>ML798009.1:208047-220069 GCA_009831015.1 Picea engelmannii | reverse complement strand
AGGTCTTGAACCAAGGCTGAAAACATAACCTGCAATAGACTTTCGATCATCGGGGTCACCTGCCCAATCTGAATCAGTGAAACCAACCAATAAAGGAGTCCCCCCTGAATTGTAATCTATCCCAAACTGAACTGTACCATGAACATAGAAAAGTATCCTTTTAGCTTCTTTCCAATGGCTTTAATGGGGCATTTTCATATACCTTGAAAAATGACCAACAACAAAGGAAAGATAAGGATGGGTATGATTCAAGTATAAGAGGCTACCAACTAATTGAGGGCACAGGGTAGCATCAACTTCAAGAGAAGTACAGGTGGCAGTAATCTTGACTCCAGACTGGAAGGGATAGGGGGTTGGTTTACAATCGTCCATGTGAAAGCGACGAAGAAGGTCACAAGCATACTTAGACTGGGAAAGAAAAATTCCTTCATTGGTTAGCAAAACTTGGAGGCCAAGGAAATAGTTCAAAAATCCTAAGTCTGTCATTTCAAATTTCTTCTTAAGGTTGGTTTTCACATGGTTTAAAATTTTTGAGTCACTACCAGTAAGAAAAAGGTCATCAACATAAAGGACAAGTATTATGAGATGGCTTCCTCTTTCTTGGTATAGACATTAGGATTAGAATGGCATCTAGAGAATCTAGTGGCAATAAGAAAGCTGTCCATTTTGGCATACCAAGCTCGAGGTGCTTGCTTGATACCATAAAGAGATTTCTTGAGGTGACAAAAAAGGCTAGAGTCATTCTGGACATAGCCAGGAGGTTGTTCCATTTAGATTTCTTCTTGCAAATCTCTATGCAAGAAAGTGGATTTAACATCCATATGATGGACCTCCCATTTATGTGAGGTAGCGAGGGAAAGAACAAGGCGGATATAATTCATTTTTTCTATAGGGGAAAAGGTTTCATTATAGTCAATTCCTTCAACTTGGGAAAATCCTTTGGAAACTAATCAGGCCTTATGTATTTCAACACTTCCATATGATGAATACTTAGTTCTCTATACCCACTTTCATCTAACAAGTCTTCTTCCTTTTGGAAGAGGTACAAGATCCCAAGTATCATTTTCCATTAAAGAACGATACTCTTTATTCATTGATGTATCCCAATCTGGATGACCTGAAGCTTCTACAAATGTCTCTGGATCATGAGTTTCTGAAACTTGAGCGAAAATAGAAGAGGCTCATTGGAACTGTGAACGTGTCCGACATTGATCTAAAGGATCACCGAAAAGATCACCAATTGCTTCTCGTGTTGAACGAACCCATCTCAGAAGCGGTGGATATGGTGTTGGTTCAGGTTCAAATGACTCATCTGGAGGAGGGTGAGCAGGCGAAGGTAGATTTTCATCCTCACTATCATCATCTAAAGAAGAAACTAGATCATAAGAAGGGACAAATGTCGAAGATGGATCACGGGTTGAAGAAGGCACAACCATTGAATTAGGCTCGTAGGCCAAAGAAGGAACAAACGTTGAATTAATCTCGCAGGCCAAGATATTTCATCAAATTTAACATCTCTTCTAATAATAATTTCATTACAATGTGATTGAAGAAGTCTGTAACCTTTGACATCTTCAGAATAACCAAAAAATATACACTTCTCACTTTTATGATGCAATGCTTTCCTTTTCTCATCAGGAATGTGAACCCATGCTATACTACCAAATACACGAAAATTACTTACATCTAGTTTAATTTTAGTCCAAGCTTCTTCTGGTGTTATATTTTTAAGATCCTTTGTGGAAGTGCGATTTGCTATGTAATTTGCACAGTTGATGACTTCTTCCCAATACTTTAGACTTAATCCCTTAGATTGGATCATACAATTAGCCATTTCTTTTAATGTGCGGTTCTTTCTCTCAACAACACCATTTTGTTGTGGTGTATATGGAACAATGTGTTTCATTTGGATTCCCTGTGTAGTGAAGTAACTTGTAAAACTATTGTTCACATATTCGCCTCCATTATTTGTTCTTAACCTTTGAATTTGATGTCCAGATTGCTTTTCTACAAGGGCCTTGTAGGCCAAAAACTTGTCAAAAACTTCACTCTTAAGTTTTAAGAAGTAAACCCAAGTATGTTTGGAAAAGTTATCAATGAAAGTTAAGAAATACTTGCACCTAGAAAAAAAAGGAGAAGAAAGTGGACCATACAAATCACTGTGAACAAGCTACAAAGGATCTGAGGTGTGCCAAGAGGCACATTTTTCAAAACTGTCTTGATGATGTTTGTCGAGAACACAACCAACACAAACACCATCTCTGCATGAAACAAGAGGAAGACCAGTCACCATCTATTGATTAAATAGTTGTTGCAATGAGCGATAGTTTAGATGACCAAACTGTTCATGCCAAAGTTTGCTCAAGTCATCGATATGAGAAATAAAAACCAATGAAAAATATAATGACCCAAAGTTGTCAAACTTGTACAACCTAGTAATATCATCAACAATTCCAGTTGCAAGAACATGATTAGGATCTTTCAGATCCTTGATTACAACTTGGTGAGGTGAAAATTCTATGGTTTTACCTTCACCTGAATGAGTGATTTGATATACTGATAGAAGGTTACAAGAAAGACTTGGAACACATAATACATCATTGAAATGACCATTTTCTACTTCTATTGTTCCAGATCCTTCAACACTAAGAGATATATCATCACCAACAAATATTTTCTTGTTGTTACATTCATTTAGAGTAGAAAATATGTCTCTATCCTTAGCCATATGATAAGATGCTCCAGAATCAAGAATCCAGTTATTAGAAGTAGAAGTAGAAGGTGTATTGAAGGAGAAACCAAAAGTAGAAAGTGCATGTCCATGAGAAGAAGAAGAAGAAGTAGTAGAATCAATATTGATGTTGTGCTTATTCATCCCTGCTTCTAAAGCTGCCATATTCTTGAAACATTTGGACTCATCATGACCATCTTTATCACAAAAGATGCAATGTCTGTTAGTATTCTTATTTTTATATTTTTCTCCTTTGTTTCCATTAGTAGCAAAAGCTATTTGAGTGGGTTTGGGACCCTTATATTTCTTCTTGTTGTGGCGAGGATATTTCTTCTTGGGATTCTTGGGTTTATCTTTTTGATGGAAACTAAGGATTTGTTGGAGGTACCTATAGTGTTGATCACTCCAAGTTGTACTAACTTATCTTTCTCTCTAATCAAAGAATCAAAAAAGTTCTCAAGAGTGGGTTTTTGATAAGTTTCCCCTATAGCCTCTTGTATGGCATAAAAGGGAGATACAAACACAAAATATGCACTACCTAGCTTAGAAAGAATAAGATAGATGCAACGATCTTCGTCTATCTTTATCTTACATTCTTCACATAAAGTTCTGAGTGTTTTAAACTTAGATAGATAGTCTTCAGTGCAAGAAAAAACACTTGGACTCAAAGTTAGTACTTGATTTTATAACTTTTGTCCTCGAATAATATTGTGTTTACCTAACACAGATTCAATATTTTCCCAAGATTCTTTGGGTTTATCAATTGATTGAAGGTGGAACCTTAAATACGAAGAGATGGACATTCTGATTAATACACGTTCTTAGTCATTCCTATTATCCCATTTGGCTTTCTTATTAGCGTATGTGGGTGTTGTTTCTTTTCCCAAGGTAATCTGGTACAAGCCTTTACTTCTTAATAAATCCTCCATATGGGATTTCCATTGGAAGTAGTTGGCGTTGGTAAGTAAGATATTACTTGTAGAAGCCATATTAAATATGTAGATAATACTGATTTAAAAAATAAAACTGATGATATGAATGGAGAGAGCTTGAAAAGTTATGCGGTTTTAAAAAAACTGGCACTGAAAACGAACTTCGGATGTGAGAGTTATGCCATTTTTAAAAAATGCATAAACGGTAACCAAAGGACGACGTGGTAGTGTAAGTTGCTTTATGAAGTGACCCAATTTTATAAAGAGAAGTGGGGCTCACTTTTACAAAGAAAAGCCGCATGAAAAATAAATAACTCTAAAATAAAATATCAAAGCTACTTATAGTGATTCACTTTTATACTTGAAGTGAAATACACTTTACAATTTTAGCATGAACTTTTTTTCTAGAAAAGTAACAAAAGAGAGACTTGAACTCAAGACCTCTTACTTAATAAGGCAAATTTTAACCAAATGGTCTAGCAAAACATATTGTAATGTTCATAAGGAGGATTGGGGGTGTTTTTTTTGTTGTTGTGGAAGACGGCCTTGGAGAGCGTGCTAAAAAAAAACTCTTTTCACACAAGAAAAAAAATTCGCTTCTCGATCACAACAAGGGTTAGAATTCGGTTATCTTACCCGGAAGATGCACCTTTTCCTATCTGTTTATGATTTTCTGAGATCGCACAGGGCGTGGGGAAAAAGCATACGTATATCTAAAAGAGTAGCAACCCGGAAATAAAAAATACAAAACCGAAATAAAACCAAAATACTTCTCTGCAAAAAATTTTAAAAATGTGTATTCAAACTCTATACCTCCGGAGATGACTGTAATGGTCGTATCTTGGGAAAATGGAAACCTTTTCGAGTGAAAAGAAAAGTGGTCCTAAATGAAACGAGTGCTCCGGATGCAATGGAACAATCCTATCATCCCAAAAATGTACAAAAATGACATAAAATGGAGATTAGTCAACTCAGCTTCACGATCTCGATCTACAATAGTAGTGGGTCTTCGAATAGGCTCTAATACCATGTTCGACAACACATGTATTCCAACAAAGGAATAACACCTTCAGTAACCACTCACATAACCAGATCAAAGATCAACACACCAATGTTTTCACGTGGTAAAAACCCTACGAGGAAAAATCTATGGCCCCAGCCAACACGACCACTTGGAGCAGTTTATTAATGCAAAGAAAAAGATTACAGAGAGATTTTACAAGAGAATTTCTCACAATCAATCATTGGAAAATGACCCTCCATGCTCTTGAAATAGAGATCATGGACCAATCGGGTGTTAAGACATAGATCAATGGCCATTAATATCGAGGAGAGTATGAACCGTCAAATCACACTATGTTGGGAACATATCGTGACTTACAGATTTCCTAACTACAAATGCATACTAATGCATACTAAAGAAACACATTAGAAAACAAACTTTTACCTAACGACACAATAGACCAAGTAGATCTTAACTAACTCCTAAGTGTCTAAATATCCTAGCATCTAATGGTATGTTTATAGTTTTCTGATATTCTCTGTTATGCATTTGTTTCAATGTTGTCTGTATGTATGATTTCATGTTGAATGTATGAAGTCTGTGAGAGGAAGAGTATGAGGTTCAATTGTTTCTCTTCCTGAGAATTCCTACAAGGAGTGCGTTGACTAGTTCTGAGTTTTACCTCAGAAACACTCAGGAGAGATATCGTTGTTCTCATACCAGGAGGAGTGAAAGAATAGCATAGGACCATGCAAGGTGTATGCAGGAAAGTTAAAGTCTTAGACTTTTCCATTCCAGTGCATGGTTGAAGAGTTACGGTTGCAAGGAGCCCACAGAACTGAGAATTTTAGATAATGAGAGATTATTGTGAGGCCACAAGGAGTGTGTGTAGGATTCCCTCGAACCCTTGAGTTTGTAGCAAGAACCAAACTCAGGAATGATAGAGGCTTCGAAGAGTTTGAAGGAAGATGAGGGCTAAAGTCACCTTGCATAAATCAAGATCAGAAGGAGGCATCGAGTTATTTGGCCAAGAGAATTGAGAAATTGAATAGACGGTTGAAATTCTCAAAAGGAGAACTATCAATTCGTCGTGGATCATTGAATCCAGTCAACCAACAGAAAGTTAAGGATGAGTGTCTGTCAACACTCACAAGCTCAGGAGTAATAGTCATCTTTATATCTGGATCAACGAGAGTCATTGATCTAGTGTTTTGAATTTCAACACTTCAGAATTTGGGAGCGTGGAGAAAGTCGTGACGAGAAGTCAAGAGTCATGAAAACCGATTCACGAAATCCAAACAAGATCTGAGACATCAAATCATAGAAGGATTTGGCCCGTCGATCCGCAGAAAAGAAGTTGTGAGTTCGAACTTCAGGGAAAAGGAGGAGCGTTGTATCATGAACACCCAAGTCGCAAAATTCCGATGTGCTAGGAGGTGTACCCCAGGATTTGACTGAGGTCATATGGTTGAGGCATAAGGGAGGCATTGAAGACCTATTATCCCATTTCGGGGTTTCGGGGATTGAAGGAATTAGAGGGACTCACAACATAGATAGAAAAGTCATGAAACCCGAAACACCTTTTCGGGTGAAGGTCGTGGTCACATCAGTTGGTCACATGGAGTGGAGGTTGGTGCCTTGTGCTTGTTCACACAAGAATAACACCAGAAGGACCTGTGGTTATATGTGTGAAGGTTCCTCTGGAAACTAAAGATCCATTCTTACTCAAGGGAATAGAACGATCGTGAGACTGGGAGGTCAAGTAGAACCTGTTGAGGTAGGGGTGTTGCGTCAGGTGGTATCAAAGCTTACAATCATTGTTTTCTTTATGTAAGGGATACAGAAGCAAAGTTGTGATTTGAATTCTACGTGGAACAAATTTAAACAATACCACCTAGAATATGTCAAGAGAGACCAATGCTCGATCCAACCATGGAAATGGAAATGAGAGAACTTTGTGCTCGATTGGATGCTATGGAGAAAGCACAGAGATAAAAAACTAATACTGGAGATATCAGTGACGCCGAAATAGTAAATGAGGTTGGATCCGAAGAAGAAGTTGTAGCCGAAGATGCTACAGAGGAACGTCTATTCAAAGTTGTTGCAAGAATAGGGGCCAGAGAAAAAATGGACATCCCTATGTATGAAGGAAACTTAGACATTGAGGAGCTGCTAGATTGGTTTAGAGCTCTGGATAAGTACTTTGACTGTGAGGATATCGAAGAAGATAAAAAAGTAAAACATGTTGTCAGTAGATTGAAAGGGCATCCAACACTGTGGTGGGATGAACTGCAGGCTGGCAGGCGTTGGAAAGGAAAGCAAAGAATCAAAATCTGGGATAGGATGGTCGCAAAGATGAAAGCCAAGTTTATACCCAGGGATTACCAAATTAATTTGTTTCGAAGAACACATAATTTGAGATAGAAGAGGATGACAGTGAAGGACTACATTGAAGAATTTTACAGACTCAACATCAAAGAAATTTGTCATGAGAGTGATGATGAAAAATTCACCAGATACATGAATGGCTTGAGATATGAAATTCAATATGAGATGAGCATGGTAACAATCAGAAATGTGGAAGATGCTTATCAAATTTCTTCAAAGGCTGAAGTAAATTTGGCCTGAAAGCATGGTTAAAGGGGCAAAGGTAGAAGTCAGAGCAGAGGCAAAGAAATTTCCTAGGACAGAGAACAAAAGCCCAAGGATGAAGAGAAGAAACCTCATAACCACCCAGAAAGGGGAGGAATCTCACAAGGAGGACATTACGCCGATAGGAACACTTTTCCTCGAGCAAGAGGAAGAGGAGGTGAAATAAGGTGTTTTGTCTGTGGAAAGATAGGACACAAATATTTTGAATGTCCCGATAGAAAAATAGATGGAGGAGGTGAAGCTCACATTTCATAAGTGTAGAGGTGAAATGTTGAGGTAGAAGATGTAGAAGGTGGAAGATCATTAATGATGAAGAAAATTCTCCTGAAGCCATAGAAAGAGATGGAGAATCCAGTCCAAAGGAAAAGTTTGTTCATAACTTCTTGCAATACCAAGGATAGGGTATGCAAGGTAATAGTGGATAATGGAAGAACAGATAATATAGTATCCAAAGAAATGGTGGAGAAGATGGAATTGGAGAGAGTTGCACATCCAAGCCCATACAAGGTTTTGTGGTTGCAAGAAGGACATCAGGTAACTGTCACTAAACAGTGTTTAGTTGAATTTAAGATATGGGGATATAGAGATGGGATTTTATGTGATGTCATTCCCATGGATGTCTATCATCTTTTGTTGGGAATACCATGGCAATATGACAGGAATGTTGTTCATGATGGAAGAAAGAACACATACACCTTGGAGAAGAATGGTAGAACGCATATGTTGCTTTTGATTGAGGACAAGAAGGTGAAAAAATAAGCAAGCAACACTATACTTATCATGAGTGGGAAGGAACTTCTGGATGAAGTCAAGAAAGAAGAAGACATGTAGTTTGTTGTAGTGAGGAAACCTAGAGTCATTTTAACCAGTACTTCGATAGATGATCTACCTGAGGAAATTTAGGAAATGCTGGAGAATTTCGTTGATATAGTGGTGGATGATTTATCTCATTCATTCCCACCCATCAGAAATATAAGCCATCACATTGACCTTATACTAGGAGTGAGTTTACCAAAAAAGTCAGTGCACAGATTGATGACGTAAGAGAATGAAGAGGTCAAGAAGCAAGTCCAGTATTTGATGGACAAAGGGTTGATTAGAGAAAGTTTGAGTCCATGCGCTGTGCCAACATTGTTAATTCCAAAGAAGGATGGTGGATGGAGAATGTGTACAGACTCGAGGGATATAAACAAAATCACCATCAAGTATAGATTTACTTTATCAAAGATGGATGACTTGATGGATTGCTTGAGTGAAGCAAAGTTTTTTTCAAATATTGATTTCAAAAGTGGATATCATCAAATTAGAATGAGGGAAGGTAACGAATGGAAGACAACATTCAAGACGAATGAAGGGTTATATGAATGGATTGTCATGTCATTTGGTTTGATGAATGTGCCAAGTACTTTTATGATATTAATGAACGAAGGCTTGAAGGATTTCATTGGAAAGTTTGTAATTGTGTATATTGAACGAAGTAAAACTGAGGAGGAACACTTGAGACACCTAACTCTAGTGATGAGGAGGTTGCAACAAGAGAAATTAATGACAAATTTGAGGAAGTCATCTTTCATGAAGAAAGAACTTTTTTATTTAGGTTTTGTGATCTCTTCGAATGAATTGAAGATGGATCCTGAGAACGTAAAATCAATCAAAGAACTGTTGTCATTGAGGAATATATTTGAAGTATGAAGCTTCCATGGAGTAGCCAGTTTTTACAGGAAGTTCATCAGAAATTTTAGTGGAATTTATGCACCAATGATGGACACAGTCAAGAAAGGACATAAATCTTTTCATTGGATGAAGGAAGCAGAGAAAAGTTTTAGGTTGTTGAAAGAGAAGATCACTGGACAGTGAGTTCTGGTTCTGCCAGATTTTAGTAAGACATTTCAAGTTAGATGTGACACAAGTGGATTCATGGTTGGAACAGTCTTAAGTAAAGACAATAGGCCAATTGCATACTTCAGTTAGAAGATGAATGATGCCAAACTGAAATATTCCATGTATGAAAAAGAGTTTTATGCAATCATACAAACGTTGAAGAAATGGAGGCATTATTTGGTTCCGAAAGAGTTCGTTTTGTATAACGACAACCATGCTTTACAATTCATAACCAGATAGGAGAAATTGAACCGAAAACATGCAAAATGGGTTGAATTTATGCATAACTTTACTTTTGTTATAAAACACATTTCTGGAACTGCTAACAAAGTTGTTGATGCATTGAACAGGAAATGTTTGATTTTGTAGGAGTTTCGAGTGAAAACCTTAGGTTTTTATAACCTTAAGGACATGTACAAGGATGATTCAGATTTTAAGGATGCTTATGAAGCATGTGCGAATCCTATTCTGAGAGATAGAAGCCAATGGATTGAATATTTAATCCAGGATGGATTATTATTCAAAGGAAATCAGTTGTGTATTCCGAAGAGTTCTATGAGAGAGACTCTTTTGAAGGAAAAACATAGTGGAGGATTGGCTGGACATTTCGGCCATGAAAAAACCTTTGCACAACTAAACAACTTGTATTATTGGCTAGAGATGATGACAGATGTCAAGAAATTTGTGAAAAGATGCAGAATTTGCTAGCACGCAAAGGAGAAAAGACAGAATACAGGATTGTATCAACCATTTTCAGTACCAGAGAGGTTGTGGGACGCAGTAAGCATGGATTTTGTGTTAGTACTACCAAGGAAGTAGAGAGGTTGTGATTCCATATTTGTGGTAGTCGACAGATTTTCCAAAATGGCACATTTTATTCCATGTCAGAAAACCAGTGATGCAACACACATTGCAAACTTGTTTTTCATAGAAGTTGTTCGACTTCATGGCTTACCCAAGAGTATTGTTTCAGATCAAGATACAAAATTTGTTCGTCATTTTTGGAGGACACTATGGAAGAAGCTGGGGACAGAATTATCTTTTAGCTTAGCATATCACCCTCAGATGGATGGACAGACTGAGGTAGTAAACCAAATCTTGGGATATTTTTTAAGGAGTTTGGTAGTTGAACATCATAGTCAAAACAAAGTTACCAACTTAATGAGAAATGTGACCTCAAAACAAGAACACTGGCCCTAAAAACCCATATTTTTGCATAAAAAACATCAAAATCAACCCCCAAATCAAAAAGTGGTGCTACCGGTAGCACCATTTTTTAAAACGTGGTCAAGATTACAACATTTTTCAAACATGGGCTTCAAAACTTAGACAATAGCTTAGAAAAACCTTAAAATCAACACCTAAAAACAAAAAAGATGTTTTTGATTTTTTTTTCTTTTCAAAACATTAAATTTTGAGATCATTTGAAATCGTATTTTTATCACTTGGTACCATTAAAACAACCAAAACCTCAAAATCAACCATCAAATTGAAAAGTACTGCTACCGGTAGCACCCATTCTAAAATTGGGGTATTAAAATGACACATTTTTATAATGTGGTAAAAGAACTCATCATTACTGTAAACAAAATCATAAAAACTACCCTTAAATGTTTACTTTTTAAATGTTATCATCACACAAAGCACAAGGTAATACATAATGCCATGAAAATATCACAATATACTTTAAAAATTCAACGTCCCTTTTTAAATAGTTTCTTAAAAGTATTGTTATATTGACCATATTCAAAACATATGAGCTAATAAATTTTATTATATTATCCATAATAAAAAAACATATCATTCATAAAACATAACAAAAGATTCATAACTTCATGTAAAATCATATGTAAGTTCAATTCTCTTTTTAAGTTACCATACAAACATCATATGGATCAAAAATTCTTAAAATGTTCCATACACTTATTCAGATTGACTCATGGTTTCTGAAAGACCATCAAAGTCTACATTGTCTTTAGATGAATGTTTTGATGAAGATGTAGATGATCCATACTCTTCTCTATTGTCGATGAATGCACCATCCGAGTCTACCTGCATGCCCAACTTTTCATATGTCAAATGCCTTTTAGATCTACGACTAGGTTCAACAAACTCCCATCTTGCATTTCTTTCTTGCGGCAACAACCTCTTGATAATCTATGTTGTCTTGGAGTGAATAGTTCCTCTCTTTGTCAAATTGAAGTTATAAACAAGTATGTCAACATCGTCTAATTTTAAGAGGTCAGTGTGACGACGAGTTGTATTTTGACCCTTTCTTTTTCTCTTTCTATTGACATGTTTCTCAACCACCATCTCTGGCTTGTACACACCATTGAATGGGTGTGTAATTGTTGCATACCAATGCACTTCAATTGCAACAACATCAACATTTTCTTTCTCAATCTTTATAACCTTTCCTATCTAGAATGGATAACCAGGTGGATCCTGAGTCGCTAAAATTGCAATCATGCTACCCTCCTTAATATCTTGTACTGAACCCCTGTAAAGGTATTCCATGGATTCATGTTTTTCACGTGACCTTTGTGAACCAATATACATTTCTCTTTCCTCTTCTTGTGTAATCTCAATAGCACCTTGAGATTCTTGAACTTCAATAATGTTTCTTTTGTTAAGAACAAAACATCAATATAGCATAGAAAAACCTCAGGAAAAGTACTCGACGCCCTGAAAAAGAGATAATTTCAGATAATAAGCCTCTTCGAGGGGGAAACCTCCTTTTACCCCACTTAAATGTTCAAGTACAAGATGATTCAAAATGAAAATGTCTCCTTGGTATATATAGGAGACTAGGAGGTATAATTA
>ML798009.1:141499-182887 GCA_009831015.1 Picea engelmannii | reverse complement strand
TGGGTTTCCACCTTAAATCCTGGTGTTCATGTGTGTTAGTCTATTTGGTTGAAATATTGTTTAAAAGACATCTGATGAATGAAGAAACCCATGATAAGATCTCTGGATGAATTACTGTTTTCATAAGAATATACAACAGATCTCTATAAACTAGAATAAGATTTTTCAGTGAAAGAAAAGTTAAAAATTATTGATAGCTCGAAATACTGATTCACCCCCCCCTCTCAGTATTTTTCAACAAACTCCTCTCATTGTGTCTTGCACAGTACCGAATATATTCTCTTATAATAAGAAAGTGACCCTGCACCTTCTCCAACCCTATATCTAATGGACAAGATCTAATATTTCCTTTACAAGATCAAGGGCGATGATTCATTCCCTCCAAAATAAATCACTTTAAAATATCAAAGTACATTTTCACTTTATAACATAAGTGCATTTTATGAGATAAAGTCACTTTAATATTAGAAGGTACACTTTATTAAAAAAGTCACTCTAATATTAGAAGCTACACTTTATTAAAAAAATCACTTTAGTAAAAGAACCAGTTTATCACAACTTTATAAAAGCCCATTACAAAGTCAAGTGTCTAGTAGTGTAGGTACAAGGTAACTTCTGCATACAAGACACATATGCAGAGTACCTCCCGAGATAAAAATATAACACTCCCTCTTAGCGAGGGATATACTCGTTTCCATATCCATCATTTGGCCCCATCACACTATGCTCAGTGGGAGCTCCCTTTGAACCTGGAGCCATCCTCAACACTTGCACATAAATCGAACTAGAAGATCTTGTCTTGAAAGCCACTATGAACCCTGAATTCCTAGGAGAATCCACTCCACCTTGAGCATCGATTCGATCACATAAGTTGAGCCTCTTTATGGTGCTAAGAAGAGACTCCCTCTCTTCTCTTGGAATGAAAAAATGAAACCTTGGGCCCACCACAATCTCAGGAGTCTCTTTCTCCTCATCCGACGTTGAATCATATCTTGAAGGTTGTCCTCGCAACATGTATAACCTGCCCACCCAATCACCAATCAGTTGTGGTTCCACCAGGTCCTCTCCCTCCCTCTAGATAAATGCATGTCCTCTCTTGAACAATGTACAATATCCAACATCCTCCAATGATGAGACTGAAATTCCTTCAAAGAAAATTTCGTTCAATGGTCATGAATTTAATTTTTATTGAAATTTCAACTTTATATTTGATTGTTAATTGAATTTTAACAATTTTAAAAATTGGAAGAACTATATTTTTTAAAAATGTATATCTAAATTACTCTTCTTAATTGAAATACAATTACTTTTTCAAAATTTTCATCATAAGAAGTTGAATTAATTAAGTGGATAGGCATACACCTATTGGAAATGGGCACAATTAATGATCTTTTAATTGTAAATCATAATCTTATGGCTAGCAATTAAAGATCCCTGCATATTCTTAGTCTTCCTCCCAATTCAATGAATGAGATTTAATGGTCATAACTTTCTTGCATTTATAAATCCATTCGTTAACATGTTTAATTTTTCACATTTACGAAATCATATTAAGAAATTACTATATGATGTTTAGTTGATTACCAATAATTAATATCTATGCAACATTTTTCTTTCCACGTTTGGATTATTACCAAGAACTACCTCATCTTCATTGCCACGGATCTCATGTATCATATTGGGACATCATCTTAATAGACATCATTCCCATGTATCATATTGGGGCAAGCGATATTTTATATGCATGTGAATTTTTCCATCTACTCATGCCACATTTAGCCTGCTTTTCAATTTCAATTAAAAATATCAGGTGGAGAGTCATCTCCTTGGAATGTGAAGAGTGGTGGGGTTCTAATTGTGCCTCACACATTTCCATTTCTGATCCCATGTTTTTAAGTTTTAGTTCTTAGCATTTCACATAATTTGTTTTAAATCTATCTCTACATGCTAATATTTGTATTCATTGTCATGCAGGTTTCACTGAGTCATGAAGGTTGCAGCTCCATTTCAAATTTGTGATCCAGTTGGATATCGGTAGCCACCCACCTATTCCACAGGCTTGAAAAACAATTTTCCATCTTGGCTATTTTTCGATAGTTTTTTTGGGTTCCAAACATCCGGGGTTGTTTTGAGGCCCTAAACGACTTTTTGGGGGGGTTTGGGGCCGAGGTGAATTCTTAAGGAAGTTACCTAGGCCAGTCGAAAATCGTTCTTCTTGGTTAGACCTTTCCAACCATGTATCGAGTGCCCCAAATGGAGATCGTATGCAGAAGTTATGCCCTCGAGAAATTGATGTATCAACTACCCCCATCGGAGCCCGCAAACCTTTGGATTTTTGTCTTCCAGGGTTAGGGTTTTGGAACTTATGTTAAAAATGTCTCTCGAGCCTCATTATAACAATCATCTTCTTGCAAATGTAAGTAGCTGTCACATCTCTTCTCATATATATATTGCCACCATTCTAGCGAATCTTTCACTATGTATTTTTATAGTCTATGTACATTTCTTTCATTAATGGAAATCATATATTACTATATTTCTCTGTTTATGGCAATATTTATGTGTATTTCATTGTAGTATATCTGCTTTCATTTCGTTCTAAAAAATAATCCGGATCAGTGGAATCAGAGAAAGATGCTCTTGATCATTTTTT
The DNA here is from genome assembly GCA_009831015.1 of Picea engelmannii. Classification (NCBI taxonomy): domain Eukaryota; kingdom Viridiplantae; phylum Streptophyta; class Pinopsida; order Pinales; family Pinaceae; genus Picea; species Picea engelmannii. The sequence goes on along the minus strand of ML798009.1, from coordinate 180,234 downwards.
AGTGCATGTCCCCGACGAGGTCCGAGTATAGAAAGTTGGGTCTCGAGCTTGTCTCTCTTGAGGACAAATGCTCACACATGCTAAGAAACCCTCCATGGCGGAAAAACGACAGAGAAAATTATTGTATTAATTTGTTGCTTGATCAAGCTCTCACACGACAAAGGGACGAAATGATGGATAATTTTTCCCACATCCTTCAACTCTTGTCGATAGCAGCAGCCGCATATTCATCAAGCAACGACTTTGGAGGAACCTTGCCTTTGAAGGTACAGATCAATTTTGATATTCCTATATTTGAAGTTGAGATAGATACAGATACCCTAGTCAAATGGTTAAATTTGTTAGAAGGTTATTTCTCTGTTCACAATTTTTTCGACAGAGAAAAGATCACCTTCGTGCTCCTTAAGGATCCCCCCCATGTCAAACATTGGTGGGAAACATATTGGGATAAAAGTTCCACAAAGGAATCTAGAATATTCGGGGCCAAGCCCACTTGGGATTTTTTTGTGGATGTGGTAAAGGAACAGTATTACCCTGTTGGAAACTATGAGGACCAATACATGAGATATATGAGACTGCGAAAAGAGAGACGCCAAGGAGTGTCGGAGTTCACCAATACCTTCCATACCTTGCGCACCAAGTTAAGTATGAAAGACTCTAAGCGACCTTTCATTTTGAAATACTACAGGGCTCTACATAGATACATCCAAACGGAAATGGATTTTTTGGACATCTCATCACTCGGTACTTCTTATCGATATGTAGTTAAAATCGAGTAGAAATTTAAGCACCAAAACAAACGGGAGTTCGGGTCTGCAAATTTTCAACACCCAAAGTATGATAAATATGACCCTAACAAACACCCTCCTAAAAACCAGTCCAAGCCATAGGAAAAGAAGGATTATGGAAATATAAAGAGGACACCAAAAAATGGTGTGATTTCCAAAAAATCCCCTTGCACAACACCGATTAATTTTTCTCAAAACAGTCATTGGTGGTCGAGATCAAAGACAAGGAGCCAAACCCTGATTCATAATTTGATTCAGAAAATATTGATAGAAGATAGATCATCGACGCAGATCCCACTGCTATTGTCATGACCGCAACGATTCAACCAGAAGAACCAACAAATCCTGAAGAGGGGGAGCACCTTTTTCATTCACAGATATGGGTGAAGGGGATACTTCTACATTTTATTGTTGATAGTGGAAGCCAGAAGAACCTGATCTCAGCATAGGTTGTTAAATAGTTGAGATTTTCGACAACACCACACCTGTAACCATACAACATTGGGTGGCTTCGCGAGGGACGAGATCTTCGTGTCATCCAATAGTGTCGATTGTCATATGAAATCCAACCCTTAAAGGATGAGGTATTATGTGATGTTTCCCCACTGGATGTCTATGATGTGGGCCAGCCATATATGTGGAAACACCATGTTGTTTGTGAGTCTAGACCCCGCAGCATCATTGTTTCTCTGGGGGGTCATCTCTACAGAATACCAGAGGTAGTTCCAACTACTGTCCCACCTATACAGTTCCGCAAGGTAGTATCTCATGCTACAAAATTCATCTTCTTCACAATTTGTTCAAAAGGTGAACAAAAGGATATTGCAACCACTATAGCCTCATACCAAGAACCTTCTATTAAATAGAAGCATGTCGACAAGATTGTAGAAAAGCACAAAAAATCCTTTTGCACATAGTAATCTCGGGTATCATGACTGGTTGAAAATATTCAACCCCGCTAGCAACAGGTTCATGACATCCTTCCACAAACTGAGTAGCGCGACGCCTCCAGCAAGGAAAACAACTCACCAAGATTCATATTTAACAAATTCTTCACTCTCTCCCCTGGGAACTCAATGCAATGGATACCATTGCCTCTTAAGGAGGTAGGATTGATCCAGGTGGATATCGGTGGCCACCCACCTATTCCACGGGCTTGAAAAACAATTTTCCATCTTGGCAGTTTTCGACATTTTTTTGGGTTTCAAACTTTCGATGTCGTTTTGAGGCCCTAAACCATGTTTTTTGGGGATTTGGCGCCCATGTGAATACCAAAGGAATTATCTTGGGCCAATAAAAAATTGTTCTTCTCGGTTATACATTTCCAACCATTTATCGAGTGTCGCAAACAAATATCGTATGCAAAACTTACGCCCCCGGGAAATTGACATATCAACTACCCCCATCGGGGCATGCAAACCTTTTGGATTTTCATGTTCCAGGGTTAGGGTTTTGGATTTTACTTATGTTAAATAGTCCTTTGGAGCCTCATTGTAACAATCATCTTATTGTGAATGCGAGTAGCCATCACATCTCTTCTCAGAGATAAGATGCCACCATTCTAGTGAGTCTTTCACTCTGTATTTTTACTATGTACATTTCTTTCATTAATAGAAATCTTGTATTACTGTATTTTTCTCGTTTGTGGAAATATTTATATGTATTTCATTGTAGTATCTCTGCTTTCATTTAGTTCTCAAAAATAATGTGGATCAGTTTGAGCGAACAATAGTAAAGTATCTAAATCGATAATTAGGGTTTACAATTTCTAATTTTTAGTTATTAATGATAGTTATGAATTTTATGGTTTACAAATATTCTAAACAATTCAACAGCTGCAACCTACAAACAAAATTCACAATTTGGTCCTCTGGAAATTTTTTTGTCCAACTTGAGACGAACTGAATTGTTCAAATTGTGATCTGATCAATAAAAATTGCAATATTACTGGTTTTTGGTTTGCCACATTACTGGGAAAGTAATCGTAAATGGGCCATTTGAATTCCCACTATCCCACNAAATTTTTTTGTCCAACTTGAGACGAACTGAATTGTTCAAATTGTGATCTGATCAATAAAAATTGCAATATTACTGGTTTTTGGTTTGCCACATTACTGGGAAAGTAATCGTAAATGGGCCATTTGAATTCCCACTATCCCACATACTTCCTTCTCCTATGGTTTTTTTTATATCGAGGAATGAATAGTGGTTATTAATGTAATTTTGCAGGGTTTATTCTATTGTTTCCACGGGATAACTTCGCTGGTTACCTAGTTATACAAATTCTTTGCAACTGCGTATTGGAGACTTTCAAGACGGTTTGTGGCTTTCAATATTGGAGGATTTCAATACTATTAATGTAATTTTGCATGGTTTATTCTTTAACTGTTTCCATGGGATAGCTTCATTGTTTACCTAGTTATACAAATTCTTTGCAACTGCATATTGGAGACTTTCAAGACGGGTTGTGGCTTTCAATATTGGAGACTTTCAATATGGGTCGTGGCTTTCAATTTACTATTATTGCTCCACCATGGCCGATTTAATCCATAGTGTATATGCTTAACTCTTTCCTATCTCTGACTCAACTTAATCCTATTTCTTCTATTGCTCCATCATGGCCTGTTAAATCCATAGCATTTCTGGTTCATTTTTTCCTATTCCTCCTTTTTTATTTCGATCTGGGATATCCAATTAAAGTCAAATTTTATCTACCATAGCCCATAAAATACATTAGATATGTGGTTAACCCTTTCCTATCCCTCGTTTTTTCTTCCGGTCTCATATATCCATAAAATGCATTAGATATGTGGTTAACCCTTTCCTATTCCTCGTTTTTCCTTCCGGTCTCATATATCGATATCGATTTAGAGACAAATTTTGTTTACAATTTATTTGGTTCCATTGATAGGAATCATATTTGTAATTTCTCTACTGTGATTTGTAATTTCTTTGGCTACAATGATAGAAACAATATTTGCAATTTTTCTTGTTTGATCTGGTTGGATGGATATACATGATAATAAACTCTGGTATCACTGAGTATTTTTTTATTGTTAACATGTTTTTGAGATAAAGTTATATTTTGGAGAAAAATATATATTTTGATGGATAGAGATTATAATCAAATGTGGTATAAAAGACGATTCTCTTCTTGTAATCGTGTCTTTAAGATATAATTTATACAGTTATATTTTGGATAAAAATATATAAATAATAGTTCAGGTATAATCTAGTTTGATAGATAGATATTCTGATCAAAGCTCGTATTATGTTTTGCAAATATAATTTTTACAACAATATTTTTCAAGAAAAATATATAAATGATATTTCAAGGGAATTTTGATTTAACTCTTGCAAAGTCGCCTTTTACTAATTTCACTCCATACCTTTGTTAGAAGTGATCACATGCCTGTTTAGTTATATATTTATTATATCAGTCATTTCAAAATTGTTTAAAAAACTATTAAAAAATAAAAAATAAAATCTTGAAAATTATAAAAAAACCAATCTCAACCATGTAGATTCTTATTTTTTTAATCGACTTATGAACTAAGGAGAACCAGCTTGTTGTAGAAGCACATTTAATTAGTCCAATTATATGAATTTACATTGATTTCCAATTATAATTGAAATTGATCTATTAGGTTCACCTTTACCCAACTTTCCATACAAAATTTACATGATAATGAAACATTATTAATTTATGTTAGGGAAATTTAGATGATAATGAAATATCATTAATTTATGTTAGGGTTAGAATTATTAATATTATAAATAATAATTTATTAATCACAATATTAATATATAATAATACTTTATTAAATTTATTAATAAAGTATTAATCATATTTTATTAATTTCATTGTCATAATGATAATCATTAATAATTTTATTAATAAAATATTATTAATATTTTATTAATAAAATATTATTAATATTTTATTGTTATTATACATAATACATTTATAAATATTAAGTAATAATAATAAAAATAGTTAACTTTATTATTGGTTATTATTAATATAAGTAATTAATTATATTATAAAGGAGTTATTTAAGAGTACACATATGTCCTTTATGATGATGATGATGATGATGATTAACGTCCACTAATACTGAATTGGTCTATCTGACCTTAAGAGGGTAAGTGATTACTTGCGATTCTTTAGAATTTTGTTTTTGTGCTTGAAAAGCATTAAGAGATTTCCAAGATCACCATACTTTTGTTGAGTTAAGAGGTTAGGAAGGTTGGTAGTGTGACAAATGTTTTGAAAATGATATCTAATATGGGTATAGGCCGGACAATCTAAGAGAAAGTGTTTTTCATCTTCAACCTTCTTAGTGTTACAAAAGTGACACACTCTTTCATCCCATGGCATTTTAGGAATTGACCAATGCCCAGTTTCACTATGGAGCTCATGAGAATTTGTTTTTATCTTAGCAATGCTTATTTTTTTCTTCACACTTAGCAAAACAGGGATAATTTTGATCTTCTAGATTAGGGTTGATTACATCTTTATAATACCTTAATTTTATTTTTTCCTCTAACTCTTTATGAGACCACATTTTCTCCTTAAATTTTGATTTGACGTTTTTTTAATAGTATCTTTATTCTGCAAAATGGTGTTTTCCATGATTCGCCAATAGTTTAGCCAAGATTGGGCATCTTTATTCGATCCTCGCTTGAGTCAATGGTGGTTATGACTCGATTTTGAAGCAATTTTAGGAAGCCTCTTGTATTCCATGTTGTTTAACTTGTTCTTATACATTAGGTATCTATTCATAGCCATGATCTCAATGGGAGAGAGACTCGTTTCTAAGAGGAGGATGGGATAGGTCTTATTTCCTTTAATTTTTAGATTATAGGTTATAAAATTCTTTTGTATTTTCTCTATCTTTATCCAGGATTCATGAGAGATACTACAACCTCGGACTTCACATCCATAGAGAATAAAAGGTGTAACAAGAGTGTCAAAGAGGATTTTCTTCTTATCCGAAATCCAAAGATCATTTGATTTACAATTTTTTTCAAGCCCATAATAAGTTTTCCATCCTCCAATAATCTTTTTCTCAATGCTATAACTCCAATTGGGCTTGTGGTGAATATCAATTCCAAGATATTTGTATGAAGTCACTTCCTCCAAGTTGTTGTTGTCATATACAAAGGTATCACAAGGGATCTTATTGGATTTAATAATCAGGACCTTAGTCTTATCAGTATTAACAGTCATACCCATATTGGAGAAAAACTCCTTGAGGATTCTTAGTTGGTTTTCAATCTCATGGGGACTCCTTTCCATAAGAACAATATCATCGGAATAAAGAAGAATATTGATGACTATACTAGTAAGAGTAGGGTCGACACAACCTGCTTTTTCCAAGCAATCTTCTAACTTGCCAATGTATATGCCAAAAAAGGTAGGGGACAAGGGACAACCTTTTTTGACTCCGATATTGCAGGTAATCTCTTTTGACCAACCCTTAGTGTTTTTAAACTTATAAATAACATTATCATACATACTTATTGCATCAACCCTCAATTTGAGAGGCACTTTTATCTCCTCTAACCTATTCCAAAGTTTTTTCCTTGGAACCATGCCAAAAGATTTTCGAAAGTCAACAAAAAAACAAAAAAGATTGGTTTTAGTATTGTGAAACTCCTTTGCAATGATCCTAAAGGTAAAAAGATGGTCGAGAGTTGAATGATATCTCCTATACTTGGCCTTTCCTTTAACTCTTTTATCGTTACTTTCCATCCAAAGGCTAATCTTCTTTTCCAAAATAATTCAATAAATCTTGGCTAAAATTGGGCTAATCATAATGGTCCTATAATTAGAGGGAATGCTTCTATCCCCATTTTAAAAAATAGGAACAATGAAGATTTTCATACAGGTTTTAGGGAAGCCTTGCTTGAATGCTAAATTCAAGAGCTTGTGTATGACAGGGATAAGGATTGTCCCTCTGATTTTAAAAATTTCAGCTTGGTATCCTTCAATGTCCTTAGCTTTCCCATTTGCAAGTCACTTAACCCTGAACTCTATGTAATCTAAAGAAAAAACTTCTTCCTTTGTAGGGACAATAGGAATAGTGTCCATGGCATTAGAGAACTCGTAAAGACTTTTAAGGTAGGAATTCCAGTCCCTTAAGGGAATCCTATTATTTTATTTAGTATTGCGGTTTAGAATTTGGCTCCAGAACTTCTTAGGATCCAACTTATACAATTTTGAAAGTTGTTCTTGCCTTTTATTGATATGGTTCCTTAATTTCCTTTTAATTAGGGATTTGTACATATTGATCTTATCAAGTTTTAAGGACTCATTAGAAGCATCCCAAATGGTTTTCTTAGCAATTTTACATTCTTTATCATACCAAGGGTTGGTCGTTCTATTATTCTTTGTATAGGACACCTCGAAAGAGAACTTGTTAATAGAAGTGGAAACGGTACCTGTAAAATTATGATAGAGTTCTTCAATGTTATCCTTATAAGTTAGGATATTTAATTTACTATTTAAATCCTTTAAGAAAATGTCAACTTTACTTTTGTCAAAGTGAAATTTCCTTTGATTATTAGAATTCTCTTCAATGGCACTCCTATGCATGTAAAAGTTTAGAGTTACTGTTAAATGTTTTTGATTGGAGTCGGGCTCATGGTCATTTAAAAGGTCATATATCACATAATCTACAACACTACTACCTATCCCATGAATACAAGTTATCTGGTTGGATTTTGGTCACTTCATTACTCCATTGCAAATTATTAGGTCTTGAGAGTTGCAGAGCTTGACCAACTCAGTACCAAACAAATTCTCAATTAGGTCTTCAGAGCTTCTTTTTTAGCTATTAGATAAAACAAGGTCGTCATCTAGCCATAAAGGATTATGGGTGGAATCAATACTTAAAAGAGTAGCTTGTTTAGTTGTAGTCCTAGCATTAAAGTCTCCTAGTAAGAGGATATTACCTTCATTTTTCAAACTATAAATATCTTGTTCTAAATTATTATAGGGAAAATTTGTATCTAAATTAATTTTCTTATAAAAATAGAATTAATAGGTGAAAAATATAAAATTTCTATATACATCTTCTTAGTATTGGTGTCTGAAATTTCTATCCAAATGTATTGATTGAGAGGGTCAATCTTATGAAGTTGAATGTGAGGAGAAATGTTCTTTCTAATATAACAAGTTATGCCTCTCATCCCTCTACGGTGCGATTTTTTGTTCCATGCTGGCCACAAGACAAATCCTTCTATGTTAGGGAACTTAAACTCCTCATGCTCCCAAGTTTCAACTAGACAGATAATATCAATATCACTCGGGATCCAACTTATCATAGGAACTTTGCGCCATGGAAAGCGAGGACTGTTCCAAAAAAGGATCTTGAGTGTCTCAAATTCCTATTAATTAATATTAATGCTTAATCATGTTAGCAATAATGTATTAATAATATATTAAGGTGAATGGTTATTAGGGTCAGTACACATATGTCCTTAATATAATAATTATTAATTAATATTAATGCTTAATTATGTTAGCAATAATGTATTAATAATATATTAAGGTGATTGATTATTAGAGTTTGGGTTTTGGTTATTAGGGTTAGTGTTGTTAGGATTGTTAGAATTATTAAGGATAATTAATATAGTTATTATTAATATACAAGGGGTATTGATTATTAGTAGTAGTTAATAATAATAATAACTATTAATATTATTAATGATACTTTATTTATAACCATTAATACATATCAATACTTTATTAAATTTTTTAATAAACTATTATTAATACTTTATTAATAGTAAAAATTATAGAAATTATAAATATTATTAATAAAGTATTACTAATAGTTTTTTGTTATGATACATGATACATTAATAATTAATAATCATTAAATAATAATAATAATAATTAACTATATTATTAGTTATTATGACTATGCATAATTAGTTATATTATATAAAGGGTGCTTTAAGCAAATGTATGTATATTATTCATAGATATCCTCTACACAATAATTATTAATTAATATGAATAATTAGCCATGTTAACAATACTGTATTAATAATATACAAAGTTCAAATGGTTATTAGGGTTATTGTTATAAGACATCTATTTTTTTTAATGATTTGAAAATATGGTTTAATGAGTGTGTGGAATTTATTCTTTTTAGTATATGGGTTGTAATAAAAGTTATGTATGTGCGTGTCTATGTGGAATTTAATGAAAGTTTTGTATGGGTGGGAAACTTATTTAGAACAAGTAAAAATAATCATTTGTAAATTTAAATATGATGTTTTATCATTGTCCTTAGAACACGTATGATTCTAAGTTTCTTTATATGTAATTCATCACATTAGTTCAAAGTTGCTATATTTGTGACAAATGAAACACTTTGCTATATTTTCTTCAAAAACATGGAGAAAACTTTATTTCCATAATGTGTTGAACATGAACAAACCTTTTCATGTGAAAAACATAACCCAATGTTGTAATATTAAAAGCAAAGTCAAAGTTGCAATATGAGCAACATAGTCATGTTGCAATGTGACCATGATAGCGCTACTGTCACAATGTGATGAACATAGCCCGATCATAGCTTCTTGGTCATCGTCATCATCACATTTTGAAAATCATAGTAACATCGCAATGTTATGAACCTAGCCCTATTTCCAGAATGTGACAAGCATAGCTTCGTCGTCACATAGTGACGAAAATTTACTATTGTTGCAATGTGATGTGACACAAATATCCTAACGTCATAATGTGAGAAACATTTCGAAATGTCACAATATAACAAACATATGCCTCCTCGTCGTAATGTGACACAAACATATTAATGTCATAATGTGAGAAACATTTGTAAATGTCGCAATATGACAAACATAACCCATTCTCCCAATGTGACACACACAACTTAATGTCGCAATGTGACAAACATAGCCCAACATTACAATGAGATGACCATTCCTTGGCGTTGCAATGTGACAAACATAACCCACTATCAAAATGTGATAAACCTATTCTAATGCCATAGTGTGATAAACAAAAATGCTATGTTGCAATGTGATGACCATAACCTTATGATGTGATGTGATGAACAAAACTTGATGTCACAATCTAACAAAAAAAACCTTATCAACATTGCAATGTGAAAATAAACCATGGCTAACCACAATAAACATGGTGCAACATGGTTAACCATAATCAATATGGTCTTGATGTCATAATGTGTCAAACATTTCCTAACGTCACACTGTGACGAACATATGTGAACGCCACAATGCAACGAACATTGGCATATCGTGACAATTTAACAAAATAACCCCATTGTCGCAATGTCACAAAATTTTTATAATGTCTCTCTATGAAGAATATAACATCATCAACCCAATATGATTAACATAGCCTCCTCATCACAATGTGACATAAATAGCCTGACATCATAATGTGATAAACATTTCCAAATGTCACAATGTGAAAAACATAACCCATTGTCGCAATGTTATGTACAAAACCTTATACCGCAATGTGAAAAACATTGCCCAACATTGCAATGAGATGACCATTCCTTGACGTCACAATGTGACAAATATAACCCAATGTGAAAATGTGACAAACCTATTCCAATGCCATAATGTGCTAAAAAAAACCTTACCTGGCAATGTGATGACCAGAACCTTACAATGTCATGTTATGAACAAAACTTGATGTCGTAATTTAACGAAGAAAATCTGATCAACATTGTAATGTGATGACCAAAACCTTACAATGTCATGTTATGAACAAAACTTGATGTCGCAATTTAATGAAGAAAATCTTATCAACATTGCAATGTGATAGTGCCTTATGATGTGATGTGACGAACAAAACTTGATGTCGCAATTTAACGAAGAAAACATTATCAACATTGCAATGCAACAGTAAACCATGGTATCCATAATCAACATGGTCTAACATGGTTAGCCATAATCAACATGGTCTCGACATCACAATGTGTCAAACATTTCCTAACATCGCAATGTGAAGAACATGTGTAAACCTCACAATGCAACGGACATTTCCCTATTGTCACAATTTAACAAAATAGCCCCATCGTTGCAATGTCACAAACATTTTTTATTGTCACTCTGTGACGAATATAACCTCATCAACCCACCGCGATTAACATTTTCTCCTCATCACAATGTGTCAGAAATAACCTAACATCATAACTTGAGAAACATTTCTAAATGCCGCAATGTGACAAACATAACCCATTGTCGCAACATTATGTACAAAACCTTATGCCACGATGTGAAAAACATCGTCCAACAATGTAGTGAGACAACCATTCCCTGACATCGCAATGTGACAATATAAAACATGATGTTAGGCTTGGGCATGGTCAACCATAATAAACCTCAGTCAACCATAATCAACCATGGTCATGGTCAACCATAGTCAGCCATGGTCATCGTCAATTAATGTATTAAACTATTAATACTTTAGTATTGTATTATTAATGTTTTACTACTTTAATAATGTATTTATTAAATTATTAGTACTTTAATAATGTTTTTATTAAGGTATTATTACTTTAATGTTGTATTATTAATGTATTAATATTTTAATATTTTACATTATGCATTAACTTCATTAAGGTCAATGTATTGTTACATTATTAATGTTTTACTATATTAATACTTTAATAATGTATCTATTAATGCACTTAATACATATTATATAGATGAAATGTATCTTTTTTATTATTATTGTGATAATTATTATTAATGTATTAATAGTTTAGTAATTTACTAATTAATATGGTATAAATGTATTAATTAATTAATATAATACATTATTAATATATCAATGAATTAATACATTACATTATTGTAAATTATTACTTTAATGTATACATTACATTAATGTAATAACATATTAATATTTTATTTATGTATTACTACTATTATTAATCTATTATTTTTCACATTAATGGCCAATAATTATAAATCGAAAAGCTATTGTAGGGATAGAGACCAAAAGTATAATAATAAATAGGAATTTGGGACACTTGAGATCCTTTTTTGGAATTGTCGCGGATTTCCATGGTGCAAAGGTCCCATGATAAGTTGGATCTTGAGTGATATTGATATTATCTATCTAGTTGAAACTTGGGAGCATGAGGAGTCTAAGGTCCCTAACATGGAAGAATTTGTCTTATGGTCGGCATGGAACAAAAAATCCCACCATAGAGGGATAGGAGACATAGCTTGTTATATTAGAAAAACCATTTCTCCTCACATTCAACTTCATAAGATTGACCCTCTTAATCAATACATTTGGATAGAAATTTCAGACACTAATGCTAAGAATATGTAAATAGGAATTTTTTATTTTGCACCTATTAATTCTACTTTTTATAAGAAAAATAACCTAGATAAAAATTGTCGCTATAATAATTTAGAACAAGATATTTATAATTTGAAAAATGAAGGTAATATCCTCCTGCCAGGAGACTTTAATGCTAGGACTGCAACTAAACAAACTACTCTTTTAACTGATGACTCCAACCATAATCCTTTATGGCTAGATGAGGACCTTGTTTTATCTAATAGCTACAAAAGAAGCTTTGAAGACCTAATTGAGAATTTGTTTGGTACTGAGTTGGTCTAGCTCTGCAACTCTCAAGACCTAATAATTTGCAATGGAGTAATGAAGTGGCCAAACTCCAACCAAATGACTTGTATTCATGGGCTAGGTAGTAGTGTTGTAGATTATGTGATATCTGATATCCCTGTTTCCAACAAAATAACTACTTTTGACCTTTTAAATGACCATGAGCCTGACTTTGATCATAAACCTTTAACCCTAACTCTAAAATTATCCATTCATAGGAGCACCATTGAAGATAATTCTAATAATCAAAGGAATTTGCGCTTTGACAAAAGTAAAGTTAACATTTTGTTAAAGGATTTAAATAGTAAATTAAGCCTCCTAACTTATAAGGACAACATTGAAGAACTCTATCATAGTTTTACAACTACCCTTTCCATCTCTATTAACAAGTTCTCTTTTGAGGTGTCCCATAAAAAGAATAATGGAACAGCCAACCCTTGGTATGATAAAGAATGTAAAATTGCTAGGAAAGCCATTAGATATGCTTCTAATGAGCCCTTGAAACTCGATAAGATCAATATGTACAAAGCCCTAATTAAAAGGAAAAAAACGATACTATATCAATAAAAGGCAAGAGCAACTTTCACAACTATACAAGTTGGATCCTGAGAAGTTTTGGAGTCAAATTCTAAAACGCAATACTAAATAAAATAATAGGATTCCCTTAACGGACTGTAATTCCTACCTTAAAAATATTTACGAGTTCCCTAATGCCATGGATACCATTCCTATTGTGCCTACAAGGGAAGAAGTTTTTTCTTCAGATGACATAGAGTTCGGGGTTAAGCGGCTCGCAAATGGGAAAGCTAAGGACATTGAAGGCTACCAAGTTGAAATTTTTAAAATCGGAGGGCCAATCCTTATCCCTCACATACACAAGCTCTTCAACTTAGTGGTCAAGCAGGGCTTCCCTAAACCCTGGATGCAAAGGCTCATTGTTCGTATTTTTAAAAATGGGGATAAAAACGTTCCGTCTAATTATAGGACCATTATGATTAGCCCGATTTTAGCCAAGCTTTATGGAATTATTTTGGAAAAGAAGATTAGCATTTGGCTAGAAAGTCACGGTAAAAGAGCTAAAGGCCAGACCGGGTTTAGGAGATATCATTCAACTGTGGACCATCTTGTTACCTTTAGGATCATTACAGAGGAGTTTTTCAATACTAAAACCAATCGTTTTTGTTGTTTTATTGACTTTAGAAAAGATTTTGACATTGTTCCAAGGAAAAACCTTTGGAATAGGTTGGATGCGATAAAAGTGCCTCTGGAGTTGAGGGTTGTTGCAATAAGGATGTATGAGAACGTTATTGTTAAGTTTAAAAACATTGAGGGATGGTCAAAAGAGATTAACTGCAATATCAGAGTCAAACAAGGTTGTCCCTTGTCCCCTACCCTTTTTGGCATAGACATTGATAAGTTAGAAGAATGCCTAGAAAAAAAAGGTTGTGTCAGCCCTACTCTCACTGGAATAGTCATAAATATTCTTCTTTATGCCAATGATATCATTCTTATGGCAAGGAGTCCCCATGATCTTGAAAACCAACTAAGAATCTTCAAGGGCTTTTGCTCCAATATGGGTATGACTGTTAATAGTGATAAGACTAAGGTCATGATTATTAAATCCAATAAAATCCCTTATGATACCTTTGTATATGACAACAACTTGGAGGAAGTGACTTCATACAAATATCTTGTTATTGATATTCACCACAAGCTTAATTGGAATTATAGCATTGAGAAAAGGATTATTAGGGGATGGAAAGCTTATTATGGGCTTGAAAACGATTGTAAATCAGCTGATCTTTGTAGTTGGGATAAGAAGAAACTTCTCTTTGAGACTCTTGTTACACTTGTTATTCTTTGTGGATGTGAAGTCTCGGGTTGTAGTCTCTCTTGTGAATCCTGGAGAAAGATAGAGCAAATACAAAAGAATTTTGTAACCGATAATCTCAAAATTAAACAAAATACACCGTATCCCATCCTCCTCGTAGAAACAAGCCTCTCCCCCATTGAGAGCATGGCTATGACTAGATACCTAATGTATAAGAACAAGTTAAACAACATGGAATACAAGAGGCTACCTAAAATTGCCTTAAAATCAAGTCATAACCACCATCGACTCAAGCGGAGATGGCATAAAGATGCCCGATCTTGGCTAAACTATTGGGGAATCATGGAAGAAACCATTTTGCAGAATAAAGATACTATTAAAAAAAATGTCATATCAAAATTTAAGAAAAAAATGTTGTACAATAAAGGGTTAGAGGGAAAAAAAAAAGAAGGTATTATAAAGATGTAATCAACCCTAATCTAGAAGATCAAAATTATCTATCGGTTTTTCCAAGTGTAAAGAAAAAAATAAGCATTGCTAAGATAAGAAAAAATTCTCACGAGCTCCATAGTGAAACTGGGTGTTGGTCAATTCTTAAAAGGCCTTGGGATGAAAGAGTGTGTCACCTTTGTGACACTAAGAAGGTTGAAGATGAAAAGCACTTTCTCTTAGATTGTCCAGCCTATACCCATATCAAATCTCATTTTCAAAATATTGATCACACTACTAACTTTCTTAACCTCTTAACTCAACAAAAGTATGGTGATCTTGGAAAGCTTCTCTTAATGCTTTTCAAGCACATAAACAAAATTCTAAAGAATCACACGTAATAACTTACCGTCTTAAGGTTCAATAGATTAATTAGGTCTTAGTGGACGTTAATCACCATCATCATCATCATCATCATCATCATCATCATTAATGTATTCATACTTTAGTAATGTATTTATTAAAAATATATTAATCTATTAATTAATTAAATGAATAGATTATAATACACATTAATGTATTTATGTCATTCATAAACATGGCCATACGAAAACATGGTTATAGTCAATTATAACAAGGGAGAGTCATTTTCAATAAATGTACTATGTAATAATATTTTAATATTGTATTTATTAAAGCATTAATACTTTAATAATATATTTATTAATATATTGTTGTTTTAATAATGTATTATTTTATTAGTGTATTAATATTTTAACAATATATTAATTAATAATGTGTTTATGTATTAGTACTTTAATATGTTACATTCTACATTTTTGTATTACTACCTTAATAATGTTTTAGTAAATACATTAATTTCAATGTAGAATTATTTTATTAATGTATTCATATTATACTAATGCATTTGTTAATGCATTTAATTTATTTATTGATGTGTTTATTATATTGTTAATATTTTATATTATTAGTGTAATAATACTTTAGCATTTTATTAATTAAATTAATAATGTATAAATTATTTGATACATTAACGTATCAAACAATTAATATGTAATTTTATACATTAATGTAAATTAATACGTTTGTTTATATATTATATTAATACATTATAATTGTATTAATAATTTAATATGTTACATTATATATTAATACAAATTAGTACTTTAATTTATATTTTAATAATTAATTATTAAATACATTAAGGTTAAGGCCAGTGTATTACTATTTTAGTAATGTACTACTTTATTAGTGAATTAATATTTTAATAATTTATTGTATTTATCGATGTACTCGATGTATTATTAATGTATTACATTATTACATAATATTATTCACTAATGTAAATTAATAGATTATTTTACACATTATTATTATATATTACATTAATATATTAATGTAATATAATTAATAATTAATTTACATTAGTGTGGTAGTACTTTAAGATTTTATAAATTAATAATGTACTAATGTATAAATTAATCGATACATTAATAATGTACTCATGTATAAATTAATTGATACATTAATATCAAAAAATTAATGTCACCTTATATATTAAGGTAAATTAATACTTTATTTTATTATATTAATACATTAATGATTGTAACAATCAATTGTCAACTTATATATTGATATATTAATACATTATTATTTTATTAATAATTTAATATGTTACATTATATATTAATACAAATTAGTACTTTAATTTATACTTTAATAATGAATTATTAAATACATTAAGGTTAAAGTCATGTATTACTAATTTTTAATGTATTAATATTTTAGTAATCTATTGTATTTATTGATGTATATAATGTATTATTAATGTTTACATTATTACAATTACATTACATTATAAAGTAATGTAAATCAATATTTTATTTTATACATTATTATTATATATTACATTAATATATTAATAGACCATTAATGTATATACATTAATTTATTAATATAATATATTTATTAATTTAATAAATAATTTATACATTAATTATTTATTAATATATTAAAGGTGGTTCCCAAAGTATGTCTTATGTCAACTAGTAACAATCACTTTATAAAAGTGGTTGATATACCCGAACCTTTTTGCACCTTTCCAAACTAATGACGCAGATAGACATATATCGACCACTTTTATAAAGTGGTTGTTGCTAGTATATACTCCTCTTCAATAATATAGTAGTCATTCAAGTAGCCCTTGAAATTTGATTACTACTACATCTTACATATGGCTTTTTTTTTCAACATGAAAATTGCTCTTTATATTAGATATATAAATGAGTACACTTTACAATTTCTTCGACCATGGATTTACTTGGCACACCCGCCTCTCGCTTCTAATCATATACGAGAGCCTTTACAAAAAGGAAGATTCTTAGAGTAACCATAACAACACTAAGGTTATTAAAAAAAAGAGTATCTCTTTTTAGCCCACAAACTAGAGGCACAAGGAAACTTTCCTTATGATAAAATCTAGACACAAAAAACTACAACAAAGGAGATATAGATGTCCTCCAACAAAATAAAACCCCAAAAAATTAACTAGCTCTCAGTCACCAATCAACTAGATAGTGACAAAACCAGAAGTGACACGCTGAGTTAAAATAGATTGATGGAGAGGGTAGGCCCCTCATTTCCCTCAACCCACCTGCTGAAATCTAGCTTTCCTTCAGTCTTTGTAAGAGCCTTTTTCGAGAGGAGATGTGCATCGATGTTGAGCTCCCTATACACATGGGTGAAGTGTATCTCTCTGAATGATTTTTTTAGCAATTTTAATATATCCATCCATCCCATCAAGGATGTGATCTGTAGATTTCATTTGTCCTTGAGCCATTCAATTATGATCTTTGAGTCGCTGATTATCTGGATCACATCAATATTTAAACGTTGCGCTAAGAAAAGAGTTGCTCAAGCTCCTAGCAGTTCGGCCCTCGTATTTGTCCCCTCTCCATAGTTAAAGGTCCACTTATAGACTGTATGTTCACTGATCTTTATAATGCCTCCCTCCCCACACCTAAGAGCAATAGTTTGCGTAACCCCATCGAACCAACATCCTGTTGAAGTAATAAGGCAAGGGGGCTGAAAAATCCGTACTTTAACTTTCTTAACCAAAGTCACCGAGGGTAGAAAGGCTTTAAATTTTGTTACCACAGAGTAAACCGAAGCTTTGCTTCCTTCAAATATAACTTTATTTCTTTCCATCCATACGAACCAACAAATAATGGGAGGAAGAGTTATGTAAGATGCCTCCTTTTTATGCCAATTCTCAAAGCAAATACTTAAAGAACTTCCTTCCCAAGAAGTCAAAACATCAGAATATTTACAAAACATGTTCCACACCTCCTGACAAAAGATACAAGAAACAAAAAGGTGACAGGCAGATTAAGCTTCTTTGAAACACATGAGACAGATATTTGGTCCCTGTCATCCCTTCCTTTGTAAAATATCCCATGTAAGAATTCTATTCTCCACAGATAGCCAAATAAAAAGTTTTATCTTTGGCGCCAAATCCCATTTCCATAAATGTCTTCTCCATCCTCCAACATTAATTGGCCAATATTTGTTTACATGAGCAAGGTATAATTTTTTTTATAGATATGTTTCATKRTCTATCTCCTCCCTCCCAAATGAGCTCATCATTTGTTTTATGTAGTTGTATCCCCGAACAATTCAGATCCTTATGGAATGCATMCTATTCCTCTGCAAGGATACCGACAAGACCAAGCTCTTCTCCTGTTTTCCAATAATAACAGGGTATTCTCGGCCTACCKGCGTCGATAGCTTGATAAAGGTATACCACATGATTCCTTCTTAGTTCAAATAGAAGGTGGCTTGACAAGAAAGAGGCCTGCCCCAAACCCAAAATACTATCAATACCAACTTACACCAGGTGACCCKATCCTGGTCTCCATCCGAGCCASTGAGTGATCACGTGCAAAGATTGTAACAAATTTCGCCATGTCTGCAAGGCGGATGAAASAGTGGTTGTTGCCGACCTTAGCCAAGTAACAATGGAGTAGTGGGGGATGTACTTATCCTTTATCACCTTGCTCCACACCCCAACCTTCGGTAAAACCCGCCACAATGAGTTGGCGGCCAAAGCACTGTTGAAAAGATAAATGTTTCGAATACCCTAGCCTCCCAAATGCTTAAGCTTTGCTATGAAATTCCAACTACACAGGTGGAAGTGCTTCCTTCCCACATCACCCGACCACAAAAAACTAAACATCAAACTCCAAATTTTATGTAAAATAGGGGTAGGTATTACCGTGAGTGCCATCAATACATGGGTTGGCCTTTGAGCATCGATTTTACCTAAGTGAACCGTCCCTAGGGACAACCATCTATTACATCAGCATCTTATCTTTTCTTCAAATTTTGAGAAGAGTCATGGCCACTCCAATTTATATGCATCAGTCTTTAAAAAATATCCAAGATAGTGAAAACCTTTGGCAATATCCTCGAAAATGTAGGGAAACAAAACCTTTAAATTTTTTAAAGTATCACCAAAAATTTCCAGAATAATAAAAAATAGATTTAGACCAATTTATACACAAACCAAGGCCCTACAAAAGGATAATAAGATCTGTTTTATCTCTAACCACTCCTGAATCGACCACTCCTCAATCGATGATATGTATAATAATACAACTGTCCACTTACCCCAACGTTCCAGAAACAAAGGAAAATTGTGGACGAATATCTAGAAATCCATTGTTAATCCTGGGAAGCTTCCCTAATCATGTGACGCGCTGCCTTTTGCTTTAGAAAAGTGTTCACGACAAAGTCATGCACTTTCAATACAGACGTACAGGTGCGGATAACCTGTTTGCCCATTCACGCAAATCGCTCGGAGGCCACTGTATTTCCACCGACGCGTATTTTCGCGAGCGAGAGTTTCCATGTGCATTCATCTCCAAACTTTCATCCACTATTTTTTACTGGGAGGCCGCTGTTTTTCCACTCACGTGTATTTTTCCATCGCTGGGAGGCCGCTGTTTTTCCACAGACGTGTATTTTCGCGAGCGAGAGTTTGATGCCGTCTAAACTCCATGTGCATTATCTCCAAACTTCCATCCGTATTTTCCGGTGCGAGTTGGACGGTGACTCTCACTCTCTAGACTCCCATCTGCTACACTTTGCCGTTAGAGCAAACGAATTTTGAAAATGAATTTTCTTATTTAGCAAATTCCCATATTGAAAACGAATTTTCTTATTTAGCAAATTCCATATTGAAAATGATTTGTATATCTTCATAAATTATATTGTAATTTTGATTATCAAAATTTATAATTCTAACGATTAAAAATATCAAATTT
Organism: Picea engelmannii; assembly: GCA_009831015.1. Taxonomy (NCBI): domain Eukaryota; kingdom Viridiplantae; phylum Streptophyta; class Pinopsida; order Pinales; family Pinaceae; genus Picea; species Picea engelmannii. The sequence goes on along the minus strand of ML798009.1, from coordinate 160,185 downwards.
GCAAAAAACAAAAAAATCCTAAAATTAATATTTATTTATTATTTCAAAATTAAATTTATCAATCACTCTTTTAATGAATGCAAATATAAAAACGTTTAAACTAGGCACTCGAGGTTTGGCCGTGCCGATGTACATGTGTACGGTCGGATAAAATAGTCAAGTGCCAGCGTGAATCCATTTCGTCCAAGAAAGGCCCGTCGACCATGACAGGCTGTTGAGGCGGTTGAGTAGGGACGCGGACAGGTCGAAATTGGAAAACGGCAACCACCAAAGAATAAACTGCCCATCTTGCTGCAGAGAAATGAATGGTGTTTGAAACGGTCTACATATAATAACATGACAAGCGTGATTGAATAAGGAAAACGAATCCCTCCTTTCTCGAAACCGACCTCTCGGCACTGCCTATATATTATATCATGCGCTTCCTCTTCCTTTACAACAACTGCATCTGCCTGCTCAATATCTCTGTCCGACTATTCTTCTTTATCTTCTTGCGCAACCTCCTGTTTTCATATTTGAGGAAAGGAACGAGATCTGTGATACGAATTTGCACTATTCTTACAACTTCCAGACAAGATGACCCAATTCAATGTGCTTCTCTGCTTCGTTTTTGCTTTGGGATTGTTGAGCTCAGCCTCTATGGCAGCGCCCGCGCCCGCACCGGCCCCTGTGGCAGCAGCACCAAAGGCGTCGCCGGCTAAATCCCCCGCAGCGCCCACACCCGTTTCTCCTCCTCCTGCGACTATTTCTTCTCCTGCCTATGCTCCTTCTAAAGTAGCCACCCCACCAAGCTCAACCTCCCCTCCCACTGCTCAAACTCCAGCATCTAGTCCCTCGACTGCCTCCCCTCCCACGGCTCAAACTCCAGCATCTAGTCCCTCGACTCAAGGTCCAGCCACCGCTTTTCCACCCAGCGCCAGCAGCGGTGCTGTATCTACCGCCAGACTGAAGAACATGGCTATCTTTGGAGCCGCTTTGGTTGGAGGAGCCGCCTTCCTCCTTTAAGCTACCTCCATCGGTTCGCTCCCTCCGCCTTGGTTGGAATCAGAGGAGATGAGATGATTGTTTCTCCTTCCTTTTTTTATTTCATGATTCCATTCTTCGCTTGACAGAGTGGATGTCCACCATCTTCATTGGACATTCTTTACTGTATAATTACTTCACATCATGAAACTTTTTATGTAGATGAAACATTTTTTATCTCTTCCTCCATAACTTGAAATTCGGAGTAATAATCCTGCATGTGATTTTAAACAATCCAGCTAAGTCTTCCAAGAAAGCATGCTGATGTTTCTTTGATTTAGATCATAAATAAATACCCTTTTTTGGGATACTATGAAATGAACATCATACATTACCATGCCACAAAAATTTGAAACCAGCACGGGATCTCCGATGGTGGCGCATGGTTCATAAAGTTCTGGCAACCAGGTTTTGATCCGACGATGGATACTCGTGACCTAACCCCCATGTGAATTCGCATGCCTTATTTTTTGTTCAAATTTTGAACGGCATATTTTAATCAAATGGAACGGCATAATGAACTGTAATGATATATAAGGAAATTTTGAACGGCATAATGAACTGTAATGATATATAATGGAATTTTAAATAGGAATGGTGAGTTTGGGATTAAAAATGTGAAGTATGTTGTGAATTTTAATGTGAATAAGAATCAACAATGTTCATAACATATATATTCATTTAAAGATTTATGAAAGAAAATGTGTTTATGTTCATAACACATATATTCATTTAAAGATTTATGAAGAAAATGTGTTTATGTTTATGTTTTTATTTTTAATACTCAGCATTAAAAAAAAAAAAAAAATTAAAACTAGTAAAGAAATATAACATTAGTAAAAAATCCTCACATTTGAAGACATTTGAAGAAGAATGAACATTATATGCAAACTACATCCATATGTTCATAAAAAACTTCATTATTAAATAATGCTCATAACATATGAATTCAACTAAGGATTCACAAAGACAAGGTGTCTAAGCTTTTCTAAGAAGCTTTCACTAAGTGACACATAAAATAGTGCATAAATAAATAGGATGGTAGGCTATTTATCTACATCCATATGTTCACAAAAAACTTCATTATTAAATAATGCTCATAACACATGAATTCAACACTAAGGATTCACAAAGACAAGATGTCTAAGCTTTTCTAGGAAGCTTTCATTAAGTGACACATAAAATAGTGCATAAATAAATAGGATGGTAGGCTATTTATCTAGGTGTGAGCTATGTGATGGATTTAATGCCTTGAAAGGGCATGCCAATGAGAAAATAGATAAGAGCTAACTAGGATAGAGATTATTTTAGTCTACATATGTCCATGGCATTGTGTGATGAAACAATGCTCATTAACCAACCAAACATTAAAAGTGACATTAATGGATTATTGAAAATGTGACATTTCTTTTGACATTTTATCATATTTGTTGTCCTTCATAAAATGATTTCAAAATTTTACATTTTTAAAAGTGTTTTTTTAAATTACCATTTAAAAAAAAAATTAAACTTAATGAAACCATAAAATCCTTAAAATATTTTAATTAAGATATATACTTACATTAATTCAACTCATTCAATTCAACCCCTTAAAAGAACCAAAAAAGATTCGATTTTCATCATTAATATATAATAAAACCATAGTCTTTAAAATATTTTAATTAAAATATAAATAATTAAACTTAATAAAAATATATACTTACATTAATTCAAGTCATTCATAATTCAATCACTTAAATATTTATATTTATTTTCTAATGTGTGACATTAAAAATGTATCTTATCATCATTCAATTCAACCCCTTAAAATTTCATCATTAATATATAATAAAACCTTAGTCCTTAAAATATTTTAATTAAGATATAAATAATTAAACTTAATGAAAATATATACTTACATTAATTCAAGTCATTCATAATTCAATCACTTAGATATTTATATTTATTTTTAAGATAAAATGTATCTTATCATATAAATTGTAAGTGACATTATTTTTAAGATAAAATGAAAAATAAAATAATTAAAAAGTGTTGGTATACATATATTTTGTAAGTGACATTATTTTTACAATAAAATTAAAATTAAAATTATATAATTAAAAAGTGTTAGTTAAATAAGATGTAAAATAATGAAAAAATTTAAGCAAAAAAAATTCCTTGAGTAAAAATATGTTTCATTAGAAAATTCCTTCTAACAATTCAAGGCCACAAAGAAATGAGTGATGGGCATGAGGCCATGACAATCATTTTAAGGTCTATGAAACCTTCCAAGTCCATCATGTGAGCTCAAAAGTAAAGGGTTGGAAGTAAGAGTTAACCAATTTAGTGTGTCAATTTTTAAAAGATTAAAAATACAACCCAGGGCCTTTGTAGGGGATTTTTTTATAGGGGATTTTTTTATCTTCAATTGGAAATATGGGTGTCATTAGTGTGGTGTGCACATTGGGAATGACTCTTGAGACCTTTACCAAGGAAAATAGGGGCCTTAGGCCCCAAATAAATATTCTTGATCTCAAGCACCAACAATGAGGCCTCAAACCATCACACATGCCCTCTTTGTGAGATCTTTGGCCTTTGGGTGGGATATGGGATACATTAGATGGATTTACATGAAACTAATGGATTTCAAGGTCTTGGGCATGGTTGTGGGGGAAAGAATGGGCCTTGCACCATAAATGAATCTTACAAAAGGGTTTTGGGCCCTAAATGACACTTACTAGGATCAAGGACCATGGACAAATCTTGAAATCACCACATGATTTGTATGGGGGATATTTGGCCTCCAGTTGGATTACAATGAGCACCATTTGCATATTTTGCATAAGAGGGATGGACTTTGGGACATTTACCATGGTCGAGGGAGGAAACCAAGTCTTTAGGCCTTAAAGGAAGCTTCTAGTGTTCATGATCATTTTTTGTAAAAGGGTGAGTGCAAGAAGTTCATGGTTGAATTACAAAGAGCACCATTTGCATATTTTTCATAAGAGGGATGGACTTTGGGACATTTACCATGGTCGAGGGAGGAAACCAAGTCTTTAGACCTTAAAGGAAGCTTCTAGTGTTAATGATCATTTTTTGTAAAAGGGTGAGTGCAAGAAGTTCATATGGCTGAAAAAGTGGCAAGGGAAATGAGTTGTCATTGATATGATGATGGATCAATGAGTTTTCATTGATACACGATGAACACAGATCGATGTGGTTTCATTGGTATATGATGCATTGTTGGAAAAATGTATAGATGACTCATTATTGTCTTATCATGATTGATAAGGTGCACAAATGGATGAACTCCAAAGTGGTCCCCTTATGGTGAAAGCCCTCACGAGAAGACTCTTTGCGGATTGAGTTATCCTAGAAGAATTGTTGGAGGACCCATTGTCTCATTATTGTCTTATCATGATGAGGTGCAGAAATGGATAAACTCCAAAGTGGTCCCCTTATGGTGAAATCCCTCACAGGAAGACACTTTGCAGATTGAGTTATCCTATAAGAATGGTAGGAGGACCCATCATTGTATGTGGAATAATGGCCTTACGAAGATGAAGGACCCCCACATGAAGGCTTGAAGCCCCCAAGGTCAAAGAAATCAAAGTGACCTAAAAGAAGAAATAATTATTTAAATGATAAAGTAAAGTGACAATGTCAAGGTGGATTATTTAAATAATAAAGCGAAGTGACAAAATCAAGAAATGATAAAGTAAGGTGACAAAATAAAGAAGGAATATTTAAATGACAAAGTATTGGAGAACTTTCTATTTATGGAAAGTGGTTAACCCTAAAATAAATGATATAGGTTAAGTGACCTAAAAATGGGTTAAGTGACCTAGAAATGGGTTAAGTGACCTAAAAATGGATTAAGTGACCTAGAGGATGAAAGTATAAATAAGATAGCAATGGTGTCTTGTAGATCATCCTTTTTGTGGATCAATGGAGAGCTTCTTGTGAGAATATATTTTGGAGTATTGGTGGAGAGCTTCTTGTGAGAGCTTCTTGAGAATTTTTGGTGTGGAAGGAAGGTGAAGAAAAGAGGGCTGAAATTCAAGGGAGGATAAATTATTTTCATGATGCTTTCTAAGGTATGTTATCTACGGGTCATCTAAACCATTGTCATAATAAAAAAAAATCTATAATGATTCAGACCATGAGATTGATATGCCATTGATTAAACATATCCAAGTATTTGTGGTAAAAAATTCAGCTTGTGGGTCGTTTTATTTTTGGAGATACACTCCATGGAAAATAGAGTTTTTGGTTAGTCCTGAAACTAGTCTAAAACAGGTGTTTCGAGTAAAAACGTCATACCTTATTCATAACAAATCCAAATTACGTGAGACCAATTGTGTTGGTTATATTACAGTCTTTAGTATGTTGTGGAATAGTTTTAGATCGATTCAACAAATATTCTTTGCGGGGCCCTCTCTACAAGGTCACTCTCTAGAATAAGCCAGAATTCAACAAGGTATGCCATTTTTTCTATAACTCCTTTTCTTAGAGGTTCCAAGTAGTGACACCTGGAGAAATTTCATAACACACATTGAAGAACATTGTTTATCAGTTTCAGATCTTTATTCATTACAGGTACAAAGTTATGATTATTTCAAGTTAGGGTTGTTGACTAATCCAAAACTAGTCATGGTTGAGACAAGCAGTTGATGAGTTGGCACGTACATGAGGTGCATAGTTGATGATGTTGGTACATATTGATGATTCATTGTTTATGAGTAGTTGACACATGATTGGTATATACTTGGTACATGGTTGGATGCACTTGTTTATGGTATAGGTTGATTACATGTTGTTTGGCACAGGTTGGTGCATGGTTGATGCACTTGTTTATGGTATAGATTGATATCTTTTGAGGATTGTTGTCTTATCTTAGTTGGTGCTAATAATGTAATTTGAGTCTTGCATATAGAGCTGGTGCTCTTGTAGAGTTGTATTCTATTCAGTTGTTGCTAAAAAACCCCTGGATTGAAGTCCATAATAAAACGAAAAATTGTACATACATATTGTGTTCCTTTTGTGTTCCTTGTGGAGATGATTTTTTGATGATATATTGATGATATATGTTGTTGATATCTATTCACATCTAACTAATTACTAATGAAAACAATGAGTAATGAGTAAATGTCGAATGCTAACTAATGATTTTTGTGTAAGAGGGAAGTTTTGGGAAAAAGATCCCCACACTCATTCAAGCCCCCCTCTAAGTGTGGTAGGTGTGTCCAACAATTGGTATTAGAGCGGGCCTTCACTACAAGCCTTAACAAGCTTGAAGGAGATCCATAAACACACAAATGGATGATGAAATACCAATCCTTGATGAGGAAAACTATTCTACTTGGAGAATAGAGATGAGATTACATTTGAAGATAATGGGAGAATCAATTTGGAAGGTAGCCATTGGTGGATCAGTTCCTTTGAAGAAAAAGTCAAATTTTGCAGCTCAAAGAGAAGGAAAGAATAATGACGCATTGGCTCTCAAGACCATTCTTAGTGGACTCTCAAGCCCTATCAAAGAAAGTATGGAACGATGCACTTTCACCAAGGATCTATGGCTAAAGCTAGAGGAGACATATCAAATCAAAAAGGAGAAGAAATACATTGAATAAAACACCATCAAGACACATGAAGGTAAATAATCTCCAAAAACTCTTGGTTGCATTATTTCTAAAAGTGATGATGTTGGCAAAAAGGAAGATCTTGAAGACATTTCAAATGAAGGTAAAGAATCATATGAGGATGTTGACAAAAGGGAATATCCTGAACACATTTCAAATGAAGTTAAAGAATCTACACAAACCCTTGATTTCAATAATTCAAAATGTGATGATGTTGAATTTTTCTCTACAAGTGAAGAAGAAAATCTAGAAGTAGTTTGGATAAAATCAAATGATTGTTATCCCATGGAAGAAGTAGGAAAGACTGTTGGAGCTTAAAGATAAACTTGAAAGAGGTCTATATGAATATAGCAATGACCACTATTATATAGACTATAGCTATCTTTCGGATAACACTAAAAAGTTTCTCAAGAAGAGTCAAAGGCACATATTGAAGTTAAAATAAATGCTCAAAGAATTAGAAGAAAGTAGTAAGACTCAATTATAAGAAAAAGAAGAAGAGATCACAAGACTAGAGAATGAAAAATAAGATATGAAGGTAGAAGATGAGATTAGCAAAAGTTTTTAAACTATTGTCCATCTCAAGACCCAAATTGAAGAAGCCAAAAGGGTAAAGGAATTATTGAAGGATCAAATAAATGAAAAGGAAGAGTCATGTCATAAGTTAGAAGTTCAAGTTGTTGACCTTAGAAAGAAGGTAGAGAAGTCAAAAAAATTCTTGAATAGCTCAAGAATCTTGGATGAGATCTTGGAAATTTAAAGATCACCATGTGATAAATCAGGACTTGGTTACAAAGAGGAAGCTACACATGCATAAGCAAACACCTCAAAGAATCATGAGGTAAGTTCATCAAAGAAGGAAGACAATGTTGAAAACAAACCATCTACACAAGGCAAGCAAAATTTCAAAAGAACAAAGCAAGGAAGACATCAAGAAGCTATCTTTGGGACACCAAAGCAAAGGTATGAAAGTATTTTTCATGGTCATTGTTATTCATGTATTGAGTATGGTCACAAATCTTTTGAATGTAGATCTTATGAAAAAAGATATAATGGAAGATTTCATAACACCATAAGGTGTTGGAGATGTGATCAAGTAGGACACATTGTTGTTCACTGTAACACCATGAGATGCTATAGTTGTAGTGGATTTAGCCACAAATCCCAGGAGTGTTGAAACACAAGAAGAAAGTCTATGATGAGGACTTCAAATAGCATGGATAGAAGAAGGAATGAACTAAGGAAGGGAGACATCTTTCAAAATATGGATGCTCAGAGCTCAAGTTCTGAGGAGCAGAGACATCTACAGAAGTGGGTAAAGAAGACAAAGCAGCCAGAATGGAATGAAAGACTGAAGGCAAGTTCAAAAATGTCATCTACTGAGGCATACGTGGGTGAAAATGGTATCAGTCGCGTACATACGCAGGCTAACCTTGTATAGGTCACGTACATATGTGATCTGTTTGTGTAGCAGACCACGTATATGTGGTGAAGCCTATGGAAAAGGGCTATGCACAGGGATTGCAGTTTGATGTGATGGTATAACTCTGCGATGCAGGGTCTGACATGGTTTATTACAGGTTCTGACATTGTTTGCTGCAGGTTTTCATGATTCTATATTGGATTGTGTAAGATGATGATTTAAAATAAAATCTTGGGTGCATGGAACTAACCCATGAGTATGGATTGGTGCATTTTCTATTGAAGAACAATGTTGGTTATGACAGTGAAGTTATGACACCTTGGTTATGTGATATATCTTGATGATGTATTGGAAGCTTACTTGTTGGAAAACTTGATGCTTGCATTTAGCATATGGATGGGCTACACATTGGGACATGTGGTTGGTTAGTTGATGATGTGATCATGTTTTACATCATTGATGATTCATAGCTTGAACTATAATTGATACATGTTTGGTACAATCATAGATGGCATACCGATAGATGCACATGGTTGGCATATTGGTAGATGCACATGGTTGACATATTGGTATATGCACATGGTTGGCATATCGGTAGATGCACATGGTTGGCATATTGGTAGATGCACATGTTGGCATATTGATAGAGGCACATGATTGATACATTCCATGGATGATATCTTTTGTCACATTGCATGATGTTGATGTACATGGTTGATGTACATAGGTGTTGTGCATGATGAGCACACATTTTGGTACAAGATGTACTTGGTTGATATTTTACTCATGATTCTCTATTTTATTATTGACATATTTGTTGTTTCATGATGGTTGGTATGGCATGAGTTTGATGCATGAACAGGTCCAAGGATCATTATATGGTAGCACATTGTTCATCTTCCAGAGAAGATAGGGGAGACATACCCATAGGGGGGAGTCATTCTTCTTCCCATGATTCTAGGAGGAGATATTTATCAGATGCATACCTAGAAAAGAGCCCTATATTTGAAGAAAGAGCACATAGACATAATTCTAGGAGGAGCGATGGTCACAGGGGGAGTATGTTCGATGTATTTTCAGCATTACATTAGAGTGATATCCCTTGTTCAAAAGGGGAGATATTATTCAGAGGAAGATCAAAGGCACTCAGAAAGGGGGAGCATCCCCAAGGAAAGTTCAAGCAGGGGGAGCAACCCCAAGAGGAAAATGGCCCTTTTCCATTGATGTCAAAGGGGGAGAGATAGTCAAATTGATGTGATTGATGATTATTGATTGGGAGAGATAGTCACATTTGGGAGAGATAGTCACATTGACTATTGATGTAGAGCATGTCTTATCTACATGCTGACATCAATAATTGGTAATTGGTGTTGACATCAATGTTGGTATTTCCATCAATGCCAAAGGGGGAGATTGTTGGATCATGTTGTCATTGATGCCAATGGTTTGATTGATTAATGTAATTGATTGATGTCAAGTGATTGATTGATTGATGTAATTGATTGATGTCAAGTGATTGATTGATGCCAAAGGATTGATTGATTGATGATTGATTGATGCCAAAGGATTGATTGATTGATGATTGATGTAATTTAATATGTATTGTCCTTGATGAGAATTCATAGATGAAGATGGATCAATGAGTTGTCATTGATATGATGAAGATGGATCAAAGAGTTGTCATTGATACATGATGAAGATGGATCGATGTGGTTTCATTGGTATATGATGCATTGTTGGAAAAAATGTATAGATGAATCATTATTGTCTTATCATGATTGATAAGGTGCACAAATGGATGAACTCCAAAGTGGTCCCCTTATGGTGAAATCCCTCATGGGAAGACGCTTTGTGGATTGAGTTATCCTAGAAGAATGGTTGGAGGACCCATGCTCTCATTATTGTCTTATAATGATTGATAAGGTGCACAAATGGATGAACTCCAAATTGGTCCCCTTATGGTGAAATCCCTCACGAGAAGATGCTTTGCGGATTGAGTTATCCTATAAGAATGGTTGGACGACCCATTCTTGTATGTGTAATAATGAGATGAAGATCAAGGAAATTGTTGATGAAACTATCCTAGATGGATAGTGTTTGTCATGCCATTTCCGGTGGTATGTGGAATGTCACATAACTCCTCATGGTTTGAGAGTTATGGCCTTACAAAGATGAAGGAACACCACATGAAGGCTTGAATCCCCCAAGGTCAAAGTAACCTAAAAGAAGAAATAATTATTTAAATGATAAAGTAAAGTGACAAAGTCAAGGTGGATTATTTAAATAATAAAGATAAGTGACAAAATCAAGAAATGATAAAGTAAGGTGACAAAATCAAGAAGGAATATTTAAATGATAAAGTATTGGAGAACTTTCTATTTATGGAAAGTGGTTAACACTAAAATAAGGAAAATAGGTTAAGTGACCTAGAAATGGGTTATGTGACCTAGAGGATGAAAGTATAAAAAATATAGCAATGGTCTCTTGTAGATCATCCTTTTTGTGGATCAATGGAGAGCTTCTTGTGAGAATATCTTTTGGAGTATTGGTGGAGAGATTTTTGAGAATTTTTGGTGTGGAAAACTTGCGCATATTGAAATTATATAGGTGATTGAGGTAACCAAAGGATATATAAGCCTAATTTCAAAAGGAAGGTGAAGAAAAGAGGGTCGAAATTCAAGGAAGGATAAATTATTTTCATGATGCATTCTAAGGTATGTTATTTACAGGTCATCTCACCATTTTCGTAATAATTTTTTTTATATAATGGTTCAGATCGTGATATTGATATTCCATAGAGGAAACATATACAATTATTTTTGGTAATAAATTCATCTTGTGGGTCTTTGTATTTGTGGAGATACACTACGTGGAAAATAGGGTTTGTGGCTAGTCCTGAAACTAGTCTAAATACGTGTTTCAGGTAAAAACGGCATAACTTCTTCATAACAGATCCAAATTTAGTGAGACCAACTTTGTTGGTTATATTACAGTCTTTAGTATGTTGTGTAACATTTTCAGATCGATTCAAAAAATATTCTGTGCAGGGCACGCTCTACAAGGTCACTCTCTAGAATAAGCTAGAATTAAGCAAGTTATGCCATTTTTGCTATAAATCCTTTTCTGAGAGGTTACAAGTAGTGAAATATGGAGGAATTGCATAAAACACATTGAAGAAAATTGTGTATCGGTTTCAGATATTTATTCATTATAGGTACAAAGTTATGATTATTTCAAGTTAGGGTTGTTGATTAATCCAAAACTAGTCATGGTTGAGACAAGCAGTTGATGAGTTGGCACATACATGAGGTGTATAGTTGATGATGTTGGTACATACTTATGAGTCATTGTTGATGAGTAGTTGACACATGATTGGTATATACTTGGTACATGGTTGGATGCACTTGTTTATGGTACAGGTTGATTACATGTTGTTTGGCATAGGTTGGTGCATGGCTGATGCACTTGTTTATGGTACAAATTGATATTTGTTGAGGATTGTTGCCTCATATCAATTGGTGCCGAGAATGTAAGATGAGTATTGAATATAGAGGTGGTGATCTTGTAGAGTTGTACTCCATTCAGTTGTTGCTGAAAATCCCTCGGATTGAAGTCCATAATAAAAAGAAAAATTGTATATACATCTTGTGTTCCTTGTGGAGATGATTTGTTGATGATATATTGTTGATATATGTTGTTGATATGTATTCAGATATAAATGATTATTAATGACAGCAATGAGTAATGAGTAAATGTCGAATGCTAACTAATGAGTTTTGTGTAAGAGGGAAGTTTTGGGAAAAATATCTCCACACTCATTCACACCCCCCCTCTAAGTGTGGTAGGTGTGTCCAACAATACCTATAGGTTTGGATGTGGTCGAACCTCCACATGGATTGCCACATAGTTTTAGTGGAAGGAACATGTGTGTGTTCTTAATAACGCATGTGTTGTCTTAAGAATGTATGTGCTCTTAAGAATATGTGTGTGGTCCTAAAAACACATGCATGTTCTTACGAATAAAATTATTTAAAGGGTCCGAACATGATTTGTGCACAAATTGTGGCACAAATCATGCTCGTGTTTCTCTCATTGGGAAAATATAGTGGATCTAGAGAGGAGGAAGAAAGGGAGGATCTTGCCACCGTGTCTAGGTATGTTACATTTTTATTTTAATTTTAATCCAATTTAGTCATTCCAATTTAGTATTTTTCTCCCAAAAATATAAATTGAAAAAAAATTTAATTTTGTATTTCAAATAAAAAAGGAACCTAATTTACATGCAATGGATTTTAAATTGCATCATATATGATACAATGGAACCCCAAGACAATTTAAACCACTCAGAAAAACCAAGAAGATCAAAACCCCAACCCGCCACCACCACACAATGTAAAGACTAAAATTGATGAGGGGTTGGTTACATTACGATCCCTTGAGGAACAATTAAGTGAGACTACATGGCCTAGCATAGTCTCCTTGGACACTTCTTTGGACATAATTGTGCCCAAGGGAAATTGACCTTTATTTTTTATTATAGGGCACAAATGTATGAATACTATAGCACTAGTTTGGATAGAAACCAAGTCAAAGAAATGTGCATTTCAAAACAACAAAAATATTCTATTTTTAGGGATCCTAGAAATGGATAAGAACTACCATTGACCATGAAATGCATCTCCATTGACTGGTGCATACATACCTAGATTAGTAAAAATTGGATGGGTAGGTGGTATATGGTTTTTGATAAACCTCTCTGTAATAAACAGGAGATGCCCTTATATTTTCTGAGGTAATTATGGCCAAGTTTATTATGGGTAAGCATGTCAAATAATTTGAAATTGGTGACTTCCATGGGGTGGGTGAGGGTCTGCATAGGATCAATAGCATGCTAGTCATTACCCCGTGTTACGTCCCCGTCCCCCTAGGTGAAGGCCTAACCCCCCTACCAAACATCCTCCTATTGTAGAGAACTCGCAACATGTACAACTAGCCATCTCATATTTCACTCGTAGCCTAGTGAAAAACAGTATCTTGGCTGCACTATCTTGCCTAGAGGTGCCTGCCAGCGACATCGATAGAGGGGTTGGAGCGTCAGCATACACAAGAAAGTACAGGAAACATGGACATAGAAAATGTCCATGTGAACCTCACAGCTTCTCAAGCTGTGGATATACATGTTATGGGTGTTAAAATTTTAATTAAAAAGTACCTAGGCAAGTGTTTCTCATCCCTAAGTGCCTAAGGGGTGAGAAAGTGTCTAATGTGGACCCTAGTCATATAATTTGTGAGATGCAAATTAAAAGGTGACTTTATGACTTTAGTGAGGGGGTGAGTGAAGAGACACTCAATCTCATCCACTCATCTAATCTAATCCCAAACATTGGATTAAGAAACTTGTCACCTACCTCATGAGGTTGATTAAGATTGGAGGGTGCACCCATTGTTGGGTTGTTCATTCATTGTTGAGAGAGCAAGAGAGAGGGAATTTTCGAGCAACAAGAAAGAGGCCATTTATGAGAGCTAGGGAACGCATTACAAGGTGGAATACTAGCACATAAATTGAGTAAAAAGGTTCAACATACACACGAGGTCGTATAGTATGGATTTCGGGGTCTGTACAGTCTTTTGTGTGCCCAAAAATCAAGACAGCGGATAACATTTAATTGTTTCCGTACAGTACAGATTTATTAGTCCATTCAGTCATACTTTGGCACATATTTAGAGGAGGGACAGACAGGTGTACTCAGGCCATATAGTATGGATTTCGTACAGGTCCGTATAGTCCTTTATTGGCACATAAATTGAGGCAGGTTGATGTGTGGTGCTTTTGGAAAGTTTGGCACAATTTTCAAGGCAGTCATACAACCATTAATGCACCCAAATTTTTTTTGAAGTTGTTTGCACAAATTTCAAGGTAGTCGTACAGCCATTTGGAGGCACAGAGATCAAGGAGCAGACCTGTAATTTATTATAGAAAATTCTAGAAAGAGTTTTGAGGAGTTTGGCTCATTTTCTTGTGTGAAGACTTGGCACGGTTATTGAGATAAGTTTGTCATTAAATTTTTTAAGCTGAACATGTAACAGAATTTCTATGAAGCTCCTAAATAATAAAAATATCCCTCTCTCACTAGTTTTCCCCTTGTGGGTTTTTCCAGGGTCGCTGTTAGACCAAAAATATCTGTGTCAATATTTTTTTGAGTTTATGTGCTGTTGTATTTAATTAGCTGTTATAATTCTAGGTTTGGGCATTAAACATTGGCAGAAAAATCAGTGAGAATGAAACTAGGTTGGGGTCTGAAATTTTACATGGTATCAGAGTTGATTTAGGAGAAGCAGAGATATTTCAACAAGTCAGAAAGTTGGGACAACAGTCACTTCACAGGGAAGAATTTTGAATTTGTCATTTTCAGTAGAAAAGGGTCAATGGCTATAGGTTTGAGAGTTGAGGACAGACTTGATGAAGCAACAAATTTTGGTTCTTGGAAGGAGAGGATGATCTTGTTGTTGCAAGAAAATGAGTTGTGGGACATTGTAGAAAATACCGCAACTCATCATGTGGTGGTACCTACTGGTGCTACTCTTCTTGCAGCTTACACTAAGAAGAGTATAAAGGCTAAGAGGATTATTCTTGATGCCATCAAGGACCATTTTATTCCTCACTCGACGGGGAAGGAAAATGCCTATGAGATGTGGGAGTCTTTGACTAAATTGTACCAGAGTACTAATGAGAACTGGAAGATGGTTTTGAGGGAAAAACTAAAGAGCATAAAAATGACCAAGGCTGAAAATGTGGTCACACACCTTACTATATTGACACAGGTGAGAGATGATCTTGGAGCTATGGGGGATGCCATAGTTGACAGTCACCTTATGAGAAAAACATTGAATGGAGTTTCCAAACAATGGATTGTTTTTCTAGAGGGCATTGTTGCTAGGGAGAAGCTTCCCAACTGGGAACATCTTCAGGTTGACTTTATTCAGGAGGAGACCCGGAGAGGTTATGTACATGGTAGTTCATATACAGATCATGAGGAGGAGAATGTGTCTCTTGCTACCAACAGCAAGAAGAAGTTCAAAAAGGGACCAAAGGGAGGAAACAAGCCAAAGGGTGAAGGGAAGAAAGACATGAGCAAATTCAATTTCTTTGCATGCCATAACTTTGGGCACTATGTAAGTCAGTGTCCTAACAAGAAGAAGAAACAAACAACAGCTTCAACAATGGTGGAAGAGTTTTCCACCAAGTTTGACAAGGAATTTTCCTTGGTTGTGTGTCTATCCATGAGGACCACTCATTCATATACTTGATATATTGACAGTGGTGCCTCTCGCCATATGACAGGGGTTCATGAGCACTTGACAAACCTCACATAGATTGGAGATGTTTAGGTAGTGCTTGGAGATGTTAAGGTAGTGCTTGGATATGACCGGGAGGTCAAAGTAGTTGGTTGTGGGACTGTATCATTTCAGAGGGAGTCTTTGCCTCCCATGTCTTTGACAGAGGTTCTATATGTTTCAGGCTTGAAGAAGAACTTAGTGTCATTTTCTGCTATTGAGGAGAGGGGCTATGAGGTATTGTTCTGTGATGGGCAGGTGCTCCTTTACCCAAAGGGGTCTAGTATCACTTCGGCCAAAGTGATTGGGACTAGAGATGAGAAGTTGTACAAGCTTATGTTCCAGCCAACGAGAGCATTGATTCATACTACTAGCAGCAGTGACTTATGTGAGCTATGGCACATGATGATGGCACATTTGCACCATGGGGCTTTGAGGGTAATGAGGGAGATGGTGACAAGAGTTCTAGATTTCAGTTCAAAGCACCATGAGTCATGCAAGGGGTGTGATTTGGGAAAGTACACCGAGACTTCTTTTTCGAGAAGTGATAGTAGAGCAGCATGGATTCTTGATCTTATACATTCAGATTTATGTGGTTGGATGTCTTTGGAATCGTTGATTGGTTTTCTATACTATCTTGTATTCATTGATGACTTCTCACGGAAGTCTTGGATTTTCTTCATGAAGACCAAAGGACAGGTCTTCAGGTGGTTCCAAGAGTTCAAAGCTCTTATGGAGAACCAGATAGGGAAGAAAATCAAAGTTATGAGGATGGAAAATGGGGGTGAGTATACCTCTAAGGAGTTCATGGAATTATCTGTAGGAGAGGGCATCAATAGAGAGTTGATTGTTCCTTACAACCCACAACATAATGGAGTTGCAGAGAGGAAGAACAGGGCCATTGTTGGGGCTGTGAGAGCCATGCTACATGATCAGGGCCTGCCACTATTTCTATGGGTTGAGGAATGCTACACTACAGTTTATCTGCAGAACAGAAGTCCTCACAAGGCTATGGGGAGCATGACTGCTGAGGAGGATTTTTTGGGAAGAAGCCTGAGGTGGGGCACCTTCAAATTTTTGGGTGCATCACTTATTCACATGTCCCTTATGAGAAGAGGAAAAATCTATATCCCACAATAGAGAGAGGGATCTTTGTTGGGTATAGTGAGACTTCAAAGGATTTTTGTATATACCTTCCTTCCTAGAGGAAGACTATCTTGAGGAGGGATGTCATATTTGAGGAGGACAGAGCCTTTAGGAAGTCTAGAGGGACAGATAAGGGTGAGTAGTCTTAAGCTAAAATTTAGGTGAGTCCACATTAGACTACAGTGACATGGAGTTCGAGGCCACTAGTTTTGGGGACAACAGGTTCACAGGTGACAGGGCCATAGGATTCAGGTTCGTAGGCTACTGGTGCACAGGTTTCATGATAGTACTCCAGAGTATACTTCAAGATCATTGTCTTCAGGAGATGGGGTTGAGCAGGGAGAGTACCCTCCATGGGACACTACCTCAAAGATGTGGAAGCCCAAGTGGCTTCAGGATACATTGAGGGAGGAACAGGGTTTAGTGGGGAATCCTAAACAGATAGCGAGGGAGAGTAAACATCTCGAGAGGTTTTTCAACTACATCGTGATGTTGATCAGTATTTGGGAGTCTGAGCCTTCCACTTTTGAGGAGGCTTCTAGTAGACAGGTTTGGAGAGATGCCATGATGGAAGAGTACAATTCCATCATGAAGAACAATGTCTGGGAAGTTGTTCCTAGACCTGAGGCGAAGTCAGTGGTGACTTCCAGGTGGCTCTATCAACTAAAGCATTGTGCAGATGGAATCATTGAGAAGTACAAAGCTCGCTTTGTGGCTCGGGGATTTTCACAGGTTGAGGGAGTCAACTATGATGAGACCTTTATGCTGATGGCTAGATACACTTCGATCAGGGCAGTGATATCCATTGCAGAAGAGATGGGTTGGAAGATCCACCAGATGGATGTGAAGATCACATTTCTGAATGGTATTATACAAGAGGAGGTGTATATTGATAATCCATTGTGATCCAAGTGGATATCAGTGGCCACCCACCTTTTTCGACTGGCTCAAAACAGTTTTCTGGCAATTTTGGCAATTTACTATTTTTAGCAGGTTTTAACTTACGGGGCCATTTTGAGGGACTAAATGAAGGTTTTTCAATATCTAGGTTCTCAATGATAGCCAAATGCATAATTGAGCCCCCAAAATGAATCTCCTCAATAATACCTTCCCAACGAGCTATCATACGCCTAAAATGGAGATCGTATGCAAAAGTTACGACCCAGGAAGTTGATGTACTAACTTACCCAAACGGGGCCCACATGACTTTTGGTGCTTCATCTCCTAGGTTTAGGTTTTTGGATGTCTAGGACTTTTGGAATTCCTGTTTATTGTAAAAATTCCTTCAGAGCCTCATTGTAATCATCTTCTTGCGAATGCGAGTAGCCGTCACATCTCTTCTCAGAGATAAGCTGCCACCATTCTAGCGAGTCTTTCACTCTGTATTTTTACAGTCTCTGTACATTTCTTTCATTAATAGAAATTGTGTATTACTGTATATCTATGTTTATGGTTGCATCTCTGATACATTTCTGTTATATTATTGAATATCTGCGATATCTATGTGCATTTCCTTATTATATATCCACTCTCATTTTGTGCCGAAAATAATTTGGATCAGTGGTATCAGAGCAGGCTGCTCTTGATCATTTTTTTCAGTGCATGTCCCTGACGAGGTCCGAGTATAGCAAGTTGGGTATCGAGCTTGTCTCTCTTGAAGAAAATCACTCTCACACACCCAAGAAACCCTCAATGGCGGAAGAAAATAAAATCGACGGCGCAGACGATCCTATCAATCTGTTGCTTGAGCAAGCTCTCACGCGACAGAGGGACGAAATGATGGAGAATTTTTCCCACATCCTTAAACGTATGTCGATAGCATCAGGCACATCTTCATCAAGTGACCACTTTGGAGGCACCTCGCCTTTCAAGGTACAAGTTAATTTTGATATTCCTGCATTTGAAGGACAGATAGATGCAGAAGCCCTAGAAAAATGGTTAAATCTGCTAGAAGGTTATTTCTCTGTTCACAATTTTTTCGACAAAGAAAAGATAACCTTCGCACTCCTTAAAGCTCTCCCTCATGTCAAACATTGGTGGGAAACTTACTGGGAGAAAAGTTCCACAGAGGAGTCTGGAATATATGGGGTCGATCCCACTTGGGATTTTTTTATGGATGTGGTAAAGGAACAGTATTA
>ML798009.1:64622-75906 GCA_009831015.1 Picea engelmannii | reverse complement strand
GAGGGGGGGAGAGAGAGTGAGTGAGAGAGAAAGAGTTTGGGAGGGAGAGAGAAAGGGAGAGGGAGGGGGATACAAATTGTCAGGGAGAGAGGGGAAGATGCAAGAGAGAAAGGGGATGTAGATTCAAGAGAGAGAGAGGAGAGGGGAGGGGAGAGAGAGAGGTCAGAGAAATAGGGGAATATAGAGGGAGGGATAGAGTGAGAGAGGGGGGGAGAGAGAGTGAGTGAGAGAGAAAGAGTTTGGGAGGGAGAGAGAAAGGGAGAGGGAGGGGGATACAAATTGTCAGGGAGAGAGGGGAAGATGCAAGAGAGAAAGGGGATGTAGATTCAAGAGAGAGAGAGGAGAGAGGAGGGTGTTGGCCCTTCACCAATTTTTGGAGATCCTTGGTTAGGTTTGACCTATTTTGGGACTTTGATAGGCTATCAAAGACGGAGCACAAGTCAAAGAAGAGATCACATAATCTAGGCCCCTTTTTAGGGATTTTTGGGTTTTGGGCATATGTAACGGGTACGGGGATGTATAAATAGATGTCTAGGGGATGTAAATAGGGGCTTGGTACCTTGCTAAGTGCTAGGAAAATATAGACATCTGTGTGATGATGTGCTAAGTGAAAGTGATAGTTGTACACGCTTTGTGCATACTGTGTTGAGAACTTGCAGAGATAAGTGCAAGTGACTGTAAGATATTGTGTAAAGGATTTGTGTTGTGACCTAGCTTGGGGAACGAGGATCTAATGAAGTGCATGCATATCTCATGTCCTATGTGGAGTAGGATATTGCGGCTTTGTGCATGTAGAAGATTGAAAGAATACAATAAAGATAAGAAGAATTGGTTGACGTAGCCCCAAGCTGGGGGTGAACCACATATATCTTGTGTTATGGTTTCTTTGTGCATTATGGTTTTTATATTGTTTATATGATTCATGCTTAGTGTAATGGTGAATGATTAGATGAATGTGATAGCTTAGTTCCTAATGATGTGAATAAGATACTAGATCTGATCTATGTTGATATGCTTAGTTCTTGAATCTATTAGATTTGGATGAATACTGCGATGCTCTGTTGTTAGGGTTTATTTGTACTATAAACAAAGGCCAAATACTAATGAACTATAACTACTAAGTGCTTTGTTACAGTATTGTACTCACAAATCTATGTCCCAGCTAAGGTTGCAGACATTGGAGTCCTGCAACCACCCCTGTCTCTACCTCGGGTGAGACTTCATCTACTTCACAGGTGTAGCCGAAAGGGTTGGTAGTTAGGGTTTTGTTGGTACGTTGTTGAAGCATTGAACCCTGGGTCTACCCCTGTGTGCCAACAAATGGTTCTTTTGTTGGGACCTGAAACTGTGATTGTTGGGAACTGAGGAAAAGAAAGAAAGCTCTATGCGTAGATCTGTTGCTTGACTTGTGAAGATCTATGCTAAGAAAGGAGGGATATTTGAGGAAAAGAGGTAAGATCTAAAATCTTTGTGCTCTGGTAGAGGTAAGATCAGTGAATTTTTTTATTTAAAGAGGTAATATCTGAAAGTTTTGTTCTTTGACAAAGGTAAGATAAGTGGAAAATTTTGTTTTGAAAGTATGGATCTAGGTATATTTGATAAATTTTGTCCTACTCTGAAAACTAGAGCATGGTTAGATGAAAGAAGATTTGATATGATTAGATATGATAGAAATAATGAAAGATATGTTATTCTTGTGCATAGAGAGAAT
Source organism: Picea engelmannii (assembly GCA_009831015.1). Classification (NCBI taxonomy): domain Eukaryota; kingdom Viridiplantae; phylum Streptophyta; class Pinopsida; order Pinales; family Pinaceae; genus Picea; species Picea engelmannii. The sequence continues at coordinate 74,195 of ML798009.1, read as the reverse complement.
GTTTGGACAAAAAAATGGTTGCGGGATCCTAGGAAGAATTTTTTGCAGGTTAGTTACTGTGACCCTAGTGCGCAATACAAAAAGTGTTGGGGATCATTTAAGAGAAAGAGAGGATTAACTCTTTGTTACAGTTGCAGAAGATTGGGTCATATTGCTAAGGATTGCCCTGACAGAAGACCTAGTTGTCTTTGTTTTAAATCTATGGACCATGAATTTTTGGATTGCCCTAGAATGATTGTTAAGGTTGAAAGAATGAATATCAGACTAGAAAACCCTAAGGAAGGCCAAGAAACTAAGACCATGGTAGAACCCTAGAAAGAATCAGAGACTATATTACTAAGAATGAAAGAGACCTTGAATAATCATAGAGATATCAACTTATGAGAGGTATTCAAAGAAAAAAAACTTATAGAATCAAGAATAGGAGACTTCGACATAGACTTTGTTCTAGACAAGGAAACATAGGTGAATGTCATGACAGAAAGAACTTGGGAAATTTTAGGAAATCCTGCTATGGTTCCTTCATTAGGAGGAATAGGATTCTTTAAAGGAAAATTGATAACCCTATGTGGAAGACTTACCCAGACCTCTATGCGTGCTCATGGAACTTCGACAGAGGAAGAATTTGAGGTTGTTAAATTCATTGAGAACAACACCCCATTTGCTATGTTATTAGGAAAATCCTGGATTGAGAGAGATCAAATATGGAGAAAAGAAGAAGAGGCCCTAGAACAAAAAAATAAAGAATTAAAATATTTCATGACTAGGAGAATAACACAGTTGATAGAAGAAAAGGAGGACAAGTCGAAGCAACTTAGGACCAAAGACCCAGTTGTCGAAGCTGAAAAAATGCAGGAAGACTTGATGAACTTATCCATACAGGAAGGTAGAGAACCTACCCCAGACAGAAAAGAAGTATTACCCTTGAACCCTATGACAGAATCTCAACAATGTGAATTTACTATATTGAGTCCAGATAAGAATCAGAATGGAAAGAGGAATATCAAGGTGTAGATCACAAGGAAGAAATATAGAAAGGTCAGTAAGAAGAGAGAAAAGATAGAAAAATTGGAGGAGGTTCCGGAGGGAACTTCGCAGAAGGAAGGTTAGCAAAAATGGAACTTTGTCAGGATATCAGAACAACCCAAAATGGCACTTCTCCATGGCGGAGTGATATAACTGTTGGAACAATTATAACTGTTAGACCCACGCCCCGAATGGTTAGAACAAAATTTATGGCCAGAAAGCTCGTTATCAGGTTGTTGGGACCGCATCGTAATGAACAGAACTGCATTAATGAAGGCTTCTCACCCGTTGGAGAGATTTGTTACAACCATTGTCTACTTATTCTGTCAACTGTTGCACCGAGAATAATTTTGAAAATTGTATACGTGCCAACGAGAGAACTCATTGTTTCCATGTTGTGTTTACTAAGACTCCTCCACCTGTTTTATTATATTGAACCATTGTTCATTGACCTTAGTATCTGATATCGAGCATGTATGTGGGATGAACTCAGCGTAGTTGAAAAGTCCATAGAAGAAGCCTTAATCTATCTAATGGCCGAAAAAGAAATGTCCGCAGGGATTCAAGCTTCATCGACGAGAGGAGTGAAAGCCTCTCCGTCAACTGCTCACAGATCTGGACCATCCCGAGTCATAGCTGAGAAAAGAACCAAGCATCGAGATGACTTGGCGAATGTGAAGTTGATCCTGTCTATCCTACCCAATTACATCCCGCCCCTGGACAGCGTGGTGAGTCATGAAAGTGTCCCAAGGGACTTTGATTACACCTTGGTTACTGTGTACATCCCGAAGGGGATACATGTCGTTCAAACCCAGCTAGACAAGATCACGACATTAAAATTCAGCGGCTTCAACCTAGGGGATCGCAAGAACCACAACATGCTCGTCCCTCAGAGGTACTTGACTAGGACGAAGGGGAAGAACTAAAGGATAATCCCCTAACCATGGACTATGAACCTCATGCAACCCACTATCTTGAACACGATGAAGATACCACATTTTGGAAGGCACCAGGAAGTTAATGCGTGCATTAATCTCTTGTTGCCATGCTACCATGGCGATTATCTGTGGCTCGACAAACGCATCACCGTTGACCCAACAATGATCCATAGGATCATTGGATTAAGCATGTAGGGACCAGACCCACAAGAATTCTACCCAAGGAAGGTTGCAGACCATGCCCTGGCACAGAGGATTAAAGATACCTACGACGATGTAGAAAAGGGTATGTGAGGCTACAAGGTAGCCTCCATCCAGAATGGTGTAGTGTGCTTGGCCTACCACCTGATCACAGGAAATCTAGTAATAAAGAACAGACCTACACAAGTCATAGGGTTCATTGTTGACCTCGCTGGAAAATGCGTAGAAGGACTGCAGATGAATTGGGAAAAGTACTTAGTCAACCAATTATAATTGGATTTCCACGAAGCTCAGGATCATGGCTATGAATTCCATTTTAGTTGGTTGTTGATCCTCATCGTGTTGACTGCTTGGGAGATGCTGGAAGGCGCCACCTTCCTGGACATTAATCCATTTGAGCCACTCACTGCAAAGTTCACCACGCTCTGGTATTCGAGCAATATGGGAAAACAATAGCAGTGGAACGCAATATTCCATACATACTATCTCCAATTAAAGAGGGGTATTAAAGTTGTCCCTCATATGACATCGAACACTCTACATTGATTCATGCCACTTATGAAGTTCCGTGCAGATCAACACTTCATTTACATCACTACGTGTGTAGACGATAGTAAAGAAGAGCTTCAGTCATACTATAAGCTCACAGAGGAAGACCTAGAAGAGATAACCAAGGACTAGCCTGCAGAATTCCTTATCCCTGTTGACCCCGCAGAATTGTCCGATCCTGAACTAATTGGAATCTCAGAGGCCACTCACGAAGAACATGAAACACCTGGAACCAAATAAGGAAGAAAATAGAAGAGGTACATAACCTGAGAAGTGCATCAAAAGAAACTACTTCAGAATGACCTAGAGGAAGAGGTAACGACGAAGTATATAAAGAAGAGAACAATGGGAAAGAAAATCAGTAGAAGCAAGGTAAAGTAACACCGCCTAAGGATCACGTTGATGAGAGTGATCCATCTAAGAAGAGAAAGGTTTCTCCCACAAAACCTATCTTGCGGAAGAAATCCATAGCTAGTAAGACCAAGTTGCAGATTGTGCTCATGCCCGATGACTTCGACTTCATCATCACAGCTGTATTAGACAAATCGCAGGACATTTTGCAGAACAATGAAGCCAAACAACCAGCCATGTATGATAGAATTGAAGCAGAAATTAGAGGGGCAACATGCCCTTCACTCCATCCGTACAGTGTCCACTGCGCCCCTGCCCTCATAAGAAACAGATTTTGGAGATGAGCCTTCTCAACTCCACAGAATAGCCGATGCGACCAAATCTCTCCTTCGTCACGCCCAAGAAGAAAAGGAACAGGACACAGTGGACCTGAAGCATGCACAAGAAACAATGATAGAGCAACGTAGGATTGTGCAATAGGAGAAGGTTTCCCTCCAGTCAAAATTCGAAGAAGAGAAAGAAAAAATCCAACGAGAGAAGGAATAACTGTTGTCCGAGTAGGTTGGAGTAAGAGAAGCAGTCAACAGAGCACTCGACTCAGTGATGGGCTTAGAGAAAAGGGAGGAAGACCTAGTAGAACATCAAGTAGTGAATCTTGATGAATCCATTCAACATCTTCAATAGAGAATAACATATCTAGAGATATAGTCACTGCCAAACACTTCGTTGGACGTGCGAGATCAAAGAGAAGCAACTACTCATAGCACACTTGAGAGAATCAAGACCTTAGCTTTGGAATGTAAAAATCTCAGTGATCGCAACGCACATACTTACGAGAAACTTACTGAGGACCTTGAACTGAAGACATTGGAGTCCCAACTCCAAGAGGCAAAGAAACAAGCAGCAATAGTACAGGCACAGTTGAAGCTCTTGTCTACAATTGAAAGAAGGAAAAGATCTTAGGAACGATGCATTGCTCAATAGCAGGTCCATGCCATATAGAGAAAAGTCATGGAAGTGACTTAGAGGTTCCAGCACGTCCAGGATGCAACTTGTCAACTGTTTGAGGAGATTGAAGGATGAGGAGAAAAACTAGAGAAAGTAGTCACTGCATTCAAACAACGCTTAGAGGGACCTATCAACGAAGTAGTTATCCAAGAGTTCACCAAGAGAAAGGCCATGGTGCAACAGTAGGTCGAAGCAGCTTAAGCTAGGCTCGAGGCTTTTGAAGCAGAGATACCCATATCAGAGTGACTCGGGATGAGTCACAAGTGAGTGTTGGGGGCCTATTGGCCCTTGACCAATTTTTGGAGATCCTTGGTCAAGTTTGACCTATTTTGGGACTTCGACAGGATGTCGAAGACGAAGCGCAAGTCGAAGCAAAGATCACATAATCTTGGCCCCTTTTTAGGGATTTTTGGGTTTTGGGCTTATGTAACATGTATGGGGATGTTGGCCCATGGGTTTACCCATGTTTAGTCCCTTTTGTAATGTATAAATAGATGTCTAGGCAATGTAAAGAGGGGCTTGGTACCTTGCTAAGTGCGAGGATGATATAGACATTTGTGTGATGATGTGCTAAGTGCAAGTGACTGTAAGAGATTGTGTAAATGATTTGTCTTGTGACCTAGCTCGAGGAAGGAGGATCTAGCGAAGTGCATGCAAATATCCTATTGTATGCGAAGTAGGATCTTGTGGCTCTGTGCATGTAGAGGATTGGCAAAAGACAATAAATAAAAGAAGAGTTGGTGGATGTAGCCCCAGACTGGGGGTGAGCCACATATATCTTGTGTTATGGTTTCTTTGTGCATTATGGTTTTTATATTTCTTATATGATTCATGCTTAGTGTAATGATGAATCCTTAGATGAATATGATATCTTAGTGCCTAATGATGTGAATAAGATACTAGATATGATATATGTTGATATGCTATTAGATTTGTATGAATATTGTGATGCTATGTTATTAGGGTTTATTTGCGTTGTAAACAAACGCTGAATACTAATGAACTATTACTGTTAAGTTCTTTGTTAGAGTATTGTAATCACAGATTTGTGTCCCAGCTAAGGTTGCAGACATTGGAGTCCTACAACAACCCCTACCTCTACATCGGGTGAGACTTCATCTGCTTCCCAGGTGTTTCCGAAAGGGCTGGTAGTTAGGGTTTTTTCGATGCATTGTTGAAGCGTTGAACCTTGGGTTTTCCCCTGTGTGCCAACAAATGGTTCCATTGACGGGACCTGAAACTGTGATTGTTGGGAACTGAGGAAAATAAAAAAAGATCTGTGCATAGATATGTTGCTTGACTTGTGAAGCTTTGTGCTACAAAAGGAGGTAGATATGAAGAAAAGAGGTAAGAACTGAAGAAAAGAGGTAAGATCTAAAAGATTTATGATCTGGAAGAGGTAAGATCAATGATTTTTTTTATTTAAAGAGGTAATATCTGAAAGCGTTGTGATTTGAAAAAGGTAAGATAAGTGGAAATTTTTGTTTTGAAAGTATGGATCTAGGTATATTTGATAAATTTTGTCCTAGTCTAAAAGCTAGGGCACAAGTAGAAGAAAGAAGATTTGATATGAGTAGATCTGATAGAAATAATGAAACATATGTTATTCCTATGCATAGAAAGAATGTTTTGACTAACAAATGGATGCAGGATCCTAGGAAGAATTTTTTGTAGGTTAGTTACTATGACCCTAGTGAGTAGTACAAAAAAAGTTGGCGATCATTTAAGAGAAAGTGAGGATTAACTCCTTGTTACAGTTGCAGAAGACCGGGTCATCTTGCTAAGGATTTCCCTGATAGAAGACCTAGTTGTCTTTGTTGTAAATCTATGGACCATGAAGTTTTGGATTTCCCTAGAATGATTGCTAAGGTTGAAAGCATGAATATGAGACCAGAAAACCATGAGGAAGGACAAGAAACTAAGGCCATTGTAGAACCCCAGAAAGAATCAGAGACTGTATTACTATGAATGAAAGAAACCCTGAATAATCACAGAGATATCAACTTATCAGAGATCTTCAAAGAAAAAGAACTTATAGAAGCAAGAATAGGAGACTTTGACATAGATTGTGTTCTGGATGAGGAAACATAGGTGAATGTCATGACAGAAAGAACTTGGGAAATTTTAGGAAAGCTTGGTATGGTTCCTTCATTAGGAGGAATAGGATTCTTTAGAGGAAAACTAATAACCCTATGTGGAAGACTTACCCAGACCTCTATGCGTGCTCATGGAACTTCGACAGAGGAAGAATGGAATTTGTCCCTCGTATGACATCGAACACTCTACACCAGTTCATGCCACTTATGAAGTTTCACACAGATCTACACTTCATTTACATCACTGCGCGTGAAGACGAGAGTAAAGAAGATCTTCAGTCATACTATAAGCTCATAGAGGAAGACCTAGAAGAGATAACCAAGGATTGGCCTGCATAACTCCTTATCCATGTTGACCCCGCAGAATTGTCCAATCCCAAACTAATCGGAAGCCCAGAGGCCACTCGTGAAGAACATGACACACCTGGAACCAGCAGAAGGAAGAAGATAGAAGAGGTACATAACCTGAGCATTGCATCAGAGGAAACTACTTCAGAATCACCTGGAGGAGGAGGTAACGATGAAGTAGATAAGAAGAGAACAATGGGAAAGAAAATCAGTAGAAGCAAGGCAAAGTAACACCACCTAGGGATCACGTTCATGAGAGTGATCCATCTAAGAAAATAAAGGTTTCTCCCACAAAACCTATCTCACCGAAGAAATCCAGAGCTAGTAAGACCAAGTTGCAAATTGTGCTCACACCCGATGACTTCGACTTCATCATCGCAGCTGTATCAGATGCCTCTCATGACATTTTGCAGAACACTGAAGCTAAACAATAAGCCATGTATGATAGAATTGAGGCATATCTTAGAGGGGTACAAAAATCCCTTCACTCCAGCTGCACAGTGTCCATTGCACCCCCACCTTCAGAAGAACCAGAGTTGGGAGATGAGCCTTCCCAACTCCATAGAATAACCGATGTAACCAAAGCTCACCTTCCTCATGCCCAAGAAGAAAAGGAACAGGCCACAGTTTCCCTGAAGAAAGCACAAGAAGAGAAAGCACAAATCGAGCGAGAGAAGAAACAGTTGCTCGCCAAGTAGGTTGGAGTAAAAGAATCAGTTAGCAGAGCACTTCGCTCTGTGATAGGCTTAGAGAAAAAGGAGGAAGACCTAGTAGAACATAAAGTAGAGAAGATTGTTGAATCCATTCAACAACCTCAATAGAGAATAATAGATCTAGAGCTATAGTCAGAGTCAAACACTCCCCGGGATGTGCGAGCTCAAAGAGAATCAACTACTCGGAGTGCAGTTGAGAGAATCAAGACCTTAGCTTTGGAATGTAAACAACTCAATGATCGCAACGCGTAGACTTATGAGGGACTTATTGAGGACCCTGAACTGAAGACACTGGAGTCCCAAATCCAAGAGGCAAAGAAGCAAGAATCAACGGTAGAGTCACAGTTGAAGCTCTTGGCTACAGTTGAAAGAATGAAAATATCTCAGGAAAAGTGAACTGCTCAACAACAGGGCCACGCCATACAGAGAAAAGTCATGGAAGAAAAGGAACAGAACCAAAGCTCGCCTTCCTCATGCCCAAGAAGAAAAGGAACAGGCCACAATTTCCCTGAAGCAAGCACAAGAAGAGAAAGCACAAATCGAGCGAGAGAAGAAACGGTTGCTCACCGAGTAGGTTGGAGTAAAAGAATCAGTTAGCAGAGCACTTCGCTCTATGATAGGCTTAGAGAAAAAGGAGGAAGACCTAGTAGAACATAAAGTAGAGAAGATTGTTGAATCCATTCAACAACCTCAATAGAGAATAATAGATCTAGAGCTATAGTCAGTACCAAACACTCCCCGGGATGTGCAAGCTCAAAGAGAATCAACTACTCGGAGTGCAGTTGAGAGAATCAAGACCTTAGCTTTGGAATGTAAACAACTCAATGATCGCAGCACATAGACTTATGAGGGACTTATTGAGGACCCTGAACTGAAGACACTGGAGTCCCAAATCCAAGAGGAAAAGAAGCAAGCATCAATGGTATAGTCACATTTGAAGCTCTTGGCTACAGTTGAAAGAATGAAAATATCTCAGGAAAAGTGAACTGCTCAACAACAGGGCCACGCCATACAGAGCAAAGTCATGGAAGTGACTTAGAGGATCCAACCCGTCCAGGATGCAACTTGTCAACTATTTGAGGAGATTGAAGGATGAGGAGAGAGTCGAACAATGATTAGATGGACCTGTCAATGAAGTAGTTATCCAAAAGTTCATCGAGCAGGAGGCCTTGGCGCAGCAGCAGGTTGAAGTAGCTTGAGCCAGGCCCAAGGCTTTTGAAGCAGAGCTACCCAGATCATAGTGACTCGAGTCGAGTCACAGGTGAGTGTTGGGGATCTGTTGGCCCTTGCCCGAGTTTTGGAGATCCTTGGTCAGGTTTGACCTATTTTGGGACTTCAACAGGCTATCGAAGATGGAGCGCAAGTCTAAGCAGAGATCGTGGAATCTCAGCCCCTTTTTAGGGATTTTTGGGTTTTGGGCTTATGTAACGGGTATGGGGATGTCGGCCCATGGGTTTACCCATGTTTAGGCCCTTTGGTAATGTATAAATAGATGTCTAGGCAATGTAAAGAGGGGCTTGGTACCTTTCTAAGTTCTAAGACGATATAGACATCTATGTGATGATGTGCTAAGTGCAAGTGATAGTTGTACATGCTTTGTGCATACTGTGTTGAGAACTTGCAGAGCTAAGTGAAAGTGACTGTAAGAGATTGTGTAAAGGCTTTGTGATGTGACCTAGCTCGGGGAAGGAGGATCTAGCAGAGTGCGTGCAGATATCCTCTCCTATGCGGAGTAGGATCTTGTGGCTCTGTGCATCTAAAAGATTGACAAAAGACAATAAAGAGAAGAAGAGTTGGTGGATGTAGCCCCAGGTTGGGGGTGAACCACGTATATCTTGTGTTATGGTTGCTTTGTGAATTATAGTTTTTATACTATTTATATGATTCATGCTTAGTGTAGTGATGAATGCTTAGATGAATATGATAGCTTAGTGCCTAATGATGTGAATAAGATACTAGATCTGATCTATGTCGATATGCTTAGTTCTTGAATATATTAGATTTGGATGAATACTGTGATGCTCTATTATTAGGGTTTATCTGCATTGTAAACAAAGGCTGAATGCTAATGAACTATAAATGCTAAGTGCTTTGTTAGAGTATTGTGATCACAGATTTGTGTCCCAGCTAAGGTTGAAGAAATTGGAGTCCTGCAATCACCCCTGCCACTACCTCGGGTGAGACTTCATCTGCTTTGCAGGTGTTGCCGAAAGGGCTGGTAGTTAGGGTTTTTTTGGTTGATTGTTGAAGAGTTAAACCCTGGGTCTGCCCCTATGTGCCAACATAGGGAGAGAGAGAGAGAGATGATACAGAGACAGATGGAGGGGTGGAGAGAGGGGGGGG
>ML798009.1:51039-64357 GCA_009831015.1 Picea engelmannii | reverse complement strand
AGGGGGGAAAGATATGGGAAATGAGAGATAGAGGGAATGCAAGAGGAAGCGGGAGATAAAGAGAGAGAGAGGGAGAGGGAAGCAGGGGGGAGTGAGGGAGGGAGGGAGGCAGAGGGAGAGTGGGGGGAGGGGGAAGTGAGGGAGGGAGAGAGAGATAATTAGAGGCTGGGAGAGAGAGGAATGTCGAGAGAAGATAGAGAGAGTGAGTGGGATAAAGAGATAAAGAGAGAAGGGGGAGGGGAATCAATGGAGAGAGAGAGAGAGAAAGAGAGAGAGAGATGGAGAGTGGGGGACGAAGAGAGTGAGTAAGAGACAGGGAGAGAGAGAGAGAAAGGGATGGAAAGTGGGGTGCGGATTGAGTGAGCAAGAGATAGCGAGAGAGAGGTCAGATAGAGAGATGAATATAGAGGGAGGGAGGGAAAATGAGAGAGAGAGAGAGAGAGAGAGAGAGAAAGAGAGAAAGAGATAGTTATTTAGTGTTAGCAAAAACATGTGTGAATTCATGTTCCTAATAACACTCACGTGATTCAGGAACATGTACACGCTTTAGGAACACACGCGCGCTTTAGGAACACATGCACATTCCTAGAGTGCGTGCGTGTTCCTAGAGTGCGTGCACATTCTTTTGAATTCAAATTTTTTTGGGTGGGAGTGAAATTTTTTAGCATATGTGTATGCTGATTTGGTTGCCTCGGATTTATGTTCAGGATGACAAACCTAGTGGTTTGGTCTGGAAATTGATAAAAACCTCCATTTTTGTGAATACCTCTCTCTATATATGTTTCTGACGTTATTTTTCTATAGGCTATACAATTCAGTTGTTGACGAAACTACAAACATAGATAGAGTCGTCTATGCAGATTCCAAATATATAGTTTTTTTTTAATTAATATTGTTTGCTATTTTTAACCTATTTTTGTCTTCGCATATAACAAAATCCTAGAATACATACCTCTCTTATTTATGCTATAACTTTTTGTCGACGTAACCATTTCTCGAATGATTTATATGTTGCACTAGAGGAGACCAAGATGTTGTAATTTCAGGGATATATTGACTTTTATAATTTAAAAAAAAAAAAAAATTAATATTATAAATCACCAAAAAATACATTGGACTAGAAAAATGGGTTATCTACAAGTATTGAAGTTATGGTTAAGGTACTCAACACCTGCACGAACAAAAACATATACCTTACATTTTGTTGGAAAAATAATATACCACTCTTAGAAAAAATCAAATTTGACATAATTATTCACAATTTCTATGAATAAAAGATATAAAAGCTATTTTAATTTCCTAATTTTCATCTTCTCACACTATATTCAAATTCATTGCAAAAGTACCTTGAATAATCCCTTCAAGTTACAAATTTGTTTTTTTTTCTAGGTTTGCATTGCCACTAACATTTCATTAGAGACCTTCATTATCTTACACTCACCCACAGATATTCATCTTATTTTTCTCTTGTATTTTCTTTTATATTTTTACATTCTCCAAATACCTTGTTGGTGATTCAATTCTAAGAGTTAAAAATCACTACACTTATAGATTGATATTTGGATTTGATATAATGAAGATGTGAGTTAACTATAAGGTTGGGTAAAATAATTGATTAGTTGGGATTAATAATGTTAAAAAGGAAGAAAAATATAATTTAATAATAAATGAAACTATTATAAATCCATCTTAATCAAGATTTTTAAATATGGAAAAGTTTATAATCATTTTTTATTTATTACTCTATATCCTTATGAAATCAAGAGTAAAGATCAATCTTGTTTTATAAAACCTACTAGGAAGGACCATTTTCTATTATGATGTTCTCCCTACAACAATATTAGAGGATGGTTATTTTGTCTCTTCAGAGATTCAGTTGGTTTTCTCGAGACGTTCATGGCTTATGAGGTGTAGATATGCTTAATCCTCTTCCTCTAGGGGATGTTCAGCCTTAAATGACATACTAGATGCCAATTCCACAAATCAACATGCACTAAATTGGTTCTCTTACTTCGAACTCTCTAATACCCATAAAAAGAGGGCTCATGGCTAGCTTGCTTTCATAGACCTTAAAATCATTCCCATGGCCTCATGCCCATCACACATTTATTTGGGACCTTGAATGTTAAAAGAACTTTCTAAAGAAACATATTTTTTAGAAAGGATTGCTTCATCACACAATATTTGTCATGGTCATTTGTATTGTAAACTAAAATAATCTATATGACATGGGCATCTGTACACTAAAATAATCTCCATCCTAGTTAGTTCTTATATATTTTCTAATTCTATGTACCCTTCCAAAACTTTAAATCTATCACATAGCTCACACCTAGATAAATATGCTACCATCATATTAATGTATGCACTATTTTTTGTGTCACTTAATGAAATTTTCTTATAAAAGCTTAAACATCTTGTCTTTGTGAATCCTTATTTGAATTTATATATTATAAACATTGTTGATTAATTTCCATTAAAAAATAACATCACATTTTGTTTATTTTGTTTACATATTTCATGTTTTTCAATCCTGTATTCACCATCCATCCTTATAGTTAATCATATATCATTAAGAATTTCATTTTACACCGGTTTCCTTGTAATTTTCATAAGGATGTTATAATATGAAGTTATTAGACAATTCAGGATAATGAGAAGGATATTTGAAAGTATACCGTTAAAAATTTGATTTAATTATGCCGTTCAAAATATGAACAAAAGATAGATACGAGCAAGCGAATTCACACGGGAGGAGGTTGGGAGACTCTCGGTCTTCCATTTTGATAATGGAATAGAGAGCTCCATCTCCTCCTTTAATATTTTTGAATGATGAAAGGAGGCCTCATAGCATTGGCTTTGTGACAGGATTGTATAGGCTGCCCGTTTGATGACTCTCCCCTCTATTTCCTCAACTAGTCTGGCTTACATTGACCGGCTGCGTTTTTTGACCGTTCTGTTCTCACAGCTAGTGTGTTGTTTTTTCTGGTTTTGCGCTCATGGCAGCTTGCATTGTAAATGGTTTTACACTATTTATAAACTCTAGCAATTTTTTCGTGGAAAAAAAAAGCGAATTCACACGGGGGGTTAGGTCATGAGTATCCATAGTTGGATCAAAACGTGGTTGAGAGAACTTTATGAACCATGCGTCACGATCAAAGATCCCGTGCTGGTTTCAAATTTTTGTGTCATGTAATGTATAATGTTCATTTCATACTATCCCAAATATGGGTATTTATTTCGGATCTAAATCACAAAAACAACACCATGCGCTCTTTCATTCCACATGAACCAAAGATTTGGCTGGATTGTTTAAAATCACATGCAAGATTATTTCTCCCAATTTCAAGTTATGGAGGAAGCAATAAAAAATGTTTAGTCTGCATAAAAAGTTTCATAATGTGAAGTAATTATTCTTGGGATTTGGTGACAACGGATTTCTTTAATGATGGATTTGGATCTTATTATTGTGTGTTGGTTACAATCAAATAAATCAAGTTAGAATATGGATAGGGATTGCATTTAATAAATTAGTTTATTGTGTGAATGTATAAATTCATGTAAGCCCGTAGAGGAAAATGAATGAGTGTGAGAGACAGAGTGAGAACTTGCCAATCTGATGTAATCTCCATGATCTAAATAATAAGACAACCAATGCCTATGCTTGGTGGACATAGCCCAACGTTTGGGTGAACCACATGAAATCTCTATGTTCCTTATATGTGTGATTGTTAATTATCATTGTGAATTTTGTTTTCCACGTTTGCAATTCTAACAAGTGGTATCAGAGCTGGTTGGAGGAGCTTCAAATTCTCGGAGGAGCCGCAAAAGTGAAATCTATGTGAGGTGTGTCGATTTATACATCATCGCAGGTTCCTCCTCTGGAAAGGTGCAACAACATACTACTCAAACTTTACGCACGTTTGAAAACCTGGAATTTTCGCACTCCGAGTGTGTATTACAGTGCGTAAATCTTTAAATATACCCGCACTCGAAGTATATCATGAGGTGCGGATTCGCTGCACTCCAGTAGTAGCGTGAGGTGCGGAAACTCACTTTAGCATAAAAGTCACGATCTCCTTTCAAACTTCGTATATGGTGTTTTGACTTTTGAAAAGATTAAAAGGTTTTTTATATTATATGCATAATACGTGAACAAGTAAGTGGGTGAAGGTGAATAAAGTAAAAAAGTTTTATGGAGTAAAAAGATTAAAGTAAAAGGTAAAAGGGTGGAGGAGTTAAAGTAAAAGGGATTTTTTTATTAAAAGGTGTTTTTTAATTAACATGTGATTTTTTTTTGTAAAAGGTTTTTTATTAAACTTTCTTTATTAAACCTTGTGAAGTTAATCTTCCACATTATTTTTGAAAACTTTGGTTATTATAAGTTATTAAACCTTGTGAAGTTAATCCTCCACATTATTTTTGAAAACCTTGGTTATTATAAGTTAAGAGATTTTTGTGCTAATGGCTAAGATGCAGAGTTCTAAGTTTGAAGTTGAAAAGTTCAGTGGTAAAAACAACTTTGAGCTTTGGAAGCTTAAGATGCAGGATTTACTAGTGCAACAAGGGTCGCAAAAAGCATTGGCAGACAAGTCAAAGAAACCAACGGCTATGACGGAATGGGAATGAGAAGATCTGGATGCGAAAGCTCTTAGTACCATTCGTTTATGTCTGGGGGATGAGGTTTTGTTTAATATCGTACGAGAGGATACAACATCAAGCTTATGGAACAAGTTGTAAAGTCTATATATGACGAAGTCCTTGACGAACAAAATTTACTTGAAGAGACAGTTGTACAATTTGTGGATGAAAGAAGGTACAAAAATTGCTGACCACTTAAATACCTTCAATACCCTTATAGTTCAATTGACTAGTATGGAAGTTAAATTCGAAGATGAGGATAAGGCTATTACACTATTGTGTTCATTGCCTGAATCTTGGTATCATCTAGTCACCTCTATTAGCTTTAGCTCAACAAAAGTTTTAGATTATGACTGTTGTGGGAGCTTTGTTGGCTGAGGAGATAAGAAAATCTAGTAAAGAAACCTCAACTTCAGAGGCGATGTTGGTCAGAGGTAGAACTAAAGAGTAGAATGAGATAATTTTTTCTCGATCTTAGTCAAGACACAAAAAGGGTAAAGAAAAATGTTTGTACTATGGAAAAACATGACATCTCAAGAAAGATTGCTAGAAGAGAAAGGAATCCGAGGAAAACTCTACGAAGGAAGCAAATTTGGCTATAACAAATTGAGGTATGACTGATCACGTTTTATCAATTTCTAGTAATTTACAATATCAAGAAGAATGACAGTTAGATTTAGGTGCCTCCCACCACATGTGCTCACATAGAAATTGGTTCATTTCTTACCAATATGTTGATGAGGGTGTAGTGTTTATGAGAAATGATATTCCTTGTAAAACTGTTAGGGTTGGCAGTATTAGAATCATGATGTTCGATGGTATTGTTAGGGAATCACCGGATGTTAGATATGTACCTGAGCTTAAATAAAATTTGATTTCATTAAGAGTGTTGGATTCTTGTGGATATACGTATACAGGTCAAGGTGGAGCACTCACATTGTTGAAAGATAGTTTAGTAGTGATGAAGGAAACAAAGGTTGATAACCTTTATAAGCTTGAAGGGAGTACTGAAGTGGCATCTGAAGTGACAGATGTATCTTCTTGTTTATAGAAGAAGCATCAAGGTCATAAGAGAAAGAAAGAATTGCAGGTACTGGTAAGCAGTAAATCATTTCCAGACTTAAAATCTTTGTTTCTGAATTCCTACTTGTTTTATATCTCTGCAAGTTATGATGGTGGCATAAAGGGATGTTGTGTGTGGGATCCTACTTCTAACAAGGTCATCATTGACAGAGATATAGTATGTATGGAACAACCAAAAAGATTGATTCAAGATCGCAACGGTAAATTTGTTTGCATACTAGATAATTCATTGTATGGCCTAATTGTACCCAGACAAATATACAAAAAGTTTGAATCCTTCATAGTGAGTCAGAATTTTTCAAAGGGTAGGAATGACTATATGATTTATAGTACATTCACAGTCTTGATATTCTTAGTTGATAATATGCTCGATGCAAGCCGAAGCATGGACAAAATCAGTAAGAAAATGACTCGGGTGGACAGGACAATTCATATGAGGGATCAAGGAGCAGCGAAACAAATTATGGGCATGGAAGTACATAGAGATGGTAATGGTAAGCTGTGGTTGGAGTTCAGTATGAACATTGTAAAACCAATTTTATCCCTCCTGCTTTACATTATAAGTTTTCTTCAAGCATAGGGCTTGTCTATAAAGAAGAAAATGTTATGTCTCGTGTAAGTTTAGTAGGAGGTCTGTTGTATGTGATGAAATGGTTAAGACGAGATGTTTCACATACTAATGATGTTTTCATATACGTGACAGATTCAGGTGTTGCGGTGAAATGGGTGCTTCAACGTTTAAGAAGCACAAATGTCACCTATAATGGTTACACTAAGATGGTCTGTGATAATTGTAATGTATATTTTACAGGTGTTTTGGATAGGAGGAGATCTATTACTAAATATGTCTCACAACACAGTTGTGGAAAACATGTTGGAGGTGGAGTGACCTCTCATGAAATCCAAACTAGTGCAAGTCACACATGCGAGATCATGAAACCAGTTTTATTAAAGAAGCTGCAGTGGTGCTTGACTTCTCTTGGCTTGCAGAAGAGGTGATGAACAAAAGGAATGAGCAAGGTATCAGGTTAATAGTTGTCAAGGTAGAGATTGTTGGGATTTGGTGACAACGAATTCCTTCAAGATGGATTTGGATCCTATTATTCTATTCGGTTACAACCAAATAAACCAAGTTAGAATATGGATAGGGATTGCATTTAATAATTAGTTTCTTAAGTGAATGTATAAATTCATGTAAGCTCGTAAAGGCAAATAACTGAGTCTGAGAGACAGTGTGAGAACTTACCAATCTGATGTAATCTCCATGATCTGAGTCTGAGAGACAGTGTGAGAACTTACCAATCTGATGTAATCTCCATGATCTAAATAATAAGACAACCGATGCCTATGCTTGGTGGACATAGCCCAACTTTTAGGTGAACCAAGTGAAATCCATGTGTTACTTATATTTGTGAATACCAATTATCATTGTGAATTGTGTTTTCTTATTCTAACAATTGTTATACAGTAAAGAATATCCAATGAAGATGGTGGACATCCACTCTATCAAGCGAAGAATGGAATCATGAAATAAAAAAAGGAAGGAGAAACAATCATCTCATCTCCTCTGATTCCAGCCGAGGTGGAGGAAGCGAACCGATGGAGGTAGCTTAAAGGAGGAAGGCGGCTCCTCCAAGCAAAGCGGCTCCAAAGATAGCCATCTTCTTCAATCTGGCGGTAGATACAGCGCCGCTGCTGGCGCTCGGTGGAAAAGCGGTGGCTGGACCTTGAGTCGAGGGGCTAGATGCTGGAGTTTGAGCTGTGGGAGAGGAGGCTGAGCTTGGTGGGGTGGCTACTTTAGAAGGAGCATGGGCAGGAGAAGAAACAGTCGCAGGAGGAGGAGAAACGGGTGATGGCGATGCGGGGGATTTAGCCGGCGACGCCTTTGGTGCTGCTGCCACAGGGGCGGGTGCGGGCGCTGCCATAGAGGCTGAGCTCAACAATCCCAAAGCAAAAACGAAGCAGAGAAGCACATTGAATTGGGTCATCTTGTCTGGAAATTGTTGTCGTCGAAAAATAGTGCAAATTCGTATCACAGATCTCGTTCCTTTCCTCAAATATGAAAACAGGAGGTTGCCCAAGAAGATAAAGAAGAAATCTGGGAGAGAGAAATTGAGCAGGTAGATGCAGTTGTTGTAAAAGAAGAGGGAGCGCATGATATAATATATAGGTAGTCCGAAGAGGTCGGCTTCGAGGAATGAGGGATTCGTTTTCCTTATTCAAACAGGCTTGCCATGTTATTATATGTGGACCATTTCAAACACCTTTCATTTCTCTGCGGCAAGATGGGCACTTTAGTCTTTGGCGGTTGCAGTTTTCCGATTTCGACCTGTCCGCGTCCCTACTCAACCGCCCCAACAGCCTGTTGTGGTCGACGGGCTTTTCTTGGATGAAATGGATTCACGTTGGGTTGCCATACATAGAAGTTTTCGAATCTGTATTGAAATTATTCTCTGATTGGAGCCTTACAAAATATCAAAATTCTACGCTTGATGGTAAGTTTGTTTAATTATACAAATATTTTACATTTTCGTTTTTTCTATGTAATCTGCCAAACATAAATTCGTATGAAATTACAAGTTAATATAAGTTCGCACGAAATTATAATTTTGTGTTGTTTGAATTATATTTTTAATAAACAAAATTATAATTTTGTGTTATTTGAATTCTATTTTTAATAGAGAAATAGATGTCAACTTACAATTTTTTTTGTTGTTTGAATTATATTTTTAATAAAAAAATAGATTCAACATGGATTGAAAGCTCTTAGAATTTGAATTATATAAAATTAATCAAATCCAACAATTTTTTGTCAGATTTCCAAAACTAAATTAAAAAATATAAAAAAAACAAAACATAAAACAATTAAATTATTACAACATTTCAATATCTTAAAATTTAAATTATATAAAATTAACCTGATCGAACAATTTTTCGTCCAATTTCAAACAAAATTGGACAAAAAAATATATAAAAAAAAACATAAAACAATTAAATTATTACGGCATTTCAATATGGAAATTGGCTAAATAAGAAAATTCGTTTCAAAATCGTAATTTTTCATTTGCAAAATCCCTCAAGTTACCAGTTACCTACCTGCCAAAGAAAAATAAGAATATTGCTAAATAAATTGCTCGGAAATTGTACACCGTCAAACTCTCGCACCGTACACGCGAAAATACGCGTCGGTGGAAAAACAGCGGATGGAAGTTTTGAGATGAATGCACAGCCGTCAAACTCTCGCTCGCCGAAATACACGTCAGTGGAAAAGCCGGGGCCTCCAGCGATTTGTGTGAATAGGCAAAACAGGTTATCCGCACCTGTACGTCTGTATTCAAAGTGCGTACCTTTGTCGTGAAAATAGTGAGAAGAAAAAAGCAAAAGGCAACGCGTCACATGACTAGGGAAGCGTCTAACGGTTAACAATGGAASAATGGATTTCTAGAGATTCGTGTCCCAGGTGCACTTATTTATGGATTACARACAATTTTCYTTTCTTTGTGGAACGCTAGGGTAGGTGGACAATTGTATWACTAGCTAGCACAGCCRCATAATTGTGGTTGATCAACGCCGAAAGGTTGATAAGATTAAAAGAATTCTTAAAAGACTATATTAAATTTTATTATTGATTAACAAATAAATGKTTGAGCTTCATTTATTTGGTGTTAATATTTTAATTTATGTTAATCACTTAMGTGATAATCAGTTAGCTATCAAAGTAATTTTTAAATATGATTAGRTAAATGTAAAAAAGTAAACACATAAACGGATGTCTTTATAATAGCTAGGAAGTTAATGATTGAAATCACARCCATTTATTTTGTGTGACTACTAAGAATATTCCAGCCATATTTAATCTTGTCCATAAAAAAACTTATTAAGCACTAAACCCCTATTAAATCTGCCCATTGTCAATAAGTRTACACCTTTCGGAGTAATTACACATATCTAATCATTAGTATTTTAATATGTTRATAATAGTAAACATTACTTTTTAATTTCTACTTAAGAGTGTGTTAATTTAATTTTTTTATCATAAAAAGTTGAAAAAAGGTASTTGTATTTTGTATTTCACSTGAAAATAAAAATAGTAACTTAGATATACATTTTATGAAAAAAAWTTATAACCCTTCTAATTATTTAAAATATAATAACATAGATATACACTTCATGGAAAAAAATTATGACCCTTCTAATTATTTAAAATTTTAATAAAAAATAAATTGTTAATTATTTAAAATATTACCGAAAAATAAATTGTTAATTATTTAAAATGTTAAAAAAAATAAGTTGAAAATTTAATAAAAATTAATAATAAACATATTTTATAATTTTAAAATTAATATTTTAATAGGTTATCGGCACCTGTATCTCTGTATTCAAACGCATACCTTTGTCGTTAAAATGGTGTGAAGACTTTTCAAAACAAAAGGCCCAAGTTCCAACGGTTAACCATGGATTTCTAGAATCGTGTCCCATGTGCAGATATTAAGATGTGACAAAAGGAATTATGTGCTCACAAAAGAGTCACACCTTGAGAAAATGCTTTGACCACCAATAATAGAACTACGGTGTAAATAGTAAAATTGTTCTATTTATTGTCTTATGTTTTATTTATGAAAATAAAAGAGATACATAGTACCTCTATTATAGAATGTAAATAAACAAAGGGAACAAAGCATCCTCTCATCCAAAAAAATGTCAAAAAAAAGGCCTCTGAAACAAATATACAGAGAAGGATTTTTTCAAACGAAACATAAATTCAAAAGTTGTGTGTACAGAAAATAACCTATCATTTAAATAACAAAATGAAAACCCAACGCAGTGGATAGGGAAGGAAAAAACGTGGCAGAGATTGATCAACAAGTGGCAGAGTTAGTTTCATAGCTGGAAATGCATTCCAAAAACTTAGCATCACGCAGAGTTAGTTTCACAGCTGGAAATGCATTTCGAAAACTTAGCATCACGTTTTTCAGTCTCCCCCTTGATGTCAAGTTTTTGGATTCCCAACAGTTATCCGAGTTTCTCTAATTGATCCTTTGGAAGAGCCTTCGTAAAAATGTCTGTAAGTTGATCTTCAAATTTACAAAATTCAAAAAAGAGAAACTCGTGTTGGAGAATCTCTCTAATGAAGTGATGGCGAATGTCAATGTGTTTACTCTTGCCATGGAAAACTGGATTCTTTGTCATAGAGATTGTGCTTTGATTGTCACAATAAACTTTAATAGGTTTACGAATTTCTATGCCCAATTCTTCTAACAATCTTGCCATCGAAATGACTTGAGTTCTTGTAGATGATGTTGCAATGTACTTCGCTTCGGTTGTAGAAAGAGCAACTTTGGGTTTCTTTTTGCTGCTCCAGGAAACAATATTTCCTCCAAAAAGAAAAGCATATCTTGAAGTAGTTTTGCGATCATCCAAGTTACCTACCCAATCTGCATCTGTGTATGCTACAACATTGAAATTATTAGTATCATTATAAAACAATCCAAAAAATATGGTACCACTTACATATTTGAGTATTCTTTTAGTTGTTTGCCAATGCGACTCATGAGGATGATTCATGAACCTAGCAACTAGACTTACATGAAACATAATGTCTGGTCTAGTAGTGGTCAGATACATTAAGCTGCCAACCATGGATCTATAGAGAGTGGCATCTCAGAGAGAAGATTCATCTTCTTTCATCAATTTTCTCCCAACAACAAGAGGAGTACTCATAGATTTACAATTCTGCATGTTAAACCTCCTCAACATGTCTTCAACATATTTGGTTTGGCAAATAGATATACCTTCAGTTGTTTGTCTGATTTGCATGCCCATAAAATATTGTCTTTCTCCCAAATTAGACATCTCAAATTCTGATTTCATTTCTTCTTTAAACTCCTTCACAAGTGATATTAAGGTGCCCATAAATATTAAATCATCTACATACAAGCAAAGAATAATAAAATCTGATCCAATGACTTTTTTGTAGACTACACTTTCATAAGAACACTTAACAAAACCATGATCATGGAGGTATTTATCAATCCTAGAGTACCAAGCTCTAGGAGCTTGTTTAAGACCATAAAGTGCCTTCTTAAGCCCATACACCTTATCTTCTTTACCTTCAACAATAAAACCTTGAAGTTGTTCAACATAAACTTCTTCCTTTAAATATCCATTTAAGAAAGTAAATTTAACATCCATTTGATAAACTATTAGTTTTAACTGATATGGTATGGAAAGAAAAGTTCTTACAGTTTCCATTCTTGCTACAGGAGAAAATGTCTCTTCATAGTCGATGCCTTATTGTTGCACATACCCCTTTGCAACTAAACATGTATTGTGTTTTGAAATGCTTCGATCCATATTAAATTTCAGCTTGTAAATCCACTTTACTCCAATGGAAGATTTTCCATGAGGGAGTTCTAACTCCCATGTGTCATTTTTCTGTATTTGAGACATTTCATCCCCCATTGCTTGCACCCATGGCTCAACAAAACAAACTTCTTTAAAATTGGCAGGCTCAACATTTGTAGAAGAAACAAGAGAAAAATGATCATTAGCATACCTTGATGTCTCATAAATCTCTCTCAAACTTCTTGTTTTCTAGGAGGACTAGATGGAGGTGTTGTTTGAGTATCAACTTGAGATCCAGTTGAAGGAGAAGATGAAGATGATTTTGATGGAGAACTCCTTGAAGGTGAGTCTGCCTTTCTTACAACAGAGGGTTGCAAAGATTGATGGTTGTTATCAAAAATCAAATTTTCAATATGTGGGGTAAGCTCTTTATCTTCTCCTTCATTCTTCTAATAAACTCCCCCTTCATCAAAGATCACATCTCTACTAACATAAAGTTTATTAGTAAGTGGATCAAAACACCTGTAATCCTTTCATTCTTCTGAATATCCAATGAAAATACATTTAACTGATTTTCCATCTAATTTCTGTCTTTGTTGTGCAGGAATGTGAACAAAGCATGCAGACCCAAAAAATTTCAAATGAGAAATAGTTGGTTTTCTACAAAACCAATATTCATAAGGAGTAGAAATTTTTACCATATTTGTAGGACTTTTGTTGAGGATATATGTAGTTGTATGGACTGCATCTGCCCAATACATGTTTGACAAACTCTTTTCTTTCAACATACATCTAGCCATCTCTACAATTGTTCTGTTTTTTCTCTCTACTACTCCATTTTGTTGAGGAGTATATGCAATAGTTAACTCCTTCTTGATGCCATGTAAATTGCAAAATTATTTGAATTCATCAGAGGTGAATTCTCCACCTTGATCAATTCTCAAGACTTTCAAATAGTATCTTGATTGCTTCTCAACAAGTGCTTTAATTTTTTGCAAAATGCTAAAAGATTGAGACTTCTCACTTAGAAAATAAACCCAGGACATTCTTGAAAAGTCATCGACAAAAAAAATGAAATATTTGTTTTCTGCAAGGGACAAAGTTTGCATTGGGCCACAAATATCTGCATGTACTAAATCCAAAGGCTCTGCTGCTCTAAATTGATGAAAAAGAAAGCTATCTCTGTGTTGCTTCCCTATTACACAACCTTCACATAACTTGTTACCAGGATTTGTGAAAGAGGATAAAC
>ML798009.1:21554-32303 GCA_009831015.1 Picea engelmannii | reverse complement strand
CTTTTTCATTTGTTGGTGGAACTGTTGGTGCTGTGTATCCATCTATAATTGATTGTCAAAATTGATATCTCTGTTCCTGTATATATGTGTTCATCCTGATGCTCCAAAAAACATACTTTTGTCCATAAAACTGTGGTATTCCATTTTTATACAAGTTGATACTCTCCATGATCTACCGTTCAGTGGTTAAAATGTTTTGTAAAGGAACCTTCTCTGATACCAATTGTTGGATTACTTAGAGGGGGGGTGAATCAATAATAGTGTAATTATAATCATTTTTTCTCCAAATAATCCTAGTGTTATATCAATGTAGAATTATTATCCAATAATGAGAAATAAGAAATGAATAATCACACACATATACAGTACACCAGTGTTTTACGTGGAAAACCAAATTGGGAGAAAACCATAGAATGTTTTTTCTTATATGTCTTGAAGAATCACATTCATTGGAAGCACCAACTTCCTTTGTTTTCTAGCTGCAACTGGAAGGAGGCTCCAACCCCCTGGTTTCTTAGGCTACAACCTAAGGGAAGCTACAACTCCCCAATTCTCTGGCT
This sequence comes from Picea engelmannii, assembly GCA_009831015.1. Lineage (NCBI taxonomy): Eukaryota > Viridiplantae > Streptophyta > Pinopsida > Pinales > Pinaceae > Picea > Picea engelmannii. Next base: position 31,743 of record ML798009.1, on the reverse strand, counting down.
ACAACAAGAAGGAGGCTACATCCCCCTATGTTCTTCGGATACAATCGGAAGGTGGCTACAACCATCTGTCCTTGCCCTGTCTAACCGCCCTGAAGTAGAAGTAGAATGATGGAACCACTGTCATGCTATCACTGTGAGATATATCACTATAAAAATATACCAATAAACTTGAACCATGCATCAACCATGCATCAACTTGTACCTCAACCAGTAATCAACCTGTACCATAAACAAGTGCATCAACCATGCACCAACCTATACCAAACAACCTATAATCCACCTGTACCATAAAAAAGTACAACCAACCATGTACCAAGTATGTACCAATCATGTGTCAACTACTCATCAACTATGAATCATCAATATGTACCAACATCATCAACTATACACTTTATGTATCTGCCAACTCATCAACTACTTGTATCAACCATGTACCCAACTTATACCTCAAACAAAATCCCTCATCAATTTCATATTCCAAATATGATTTGTAACTCTATAATAGACTTGGTGTATATGATCACATACTTGCAAACCTTCCTTAACTTTAACAACAAGAGACTATCATTTTCATCAAACTTTTCTTTAGTCTCACATGACTAGTTTTGGATTAGTCAACAACCCTAACTTGAAATAATAATAACTTTGTACCTGTAATGAATAAAGACCTGAAACTGATACACAATGTTCTTCAATATGTTTTATGCAATTCCTCTAGGTGTAACTACCAGGAACCTCTCAGAAAAAGATTTATAGCAAAAATGACATACCTTCCTGAATTCTAGCTTATTCTAGAGAGCAACCTTGTAGAGCATGCCCCACACAGAATATTTGTTGAATCGATATGAAACTGTTACAAAACATAATAAAGTCTGTAATCTAACCAACACAATTGGTATTATGGAATTTGGATGTGTTATGAAAAAGTTTTGACGTTTTTACCCGAAACACCTGCATTTGACTAGTTTCAGGACTAGCCACAAACCCTATTTTCCACAGAGTGTAAATCCAAAAATACAACGACCCACAAGATAAAATTTTTACCAGATCTACTTGCATATGTTTCCTCAATGGAATATAAATTTCCCGGTCTGAATCATTCTATAAAAAAAGTTATTGCGAAAATGGTGAGATGACCTGTAAATAACATACCTTAGAAAACATCATCAAAAGAATTTATCCTTCCTTGAATTCCGGCCTTATTTTCTTCACCTTCCCTCAGAAATTTGGCTTAGATATCCTTTGGTTACCTCAGACACCTATAGTTATTCAATATGCTAAAGTGTGTCTAAAATGAGAGAGACTTGACTATTATTTATACTCTCCAAGTAGCTTCCTTAAAAACATCTTTTAGGTCACTTTGCCCACTTTCCGAATTTTAGGGTTAACCCACTTCTAATTTCTCCATTAAATTTATTATTTAAATAATTAATTTTGTATTCACTTTGAATTATAGTACACTCATCACTTCACTTTATTATTTACCTTCTAAAATCTCTTAAACCACTTTCACTACTTTGACCTTTTGGGGCTTCTAGATGACATAAGAGGGTTCTCCAATTTCGTAAGGCCATAACTCTCTACTTGTGGGGATTTATGTGACGTTCCACATACCACCGGAAATGGCATGACAAGAAACATCCATATAGGATAGTTTCACTGACAAATTCATTTTCCTTCATCTAATTCTTCCACAATTAAGCATGGGTTCTCTCACTCCGCAAAGGGTCTTCCCTTGAGGGATTTCACCATAAGTGGACCACTTTGGAGTTCATCCATCTTTACTTCTTATCAACCATGAAAAGACAATAATGAATCATCTTTACATCAAACAAACTTGGGTCCATTACCCAAACCTTTGTGCTACCGAGCTTTCTTCAAGGGTTGACATCAATGACAACCAACCTTAATCAACAATCACTGCTTATTATTTAAGTTGATTTGAATCTTTCCAATATCCATAGAAACAAAAACCTATTTACGAAATTACTCATCAAGACCAACAAGTATGTTATTATTTTTATTGAGGATATTGATAGTTCACTTTTTCTCTCAAACCATATGAAAATGCATGAAACGATGGGGTGTTAGAGATTAATCCATAATGCATAAGTTTGATGATTATAAAAATTATATTAACATAGCCCTAGTTTTCTTAAAAATAGTTCACCTAGTGTCAAAAATATTGCTCCAATAATTAATGCTACAAAAGACATGTCTCATTGTTCTTGGGCTTGGGATGAGGTAGGGGGAAGAGAGCTACGGGGCATTCTCAAAATATTTGCAAAGTCTGTTGCTAGAAACAACAAGAAGAAAGTCAAATAGTGTGATAGATAAATATGCATGGAATAGGGAAAAGGTGATGATCATTCAGGTTTCTTTGATATTGACAAGGTTCATTTTGCACAAGTTCATATCTAAACTTAATAAAAAATATACAAGTTAGAAAATTTCACCAAGTTTAATAGAATTTTTAATCCCCAACATAATCATGAGCTTGTAGAAGATTGGTGGATTGTTAAGATATTTACATTTTGTTCTTAGTTATTTGTTTTCTTTCTATTATCTATTGTGTTAGTGGGGATGCGATGTGTTAGCACTCTGTAAATTCTGTCTGGCTGAATAGACAAACAACAAAGGTAACTATTTCAACCAGCTTTAGAGCTGAGGCACTAGCTTGCTCAACTCAGAGAGGGCTCTCTCATGTCACTTGATATATCTATGGAATCGATGGCTAGATTTGGTCTATTTTGAGGTTTTTAATAAAAATTTTGAGGAGCTGAAGATGACCTTTGGGCTATGGGGTCAAGAATGTAGGATGCATTGCCAAATCATGAAAATAATTAAGAGGAAAAGGATAAATGAGGAAGTGACTTCTGAGTTTATGCTTGAAAATTTAGATGGTATTAGAAGACAAGAAACACACAAATATTATCAGAGCATTATAGGAATGAATTATGAAATGGTTTAGAAGAGACAAACATAGTCTAAATCGACAAGCTGAGAGCATTGAATAATGAATTCTAGACTTTTAATTTCTCAATTTAGACAGAAGAAGGAAAAATGAAATACAAAATAACAAGAATCACACACTATGAGAGAAAACGAGACTCATAACACCACCAATTAGAATCTTTTCATAAAAAAGTCCAAAATTTGCCTTTGCATCCATGTATTCATTCCAGCCCCAAAGATTTACAAAGTTTTCCTGCACAGAGGGAAGGCTCCTCCTTTCTCTCTTCTATACTCATCAGGCCAAGCATATATAGAGGGATTTCATGTGGAATTTAAAACATTCTGACTTCCTAATAATTCTAAAAATAGATACAAGTTACAAAAAGGAAGAACAATTGTATTATTTAAAGGGACTGTTAGTAAACAGTTTGTCATATCGAGACTCCCTTTTCTTAAGCCAACATTTGTCCAAAACTTTCTGAAATACACAAAATTTTTACATGAGGATTCACCTCATCTTGGCGATTTCCTCCTCCAAGGTACTCCACCAATCGAGATTTTCCCCGACGCTTTCTATCATCTCGGTTTTGGCCTATGTCCTCCACCTTTTTCTCCTCTTCTTCTTTGCGGCTGGGTGGCATGTGTTTTCCACGTGTTCATTTATGATAAGATCCCTCATAACGGGGTTTAATTTGACTCCCGACTCTGTCTTAGTTTTAGGTTCGGTATGAAATTTAGTCACTAGTATCTGCAAGACCCGTCTTTCATTCTTACTTATTGACCTGCTTGGTACATTAGTTGAGAACCGAGTAGTTCCAGACACCGTTTGATGGGTATTATCCATACCTTTTGGACTTTCTAGAGACCTTTATTTGGCCACCCTTTGAATTTACAGAATTCAGGAACATAGGCCAAGCTTGTTTTTCTTACGCATAAGATGGCAATTTCCCAGAATAGGATAAAATGATTTCATATCTGAGATTTGATGGTTTTTGTATTTTGATCATGAATTACTCTCACAGTACATTGCTGTGCCATGATTCATCAATCCACTTCGAATGATGAGCCTCAAGTTAGTTATGCGATGACGTCCTTTTGGTACGTCATCTGGGAAAGTACCTGGACCGGTGATGTGAGGTGATCTGACCAACCTCCATCCTTCCTGCGAGTTATTGATGTGACATTTTTAACCATGTGACATTGGGGCCATAGGAAAAGTGGTTTCGTGCAATCCGATGTATCCCCCGATGCGTGTGTAAGAGCACCACACGTTCCCCATCAAAGCTAGAGTGGTTTTCCCTGGTCTGCCTTTGTGATGTTAAGTTCCATGCTATTTGTTTGTCCGATGTGGGCCTCGACCATGGATCTAAAATTATTCAAGATCGATGGTCCGCCGAGATACTCCCTTCCTGCCTCCACTATATTCATTCATATGTCGTGGGATATAGCTGAGCGCCCTAAACTATCATGCCTCTACTATGGTATAGCGTCTCACTGAACCTCATAAATTTTTAGATCCCGATATAAAAATTGTTAAGTTGATAACATTGGCTCCAACTGGGGATGCTATCCTCCCAATGAGGTAGCAAAGAAATCGTAGACCCAGTGCCTAATCCATTGGGATGTTCCCAAAACATGTGTGTAGCCTGCTCCTACCAAGCTCTCTGCACTACTTCCAACTGCATGTAAGACGTCCGAGTACATTATTGAAAATTGACTGTATTTAGTGCTAGAAAACTCAAACTGGAAAATGCTTGACCAACAAGCTTGTTTTCAGATCCCTACCTACCTTAAAACTGCTCGGATGACCACTCAATCAAGTGATGCTAAAGTGCCAATGCAACCAATCAAGCAATTGGCTTCCTGATTTTCCTTTGTTCACATTTTTCTTAAGTTGGTAGAAAAATATAAAAGATGGCGGCTGGAAAAATAAATTGAATCCAAAATCTTAGCTTATGAATGAAACAAATTCATCCTTCACTGAATACTGTAATAGCATGGCCACCGGATCTTGAAAACCATGAAAAATCATTTCTCCCTGATGAGCAAAAACCGAAAGGCAAGCATCTTTCATCCGTGTTAGTTGTTTTTTCCCTATTTCTTTTGTTCTGAAAACATTTTCGAATGAAATGGAAATGATAGGTTTGTCTTCTTGTCCATGAATATCAACAAAAATATTCATATATTCTTGCACATCTTCAAATATGACAACCATATAATATGCATCAAGGCTATCCTCTTGTTTATCAAACAACCCTGATTTGGTTTCATTGAATTTATGGGAATTTGTTTGAGGACCACCATTTTGACTTTCAAACGAATTAATTGAAATAAGTTCCTACTCATAATCTTCTAGTAAATGTGAAAAGCCAACAATGTGCATTATTTCACAGTCTAGAATTCCCATGGATGAATTTTCAAAACCCTGATTTTCAAATGACTCAAATAAAACCACCGCCTCTTTACTATATTTCTGTATTTCCAATGGAAAAGTGGCATATACTTCTTTGTTTCGTTCCCGAAAATCTATGTCATTTGTTTTTTTATTGTTGGAGACTTCCATAGATGCAGTTTCAGAATCTTCATCCATGTCTATGTGGTTAAAAAATTGAACCACGACGTCATTCTCAAGGGAAGAGAAAATACTTTGAAACAACTTTTCATGTTGAGAATCTATATTGATTTCGGGAGAGAGAAAATGACCTTGGACAACACTTTCTGGAGCAACTTGTTCTTCCTTTTCAGGCTGATAGTTGAACATAGACTGCAAATTTGAGCTGACATGACCCTTTATGTGATCGTTCATACTATTATTATCACCACTCAACTCATGCTTGGAGGATTCTTGACCTGAGATACTACAAATATTTTCCTTCAATAATTCAAAGGAAGCAAAACATAATGGTAGGGTTGTCCTACCTGATTTGAAACCGTCTTCGATTTTATTCCCAACAAATGGTTGTATTTCATCGCAAGTGATAGGGTTTTCAAGTACACGAAAAGAGTGTTGTGATACCTTGTCCTTCTGCTTCATTAGTTTAGTGTGGTTTTTCATAAGCACATATTTACTCTCCTCAATGATGATCTTAGGATTTTCTTTCAACAATATGAATGAAGAAAAGCATAAAGGTAAAGAATTTCCTTCAACTAATTCAACACTTTCTTCTTTGTAACTATGATATGTAGGTTGAGTCATTTCATTACACCGCTGAAAGAAAAAATATGATAGGGCACATGCAGTTGGTTTCTCTAATGATTCATCATCACAATCGTCATCGTATTCATCATATATAGGTAAATCGATAGCATATGTAATATCATCTAGCAAGAACAACTCTGGGACGTCAACATGCTCTTCAACAGACTGATTTGCAAACTCATCTTCTTGACTGTCTACGAATAAATACATAACATTATAAGTCCCCCACTTATCATGGGATGGATAAGAAGCTAGATCAACATCCCTTCAATCAACAAGTGGAATACAGTTCTTTGCAAAATTATTTCCATTGGAAGCTTCGAGAGAACCTATGATATTGTCAATTCTGTGCTTAAAATTCCAATCAACTATTTCCTATTCACATTTGCTTTCATGTTCTTGAGCATTCAACTCCTAATTTTGGATCAGATTACATGCTTGGAATGTGTGCTAAATATCCTGAGCATCACTAAACATTTGTAGTAAGGACTCAGGTCTTCTTTCCATCACGAGGAAAGAAAAAATTGGATGAAGAGTAGTTTCATAATGGAGCATGGTAGCAGCTTCAGAGAGTTGAATTTCTTCGGACAGATTATAATAGATGCTAGAGAATTTTCTACTAAACACATAAATAGCTTCATTGTTGTGCCTTTTCAAGGCATAAAACTAATTGAGTTGTTGATCTAAGGATTTCTCTTTTCCCCAGAATTTTAAGAATACCTTCTTCAATTCTACCCATGAGTTGATGGTTTCTGGATGCAAATGTTTGAACCAATGTTTGGTGTCTCCTTTCAAGGATTGAGAGAAAAATCTCATACACACATCATCATGGTCAATCTCTAATAGATCTATAAAATGCTCAAACCCTTGAATGTGCTTTTCAGCCGAGATGATATCTGATTCTCCGTCGAACATAGGTAGGTACTCAAAGTAATTTGGAGGTAAATCATGGAGGGTTTGGGGTATATTTAAGGGTATATATCTATGTCGAGACTTAGGGGGTGTTGGACCAAGAACAGTGGGAGAAACATTGGTATGAGTCTCACAGGATTCATCAGCTTGGTCATTGTCAATGCGTGGCCAAGGTGAATTTTTTTTATTAGAACCAACGACAAGGTGAGGGTATGCATGTGCAACGTATAAAGGAGGAAATATAACTGCAAGTATTTCATGATCATTATTAAGATACGATAAGAAAAAGAAAGTTCGTTTGGAATGTTCAAGGAAGGAGCAAAGGCAACTTAAAATGAAAATTAAAATTCTTTGTAAGAGGTCCCATTTTGAGTACCTGTTTTCCCTCATGATGCCTTTCCTCGCCCCTGTCAAGGGGTTTCATCTTTCAGTGAAGTTTCTGTCTTGCGCTTGAAGCATAGAGAGCAGGGTCGCCTCTTGGAAATTCATGATTCTTTTAGTTGTGGAGTCGCCTTCGAACCAAAGTGGAGTTGCCAGAGCAGGAATATAGCCAATGTGTGCCTAAGTGTCTGCCGCTCTCAGACCTCATAACTCAAGCATGTCGTTCTTCCCAGGGAAATTTTTTAAATTTCGTCCCCGACAATGACGCCAAAATGTTAGCACTCTGTAAATTCTGTCTGGCTGAATAGAAAAATGACAGAGGTAACTATTTCAACCATCTTTAGAGCTAAGGCACTAGCCTTCTCAAATCAGATGGGGCGCTCTCATGTCACTTGATATATCTATGGAAATTGGTGGCTAGATTTGGTTTGTTTTGAGTTTTTTAATAAAATTGTTGAAGAGCTGAAGATGAACTTTAGGCTATGGGGTCAAGAATGTAGGATGCATTGCCAAATAATGAAAACAATTAAGAGGAAAAGGATAAATGAGGAAGTGACTTTTGAGTTTATGCTTGAAAATTTAGATGGTATCAGAAGAAAAGAAACACACAACTATTATCAGAGCATTATAGTAATGAATTCTAAAATGGTTTAGAAGAGACAAACATAGTCTAAATCGCCAAGCCGAGAGCATTGAATAATGAATTCTGGACTTTTAATTTATCAATTTAGACAGAAGAAAGAAAAAGGAAATACAGAATAACATGAATCACACACTATGAGAGAAAACGAGACTCATAACACCAACAATTAGAATCTTTTCATAAAAAAGTCCAAAATTTGCCTTTGCATCCATGTATTCATTCCAGCCCCAGAGATTTACAAAGTTTTCCTGCACAGAGGGCAGGCTCCTCCTTTCTCTCTTCTATACTCATGAGGCCAAGCATATATAGAGGGATTTCATTGTGGAATTTAAAACATTCCAACTTCCTCATAATTATAAAAATAGATACAAGTTACAAAAAGGAAGAATAGTTGTATTATTTAAAGGGACCGTTAGTAAACAGTCTGTCATATCAGGACTCCCTTTTCTTAAGCCGACATTTGTCCAAAACTTTCTGAAATACACCAAAATTTTACTTGAGGATTCACCTCATCCTGGCAATTTCCTCCTCTAGGGTACTCCACCAATCGAGATTTTCCCCGATGCTTTCTGTCATCTCGGTTTTGGCCTCTGTCCTTCACCTTTTTCTCCTCTTTTTCTTTCCGGCTGGGTGGCAGGTGTTGTCCGTGTGTTCATTTATGATGAGATCCCTCATAATGGGGTTTAATTTGACTCCTGACTCTATCTTAATTTCAGGTTCAGTATGAAATTTAGTCACCAGTATCTGCAAGACCCATCTTTCATTCTTACTTATTGACCTACTTGGTACATTAGTTGAGAACCCAATCACGGCAGACACCCTTTGATGGGTATTATCCATACCTTTCAGACTTTGCAGAGACCTTGATTTGGCCACCCTTTGAATTTACAAAATTCGGGAACATAGGCCAAGCTTGTTTTTCTTACGCATAAGATGGAAATTTCCCATAATAGGATAAAATGATTTCATATCTGAGATTTGATGGTTTTTGTATTTTGATCACAAATTATTGTCACAGTACGTTGGTGTGCCACGCTTCATCAATCCACTTCGAATGATGAGCCTCGAGTTAGTTATGCGATGATGTCCTTTTGGTGTGTCATCTGGGAAAGTACCTGGACCGGTGATGTGAGGTGATTTGACCAATCACCATCCTTCCCGCGAGTTATTGATGTGACATTTTGAACCACGTGACATCAGGGCCATAGGAAAAGTGGTTTCGGGCAATCCGTTGTCTCCCCTGATGCGTGTGTAAGAGCGCCACACGTTCCCTATCAAAACCATAGTGGTTTTCCCCGGTCTGCCTTTGCGATGTTAAGTTTCGTGCTATTTGTTGGTCCGATGTGGGCCTCGACCGTGGATCTGAGATTCTTCAAGATCGATGGTCCGCCGAGCTACTCCCTTCCAGCCTCCGATATATTCATCCATATGCCGCGGGATATAGCCGAGCACCCTAAACTATCACGCCTCTACCAGAAATTTTTAGATCAATTGTTAAGGTGATAACACGATGAATTGCACACTAAGTGGTTGAGATACTAGCCAATATGATGATATAATAATCATATAAGATACAAAAGCTATAATTATGTTTTGAATTTTAATAGGTGAACATATATCAGCATGAATGCAATAAAATAACTATGAATAATCATGTTCAATACTATTAGTGAGATGGATTATATGAAGATGAGAAAAGATAAATGACTTGTTTCTCTATGTTTGTTCAATGTGTATTGTTTTCTTTTCAAAATTGAGATAATGTTACTAATAAGCTCTAAATGTCATTACAATTTACATCCATAACATATGACTAATTATTTTGTTTTCCTACAAAAAAGATGATAAAAAAAAAGTAACAAAAGAAATGATATTATAGTCAATATAAAAAAAAAAAAAATAACAAAAAGAAAGGTGAACATAAAGAATTTCCACCTTTAAAACAACTCTACACAATATTACCTTAGTTAGGTTTCATGTTAAAAAAATGTTACCACATTAATACATTTAGAGGATAGGCTTTTCTATAAATTTATATGAATTGACATTATCTTAGTAAAAATAATAAAAAATTTGATTCTAGATTTTGTGAGATAACT
>ML798008.1:224684-259549 GCA_009831015.1 Picea engelmannii | reverse complement strand
ACAAACATACCATTCACCCGGTAGCATCAACATAGTTGTATAGACTATCTCATGACTAGATCATGAGCACCATCATCACCATCAATGTCATCAGCTGTATCATCTCTCGAAACCATACTCCATCTGAGTAATTAGACATGATGTTGAATAAGTCACTCACACCACATAGTGATACAAGAGCCATTCTTCTAATATGGACATATGTCCTAGAAGAGTAAATGTTCTGAACCATTTTCCATCTGGGAAATATCTGTCCTTTAATCATCCATCTAGCTGATAATCATTTCCAATACTGTTGATAGTCTTCAAGGCAATCAGAAAAAAATAGAACACAATTGTGTCTATCCATAGTAGTATATAACTACAATCCAGTGGTACACTACCACACCAAGTAACACACAAGTACTTGATCAAACAGTGGAACACATCCACCACAGTAATATACATCTACTATCATACAATCTTCATAACAATCATATGATATCAACCTGCACAGAAACAATGTTATGATATAAACTGAATCATCTGGGCCATTCTTCCACTCACATCTGTGAGATCTTGGAAGAGCATCTTCCCTCAAAAGTAAGACATCAATGATGAGATATCTGGACTATTATTCTCAAGAAAGGAAGAATGATTGTTCTAATTTCTGAGCCTGGACCATTCCTCACCCTGGGCCATTCCTCCGACACTAAACAAAGTGTAACCTGGAGAGAATGAATCTGCACTAAGGAATGTATGTTCCCGATTGTTGAGCTTGGACCATTCCCCACCCTGGTCCATTCCTCTAGCACTAAACAACATGAAACCTAGAGAGAATGAATACACCCTAAGGAATGACTGTCCGGACCATTTCCCCTGTTAACCACAAGAGGAAAAGACTGTCCTATACCAACCTCCAAAATGGACCATTCCTCATGTTAACCACAATGAGAAATAGTTGTTCAGTGAGGCGAGCCAATCTTCTTGAGTAACCCTCAAGAAGAGATATTGCACTAGACCACTCCCCATGTTAACCACAATGGGAAGTTGTTGTCTATGGTACATCAGCAATCTGGACCATTTTTCGAATTGGAAAATGTCTGTCCGTCAGAAATCTCAATCCACTTTTCGAACTGGAAAGGAATCTACTCATCCTAGACCATTTTTCGAACTGAAAAATGACTATCCATAAGTCAATAAATATCAGTGCTCCCTCCCAACTTGGGAGTCATCTCTTCCTTTTTCAATAAGGAAGTCGTTTCCACGAGCTCCAGCTTGAGTACACAAATTCTTTCATCTTGGACAAAAGCTTTACCAAAATGTCTGCTTATCTACTCATCTGTGGGGATATGTATTAGAGAACCTCTTTCTCCTTTCTAGACTTCATCACAGATAATTTAATGCTTGATTTCAAATGTACTTCGGTCTGGAACACTGGTTTTCTCTGAAGGCTTCATGTAGCTCTGATCAATAAAGTATATCAATGTTGGAACACTGGAACATATCCATGTGGAATTTCTTCTATCATCATGAGATTTAATCTACTGAGTAATCATCTTGATACAATATCTTTGTTATATAAAATCTTCACCATGCTTCTGTTGTCATTGGAGGTTCTCCACCAAGTTATATTTTTCCATCTGCATACAAGGGTCTCTTTTTGGTATGCTTCAAAGTCTTGAGGTTGCTCTTTATACGCTCTTTGTTCAATTGTTCTGAAGAACAGTCTTTGCATTTATCTGATGTAGAACTCCAACTCGTGGATGTTGTGGATGATATAGTGACTCATGTAGAGGTATGTCTGGTCTACTGGAACAAGTGGTCATCATAGTCTTCTCCCTCCTTCTGGGAGAACCTTTAGTTCTGGATCTTGCAAATTTTTCATTCATAAGTCTTCGATACATTGTTCTTCATCATGACTGTCAGTTCCTTTGCTTGATTTCTTTTGGTGAGTTCATATCAGGTTGGTAATCTTGTGATTCTCGATACAATGACTGGTTGTTTTGGCTTCTCTTTCTTTCTTGGAATCTTCATGTTCTTCCTCATGTTTTTCTTTAGCTCTTGGGTCCATGGAGTTTCTTATAGATTCCATGCCCTAAAGATTCCACTTCTTCATTTCATCATAGGATCACAGATGTGAATGGAAAACCAGGGATACTTTAAGGCTTCTCTTTGAAGAAGACTTCTTCTAAGGTCGAACTGAACACGTACTGCTTTTCATGTTTTCTACCATGGATATATACTTCATCGTCTTCAATGGATCATAGGATTAGCTCCCTCCTAATCCTTGCTTCATGTATGAATGCATGCTCTTCTTTACGGTGATATATAATCATCTCCCTCCATATAGGAGAGTCCACACTTCCGTCTGCATCCTTATTCCCTTTTGCAAAGCGTCATAAGTCTTTCTCCAATTTTCTCTGTATTGTTGACTTCTTTCTTCTAGGTTTCTTCAAGATTGATTTTGATTGTGGCTTACCTTGTAATGGCTTCCATAAGATTTGTTTGATATATTTCATCCTTTCTTGTATAATGATAGCAATCCTTATCTTTTTTTTCTTCCATAGATATAGTTCTTCTTGGAACATATTATATTCTAAGAGATAGATAAACAAGATATGTACAGAGACTATGCAAACAAGATATGTACAAGAAATAAGAAGAGTATTGTTACCTTCAGAAGAAGAAGTCTCTTTCATCCTGCTTGGTCTTCTTTGTAGGTTCCTTTTCTTCGGAAACGGATGCTTCGCGTGTCCCCTTCCTTTTCTTTAGCTCGGGACAATGATTCTTGTAGTAACCATAATTTCGACAGTTGAAGCATTGTACTTCTGAAGTATCTTTCTCTTGATTTGGCTTCCTCTTTGAACCAAACTTCCTTTTGTTCCTAAAATTATTGAATCTTGTTGTGAAGGCTTGATCATAGTACTTCTTTTGGGGTTTCTCTTTTGCACTGATCCTAGATTCTTCTTGAGCACAGTAAGTCCAAAGTTCTTCAAATGTAGGATATTCCTTCCTTGTGTTCATGCATGCGACAAATGCATCCCATGTCTTGGGAAGACCATTGAGTACTATGTTTACCAATTCCTTCTCTGAAATGATCTCTTCAATAGCTTGTAGTTGATATCTTAACTGAGATATTTACATAAAGTATGATTTTATGTTTTCATCATCATTCATCTTCATGTCATAGAGCTCATTCTTCAGACTCATTACTTGTCCAATGTTTCTGACTAAGAAGAGGTTTGTTAGGGCATCATACATCTTCTTCGATGAGTCAAGATGGGATATGTAGGGTATCAAGTGGTATTTTATAGATTCCACTATGATACTCATAGCATTGATATCACCGTCTTTGAATTTCTCCATGACTGCAACGTTATGTGGTTCCTTCTCTTTCCCTTCTTCAAACTCTGGTTTCGCGATCTTTCCTTTCACGATATCCATCACTTTATTCTTGGCAAGGATGAGGTCAATCCTTGTATTCCACGCTCTGAAGTTAGAAGCTCCATTTAACTTGTTTTCTAACTTCATAGAGTAAGTCATGGCTGCTTTGACTTGGTCAACCCTATATTTGACCACAAACTCAAACTTGATGTCTTGGCTTGATGAGAGTATCAGGAGATGCACTAGGCTAGAGTGCATTGATCTATCTAGAGATTAGGTCAATCTCTTCACTTAAGGTGCCTCAACGAGAGGTTTGGGGTTTCTACAACTGCACCTGCTAGTAACCCTAGCTGTAGTGCTTTGGCGACTGCTCCTGCTAGAAAACCTAGTGGCAGTTCCTCAACGAGCTTAATATCCTTATGGCTATGCTTCCTTCCAGCGGTTAGACTGAATGAAGGAGGTGTGGGCCCATAACCTATTAGAATATAATGGATGTGTTCATTTTACCATTGACAATATCACTATTGTCACCCAACCATAGGCTGAAACCACCCTCCGAGCACCTTAACCTTGACAGAGAATCACTTTGGAAGAAAACCCTAGGCTATATATCCAAACAAAGGGTAGCGCACCTTTCCCCAAGGATAGTGCACCAACAAGAGCTGATCAGATAGTCCAAACCCTAACCAAGATATAGTCCAAGACAAACGTGACCTGATAGTTGTTGTAGTTGCAATGGCAACTCTCCTCCAAACCTTTGTACAAAACTAGGCACTGCAGTGCGCACAAGTGTTTCTCTACAATTCTGAGACTGCCTGCCAAAACGAAGACTGGCCTTCTGTATTTATACTAAATCTTGCTAACTACTTGGGTCGACTTCTCATTCTGGGTATCTGTCTGTTCAGTATATATTGATTCTTCTAGCCTACTTCTTCTCTTGGAGGCTAATAACCTAATATAAATTATCCTCTAGAGCCGACATGTCTTCTAGGGTTATTAGCCAACTCATTAGGGTTTCTTCTTGATTTCTGGAGTCTTATATTCTCGTCAGGTTTACACATGGAGGTAAATACCTCCCACAACTACCATAATATCAACAGCCTTCACTTGCCATGCCTTCACTTTCATTGCCTTCACTTCCCTTCACTTTCCTTCACTTTCCATCCCTTCACTTTCCTTGCCTTCACTTACCTTTCCTTCACTTTCCTTGCCTTTCATTGCCTTCACTTTCCATTCCTTCACTTGTATTTTCTTTCCTTCACTTGCCTTGCCTTGTCTTCACTTTCCATGCCTTTACTTTCCATGCCTTCACTTGCCTTCACTTGTCATGCAATTCCTTTCCTTGTCATTCATTTCCTTACCTTTCCATTTATTTCCTTTCCATGTCATGCCTTGCCTTCCCATGCCATGCCATGTCATGCCTTTCCTTCACTTGCCTTTCCTTTCCATTCCTTGCCATTCCTTTCCATTACTTGCCTTTTCATTCCTTGTTTTTCCTTTTCATGCCATGTCATGCCCTGCCTTCACTTTCCTTTCCTTTCCATGCCCTTCCTTCACTTTCCTTTCCTTGGCATGCCTTTTCATTCCTTTATTTCACTTTACATGCCTTTCCTAGCCTTTCCACACCATGCCATGCCTTGCCTTGCCTTCCCATTCCTTGCCTTTACTTTCCACGCTTTGCCTTGCCTTTCCTTGTCATGCCTTGCATTTCCATGTCATGACTTGCCTTCCCTTACCAAGCCTTGCCTTGTCTTTCCATGCCTTGTCTTGCCTCACCTTTAATTTCCATGCCTTCTTATGCCATACCTTCACTTTCCATGCCTTTCCATGCCTTTCCATGCCATTTCTATCCTAAAAAGGTGTTAAATTGTCAAACATATGTAATAAGCATTGAGAAAAACCCTAGTGTCGGAGATACTCCAACAAATTGTTTTCTAGTCTATGGAATGATAATGGAGGGGTCCCAATAGTAGAAACCCAGTTCTTTTGATCCAATGCAACTGACGGTCCATCCATCTGAGTCTCGTTTTGAGTTTTATTGTGAGTTGTAACTCGCCTCCTCAAGTCATTCAAGGACATGTGGCCAATTTGGTCTGAGGGCATAAAATCCAAATTGAGAAACATAATGGAATTTTGTAAGCTCCCATGAATCTGTTTGTACAAGGGCCACACAACTAAATTACCCAAAAATTCTTGACACATTTTTCTTGAAAATAGAGCTCCTCTTCAAAAATTGCATTATGCCTCATTGAGCAAAACCTCAGTGCCAGAGATACTCCAGCAAATGGTTTTTTGATTGATGGAATGACAGTGAAGGTGCCCCACTAGCTAAAACCTAGTTCTCTAGATCTAATGCAACTAAAGGTTCATCCATCCAAGTCTCGTTTTGGATTTTATCATGAGTTACAACTCGCCTCCTCAAGCCATTTAGGAACATGTGGCCAATTGGGTGTGGGGGCATAAAATCCAAACCGAGAAGCATAATGGATTTCTGTAAGCTCCCACAAGTTTGTTTGGCCAAGGACCAGGTGACTACACTACCCACAAACACCCAACACAGTGTTCTTGAAAATCAACCTCCTCTTCAGAAATTGCATTATGCCTCATTGAGAAAAACCCTAGTGTCGAAGATACTCCAACAAACAGTTTTTCGATCAACGGAATGATAGCAGAGCAGCCCCACTAGTTGAAATTTGGTGCTTTGGATCCAATGTAACTGAAAGTTCGTCCTTCCGAGTCTTTCTTTTATTTTTATCGTGATTTTCAACTCACCTCCTCAAGTCATTCAGGGACATGTGGCCAATTTGGTCTGGGAGCATAAAATCCAAACTGAGTAGCATAACACAGTGTTCTTTAAAATCAACCTCCTCTTCATAAATTACACTATGCCTCATTGAGAAAAACCCTAGTGTTAGAGATACTCCAACAAGCGGTTTTCCAGTCAACGGAATGGTAGTGAAGTGGCCCCACTAGCTAAAACTTGATTCTCTTGATCCAATGAAACCGACGGTTCGCCCATCTGAGTCTCGGTTTGAGTTTTATCGCGAGTTACAACTCACCTCCTCAAGCCATTCAAGGACATGTTGGTATGGAAATGCAAAGAAAGGCAAGGAAATACAAGGAAAGGAAAATCAAAGCAAGGCAAGGCAATCGAAGGAAAGACATGACAAGGTTAAGCATGCCATGACATTGCAAGGAAAGGAAAGGTCTAGCTCTAGGTCTAGTTCTAGGTATAGGCCTAGGTAAATCCTATTAATTATGATAATCCATGTTTGACACTATGCAGATAGCTTAGATAGATGAATAAAGAGAGTTTATGTTATGACAATGAAATTCTCATGCAAGTATTTTTGTCTAAGAAATATGGGATAACAAGTTGTAGAATTACATGCACTTAATGAATCCTTTGATTGTAATGTTTACGTATTAAACTTGTTCATTTAGTACAAGCATTATTTACATATTAAACTTGTTCATTTAGGCAAGGCGTGACATGGAAAGTGAAGGCAAGGTATGGCATGGCATGGCATGACAAGGAAGGCATAGCATGGAAAGGTAAGGCATGGCAAGTGAAGGCAAGGCATGGCATGGCATGGCATGGCATGGCATGGCATGGAATGGAATGGCAAGGCATGGCATGGAAAGTGAAGGAAATGTAAGGCATGGCATGGAAAGGAAAGGGAAGGCATGGGAAGGAATGGCATGGCAAGTGAAGGCAAGGCAATGCATGGCATGGCATGGAAAGGTAAGGCATCGCATGGAAATGCATGAAAGGTGAATGCAAGGCATGCCATGGAAAGGAAAGGCATGGAATGGCATGGCATGGCAAGGCATATCATACCATGGAAACGTAAGGAAAGGCATACCATACCATACCATACCATACCATACCATGAAAAGGCAAGGCAAAGTAAGGCATACCATCCCATACCATGGCAAGGAAAGGCAAGGCAAGGCATACCATACCATACCATACCATACCATATAATACCAAGGCTTGGTAAGGCAAGGCATACCATACCATACCATACCATACCATGCCAAGGATACCATACTATAGCATGCCAAGGAATACCATACCATACCATACGAAGGCAAGGCAATGCAAAGCATGCAAAGGTAATGCATGCAAAGGCAAGGTATGGCACGACATGGCATCATAAGGAAAGGCAAGGCATGGCATGGCAAGGAAACGAAAGGTATGACATGGCATGGCATGACAAGGAAAGGCATGGAGAGGCATGACAAGGAAAGGCATGACATGGCATGGCAATGGAAGGCAAGGCATGGCATGGCATGGAAAGGAAAGGAATGGCATGACAAGTCATGGTATGGCAAGGAAAGGCATGGCATGGCATGACATGGAAAGGCAAGGAAATGCAAGGCATGGCATGGAATTGCATGGAATTTCATGGCATGGCATGGTAAGGCAAGGCATGTCAAGGCAAGGCATGGCATGACAATGGAAGGAAAGGAATGGCATAGAATGGTAAGGCAAGGAATGGCATGGCAAGTCATGGCATGGAAAGGTGAGGCATGACATGGCATGGCATGGAAAGGCAAGGCAATAAATTGCATTACATGGCATGGCAAGGCAAGGCATGGCATGGCATGGCAAGGCAAGGCATGGAAAGGCATGGCAAGGAAAAGAAAGGAAAGTTAAGGCAAGTCATGGCATGGCATGGTATGGCATGACATGGAAAGGAAGGGCAAGGCAAGGCGTGACATGGAATGGAATGGCATCGCAAGGCAAGGCATGGCATGGCAAGGAAAGGCATGGCATGACATGGAAAGGAAAGGATGAACCTAAGTAATGTCATGGCATGGCATGGAAAGGAAATGAAAGTCATTTCATGGCATGGCATGGCATGTAAAGGAAATGAAAGGCATGGCATGACATGGAAAGGAAATACATGGAAAGGAAAGGCATGGCATGGAATTATGGCAAGGCAAGGCATGGCATGGCATGGAATGACACAGCATGGCAAGGCAAGGCATGCAAAGGCAAGGCACGACATGGAATGGAAATTCAAGGCAGGGAAAGTCATGGCATGGCAAGGCAAGGCAAGTCATGGCATGGCATGGAATGGCATGGAATGGCAAGACAAGGCAAGGCAAGGAAAGGAAAGGCATGGCATGGAATGGCATGGATTCACAATGTATGGCATGGAAAGGCATGGCAAGGCAAGACATGGCATGGCATGGAAAGGCAAGGATGAACCTAAGTAACATAAAAAATGTAAGTACTCACAAACTTTGTTATCAACCCTTTTTTTTCTTGTCATCTTGTCATGGAAAGGAAAGGCATGGCAAGGCAAGACAAGGCAATTCAAGTCATGGCATGGAATGAAATGGAAATACAAGGCAAGGAAAGTCATGGCATCACAAGGTATGGCATGGCAAGGCAAGACATGGCATGGCATGGAAAGGAAAGGATGAACCTAAGTAACATCGAAAATGTAAGTACTCACAAACTTTGTGATCAACCCTTTTTTTGCTTGTCATCCTGTCTTATGTGTTGATTGGGTTTACTTTTATTTTATTTTCTGCAACAAAACAATTGAATAATAGTATTTAATATAATAAATAAATTCGATGTACATAAAAGAATAAATGAATGATCACATACATTTGATGCACGTTGTTGTTGGAATGCATCCTCCTATGATGCAATTATGTTCATTTCTTTTTCCATGTCCTTGTACACTCTTTTGGACATCCATACTGGCATGTATTGTATTTCCCCTCATTCGTTGCTTGTAATTTTCATAATCTTACTGGAAAAACAAAAAGCACAATAATGTTTTCTTAAATGGACATGAAAGTAAATATAGCAAAAGAAATTAATTTGGTAATTATTGGAACATATTATAGAAAAACATGTTTAGTAATAATACATTTTATATGACTCTTTTTTGTTATTGTAAGTTTTTTCTATTACAAGTCTCACGGTTCTCATTGACCATTTCTCCGGAAACGCTTCTAGTAGTAAATGTATAACCTAATTATGGGAGTCACTGGATTTATTTTTGTATTGTAAGTGGAAATGATGTCTATACGTTCTTTCTACTATATCCCTCAAAGATTTGTAAAAAAATGTGCCCCTTTTATTAACTTCAAGCACCACTCCAGATGAACTGATGACCAAATCGTCATCATCATTTAAATCCTTAAAAAAAAAATTCATCTTATGACGATATTTCATTCCCTCACTATCGGTTGTTTCATAACATTAAAAAAAAAAAAAATTGAGTGCTTAAAACTTGTTAGCGATTAATATTAAGAAATTCATTTTTAGTAAAATTCAAAGAAAAACTTAATGTTGATTACCTTTCAATCCACATGTTTACTCTCTTTGCAACATTTACATAAAGCTTTTACACTCTTTTGCACTCAGATTGTGAACAATATTATCGAGTTTCTTAAGTTTTTTCTTAGCATGACACGTATTAACCAATACACATCATTGATTTAAACTTACAAATATTTCAAATTATATATTAACTTTTTAATAAAACTTAAAGAACTTGTATACCTCTCTTCTTGGAATGAGCTACCATCGTGTTAATTGCAATAATATTTTTTCTTTGAACTTCTATTATCCATATTATATATAATAATAAAAAAAAATAGGAATCATCAGAAATAGAAATTATAAAATTTGTATACAATCTATTATTTCGGTGTG
Source organism: Picea engelmannii (assembly GCA_009831015.1). Classification (NCBI taxonomy): domain Eukaryota; kingdom Viridiplantae; phylum Streptophyta; class Pinopsida; order Pinales; family Pinaceae; genus Picea; species Picea engelmannii. Next base: position 249,495 of record ML798008.1, on the reverse strand, counting down.
TTTCATTAAATAGAACGCACTAGGGCATCAATAATATACTCTCATTGGCATGTACTATTAGTCATTGGGCACCTATAACATGTATGCATATGATAATAAATCAATAATTTTTATTTTTTTTACCACTCAGTGCTTTACACAGATATATGCACCCCAATGTGTTTTTCTATACAATGAGCACCAGGGTGATTTCATGTACAGTACGCATTGGAGCATCGTTTATGTATAGTGTGCACCGTGTACCGTGGAAAAGTTTTTTAAAAAAATTGTTGACAAGGACAGAGTTGACATGGTTTGGGATCTCATACATTGAGTGGTACCATTGCAACAAATATCAAATGCCCCATATGCAACTAAATAAACCCTATAAAAATCTACTGCTTAAAAAAATAAACCCTAAACAAATATATTTCTTATAAAATAAACCCTACAAAAATCTATTGCTTTCAAAAATAAACCCTATAGAAATTTGTTTCTTAAAAAAAAGGAGGGGAACAAGAAAAAACAAGAAAGTTACGGCTTCCAATATCGAAGGTAAGTATGAAACCCTTGTTTTTGTTAACATGCAGTGAAAATAGTTTAAATCAAATAGGGAAAGATTGAAATTATCAGTAGAATGAAATCACATACCCAAAATTTCTTATCTACAAATTTGTATGTGCCCTATGAATCCCTTCCAATTTTGGATCTTCAAAAAAATCTACTGACTCCAAAGTATTTCGTGGTAAATCTATCTTCCACAAATCTTCCCTTTAAATTCTATCAAAAAATGAACTAATGAATAGTGTTTTCATTTATAAACAAATATGTTTTGAAAAATGAAATTCCCTCTCTTTTTTTCGCTATGTTTTTTCAATTAGTATGTAAAAAAACTTTTTAAACTATATATTTTAAAAATTAAGTTTATCATCAAATCAGTGTCCCTCACTGAATAGTGCACCCGAGTGCATATATATTAAAAAATGCATTGATACCAATTTTATCGACAAAATAGAAATGCAAACCTCTGCTATTAAAATTTACGGATGTTTTGGTTTGTGGAGGTTGTAACGAATGTGACAGTTGGATGCATTGCATAGTTTGTCACACCGGTGTGTTCTGTGTGTGTGTGTGTGTGTGTGTGTGTGTGTGTGTGTGTGTGTGTGTGTGCACTGGTACGTTATAAAATACATAAATGCACCAATAAGTTTTAATATCGGATTCATGCACGTATTGACGATGGTTTTGGCTAAAATGCAGGGAAAAGAAGGTTATAATATCAAATGGCCAATACTTCATATTCCAACTCATTCTATATCATTGCAAGTTTTTCAGCATCTCCCACACCATTTGAAGTAAGTCTAGATTTTATTTATAATTCATTTATGCAAGTGCATTTGATTAATTGTCATTGAATTTTGTAGGATCATAAATTGGGATCGAGTTTGGATGAGCAACATATTCCACCAATGCAAAAATGTCACAATCTCTTATGAGGACAAAGATATTGTAAGCAAATGTTTGATGAAAATGGAAAGTCGCTTTACCTTGCCAATTGTAACATGCCATCTTCCAGTAACCTGCAACCTGAGTCAACGATATTACATCGTGAATTGGATCTCTTTTATGACACGCCAATGGTATGTGGTTGTTCAAAATGTAAAGGGTTGAAAAAGAACCCTCGACGTGTCATATTTTCTCATTATATAAATGATCGACTACCCAAAGTTGATAGTCTAATACCTCCCACTATGGTCAACAATCCAATAAGTAATATACAAAAGACATGTAGGAATACTTCCATGTGCTCCTTTTTTTTAAAGTTGGAAGCCATATCAACTACATTTCCTCCTCAATTGGCCAACCCATCTCCTTCTGTTGAGCCAAAGGATATTTCTTATAGTGAACCAAATTATGATATCAATACTACCCAAAAAATCACTACTAGGATATCAAAAAAATCGTATGAGCTAAGAGAAAAAAATGTCCAAGTACAGACCAAATTATGTTCAATTGTTGGAAGGTAGCGATGAATTCCCTCTTCCTATCCATCTACAAAGTAAATACCAAACCAGTTACAACAGAACTTTGTATGGTGCTTGGTCATGATCCATGCATGTGCTAGATGTTGGAATCGAATTCTCCTTTTGTGGTAATAGTTATATGATTTCCAAGTATAAAATAGATGTTGCAAATATTGGTTTTTTTATCCTTTCACATGTATATGTTCCTCCTAAACAATCAGTGGAACTTATGCCATTTTGTGATCATCTTTATAGATGGTCTGATTACTTGAATACTGTCAAATACAAACATAGCATTTCCATGTATAGTATGTGCATGAATGGTTATGATTCTGGAAACTTTAACAAGGAAAAACCTATAATATATTGACAGTTGTCCATGAACTCATGGGAACATTGCAAGGTTCATAAATAGTTGCAAGGCCTCATTATTTTGTGAAAATTGTTCCTTTTAGGAACACTTCAATGACAAAGAGTTTTTTATGAAAAGGAATGCATCTAGATTTGTTGTTGTGCATGCAATATGTAGTTTGTCTCCTCGTGACGATTTTTTAATAAACTATTACTTATGTAGACCACCAATGGCTTGTCAAAAATGTCTTGCATTGGGTCTACCTTTAGACATCCCCTTAGGACGTAAGAAAAAGGTGATTGAGTAATTGTATTTTTTTATTTTCAATGGAACTAATGTAAATGTGTTTCTTAATTCAACTTTAATTTTATAAAGTGGTTGGTTGCATGTTACAATCATTACATAAAAGATGGGAACGAAGCTCCCTACAACTTCTACACATGGACTTTTGTTTATTTTATTTATTTAGTTTTCTTAATATTTGTATATTTTTATATATTAATAATGAACCTTAGTCATTATAAGCTTTGCGCATTAGGGATTTTATTAGGGCCTAGCATGGTCCACATGTGAAACAAAGTGTATTTGCCCTTAAATTTGATGTTTTATGGATTATTCATGATGCAAAGGGTCCTATAATATCAAATAGGCTCACAGAGGAAATATGGAAAACATCACTTATTTAAGGATCTCTTAGGATTAATTGTGGAGGACAAATGATAGTTGTATATTAGATATTTGATAAGACATGTATTAGTAAAATGATTTTGATTACATGATTACAAAAAATATGAGAATGAATATTAGTAATTGTAGAATTTACATAGAACACTATTGTCATAGGATGCATGCACATTATGTAAAATTAAAATTTTTGGGAGGGAAAGTATAATATGTCCACGTTATATAATGACTTTATGTCAAATTTTATTTTGTCTTAAAAAGCATGGTCGTAGTTGGGACTACATAAACCAATTAATTAAATCCATCATTTCCAAATCATTTGTCATTGTGTTTCATTTTTACAATATTTTTAAATAGTTTACAGAGAATCCTCTTTGATGAAATTGCATGTGTATATAATGTTATTATTTGATGAATTGAATGCATTTATAGATATATTTGTATTAATTCCAAATATATATAAAATAATTATAAAAATGTTATTGTTTCCTATTATTTTAATATTTTTTAGTGTAACATGTATCATAATTTGAAAATACATGTCTTTGTTTTTGCAATTAAATTTCAACAAAGTCATTTTTTTAAAATTGACATTTTTGCCTACAAACTAAAAAAAACATATTGATTCTATTAAAACCTTTATTAATTTGTTTATATTATTAATATAAAGTGAGGTGCATTTTATAGTCTAATATGACACTTGGCATAAGTCATCCCAATATAAAAATTGGAAATTAAATAAATTAAAAATAAAATAAAATAATCCCAATATGGAAGATCTTTGTATCATCACTACTCATAAATATAATAATTATAAATGTAATTATGAACAATTATTATAATGTTATCAATAAAATAAATCAGAAAATAACATTGCATAAAAGTATTTTTTCTTTGTAAGCATGTTTAATCAACATATTGTATCTTGCTGAAAATTAAATAATTCATCTTCAAGATGAATTTAACATTATATTATGGCATTAATAGTTTAAGTTTTATCAATTACAATCCAAAGTAAACGATTTCATAAAACTAAAGTTAAACATTATATGACATCTCTAAATTATAATGAGTGATACATCTTTAATTTAATTTAAAAACAGAGAAATCATTAGCGTAGTTATTATACATTTTTTAAATCAAACAACAACAACAACAACATCAACATGATTTGAAAGAACACAATACAAATGTGTGATATATTGTTTATAGCATACCAATGTGATTCTAATCACACTAGAGCGGTTGTTACGTAAAAATGCATCGAGAAACAATTTAATTGAAAAAGTGTGTATGCAAACCTCCACAATTAAAGTTTTGCAAAGGAAAAAACATAGGTCACTCTTTGGTGCCACTCATAATTTAGCACATGGACTCGATCCTCTGCCACTTCCTCGGTGCACTTACTTGCATCTCCTCCTTCATGGGTTGCTTGACTTTCTCCAAGATATTTTCCTTGTCATTCATGTAGCCATAATATAAATTGGTGTCAATTCACTTGTATATCACATACCTACACCTCGTCTTCTTCGCCTCGAGGGGGATTATCGAATAGCTCTTTGGGGATGGGGAGGAATTTTGTAGCCCTAAATTATTTGTAATAAGATCTCTTTCCTATGGCACCAGACTCATCAACTTCGTTCCCTTCCAAGTCCATCATCTTGGCCCCTACTTTAGCATAATTAGGACTACCAATCTCTACAATCAAAGCTTCCCAGTGCCCCTTCGCCTTTTTCAGCAAGAAAGTACCCTTGTGGATGTATTAATTATAAAATTGTGTTAGCCTCAAGATTGACCTAAGATCCATATTGTATATTTAATATAAGTTAAGAAGCACATTTGAAAAAAAAACAAATGATCCATAAGCTTTGTCATCATGTCTTATCGCTAAATATTAGGCATTGCCTTGGCCTCAGCCTGCTCCTCCATGAGATCCTCACCCATGCACTTACTAAGAAATTCATCATGTTTCTTCTTCTCCACAACTATGTGCTCAATCTCTTTCTCATCCAAAAGGGGCACATGGGAAACAAACGGGTGCTCTCTCTGTTGTTGGTTTCCCTTGTTCTGCTCTTCCATTTCTTCTGCCACATCCTCATCTTCCACGAACAATACCGGATTAATGGCAATGACCTCATTTCTCTTTATCTTCAAACTAGCCTCCCTCTAGATAGACTTGATCCTCTACCACTCCCTCAGTTCTCTAGCCTGCATCTCCTCCTCCACGGGCCTCTCAACTTTTTTCATGATATTGTTCTCATCATCGTTGTCACCATAATAAATGGTGTCAATTCACTTGTAGGTCGCATACCTAGGCCTCCTCTTCTTCATCTCGGGGGGGGTTATCAAAGAGATCTTTGACACCGGGGAGGAATTTTTCGGTCGCACTTGTACAATTGATTGCTGGAAGATGGCATGTTACAATCTTCCAGCAATCAATTGTACAAGTGTGGCTAGGAAATTCCTCCCTAGCATCAAAGATTTATTCGATAAGCCCCATGAGACAAAGAAGAGGAGGTATGTGTATGTGACCTACAAATGAATTGACTCCAGTTATTATGGTGATAACGATGACAAGAATGATATATTGGAGAAAGTTGAGCGGCCCACGATGGAGGAGATGTGGGCCAAAGCGATGAGGGAGTGGCAGAGGATCAAGTCTATATGGAGGTAGGCCAAGTTGACAATAAAAGTGAGGAATTTGTTTCCATTAATTCAGTGTTATTCAAGGAAGATGATGATGTGGTGGAAGAAATGGGAGATCGGGACAAGGTAAACTAACAGTAGAGAGAGTGAGAGTTTGTCGCCCATGTTCCCCTTCTAGAAGAGAAAATGATTGAGCGCATGGTTGTGGAAAATAAGAAACATGATGAACTTCTTAGTAAGTACATGGGTGAGGATATCATGGAGGAGCAGGTTGAGGCCAGGGAAACGCTTGATATTTAACAATAAGACATGTTGACAGAGCTTATGTATCATCAGTTGTTTTTCCAAATGAGCTTCTTAACTTCTATTAAATATAAAATATGGAGCTTAGGTCAATCTTGAGGCTAACACATATTTATATTTAACACGTCCACTAGGTTCCTTTGTTTATGAATAGGGAAAAGGGGCACTGAGAAGCTCTAATTGTAGAGCTTGGAAGTCCTAATTATGCCAAAGTAGGGACCAAGATGATGGACTTGGAAGGGAATGAATTTGATGTTCTCGGTGCCACAAGAAAAGGCCTCGGTTACAGATACTTCGGGGCTACAAAATTACTCCTCATATTCAAATATCTATTCGATAAGCCCCCTTCAGGTGAAGAAGACGAGGTGTAGGTATGTTATCTACAAGTGAATTGACGTCAATTCATATTATGGCTACAGGAATGACAAGTATGGTATATTGGAGAAATTCAAGCGGCCCGTGGAGGAGGATATGTGAGGTAGATCATTGTGGAAGTGGTAGAGGATCGATTCCATGTGCTAAATTATCAAAGGCAATGAAGAGTGACCTGTTCTTTTACCTCTGCAAAGCAAAACCTCCACAAAATTTAATTGTGGAGGTTTGCATATGCAGATTGTGAATTAAATTGTTTTTCTTCTGGATGTTACTGTTGTTGTTGTTGCTACTGTGCTCAGTGTTATTGGCATATATGATTCAGATAAAATCCTTTTTAGGCACATATATAGATAAAATGAATTTAAAATATAAAACACAAACATATATAACTAATTTGTAAGTGAAAAAGTAAGTGGTGTTCTTAAAAAATACATATGTACCGCGTCTAGTGATCTTTATTAGACATTAGGCACTAAAATGACATATGTTAAATATAACGCATTGGCGCGTCATTGTTAGTCAAGCTCTGATATCTATAGCGGTGTGTTGCGATATATAGTGCATGGGTTAATGGTTGGTGTTAAACCACATGGTGCATTGGTTATATTAAACACACTAACTCTACATTTTAGTTCATGCATCAGATGTTTTTAAATGGTGTGTTTTATTTTCATGATGCACAGTTAACAGGCATGTTTTACAATGCACACCAAAATGATCATTTTTAAACTATTTTTCTCGGTACAACTTACTTAACCGCCCCAGTTCATTTTATTTAAAGTAACGCACCAACACTTCATTTGATCTATGTATGTGTTAATACTGGTGAATTTGTATTATAATGCACTGATGATGGGGCATCCCATAAAATGAACCGAGATGGTAAATTATTATGTATTTTTCTCATTGTGTTGTAGTACATATTATCGATGCATTTTACTTAGGTGACACACCGCAGAGGAAATTTGTGCTTCAAAACTTGGTGGTGTGTTCAATTAATAGAATGCATTGGTGCATTTATCTCAATTGGCACACTTCCTAGCATATTAATGATGCTTACCATAAGACGCATTGCGTTGTAAATTTGTAAAAATTTAGCCTGGTGTCATTCTCTTTACATTATTGGTGCCTTGTTTTGATCCATCTGCACCAACCAGTGAAATTCTTAAATATGAACTTATGTAGTGTGATGTGTTAATATAAATGCATCAGTGCTACCATAATATTGGAGCACCAATGTTTTGTTTAACGGTGTGTTATGTTATTGACATAACAGGTTACAGGGTGTCCACCAAAACAACACAATGAGTCGGTGTAAGGTGTTACTATTAATGCAACGATACCACCGTTATAGTGGACCATCATCCTTTTGTTCATCAGTGTGTTTTAAATGTGATTTCACCAGGAACAAGGCGTCCAATGAGACACCCAGCTATGAAGATTTAGGAAATATATGTCTTGGTGCATTTTTGTATACGGTGCTAGTGCATTGGATTATAATTGTTGCACCACTATATTAAATTTTATAAATTGTATGTTAGTGATGCAGTTAGTGAAGTAAAGTGTACTAGTGTGTAATGTTAAATGGAATTGGTGCGTGTATTTTTTATAAAGTATGGCGGTGCGTTTTAACATTGACTTTCCAAGGCATTATTTTTCCAATATGCATCGGTGTGGTTAGTTAAAATTGGCACCGCTAGGTTAAATTTTATATATCATCGAGCTATTAGTGTGGTTAATGAATTTTAATGGGACTATGTCGGTATGAGCCCAGTTTGCGTCAGTGTCGAGGAATTCTGAAGGATGCACTGCTTTGTTTTTTTAGTAATTTATCATGGTGCGCTAGATTGAATGGCATAGATGCAAACACATATGGATGCACTGGAAATGATGCTCACTATGTATTTAACATAGTATGCACCACTTCAGGGTGAGTCGAACCATTCAAGCACACCATATGAAAAAAAATTGAAAAAAAATGCAAAATTTCAAGCTAAATTCTAATTTTGATTGGATGAAAATGAAAATAGGAAGGTAATAAACAATTTACCTAGTATCTTCTATCTCGAAGAGGAATGTTTGTAACGTTGAGAGAAAATGAAAATTCATGGTAATTTTTGTAAGGCATTTTATTTCAGGGCCTCCATAAAATAATAAATATCTCCTAATCTCCTACTGAAATAACTACAATTTAGTTCAAGTTTTCCTTTCATTATTTTCTTTATACCAGGAATAAACTAGTAAATATACATAATAACAACAAAATCATAATAACAACATATTAAATTAGTAAAATACATACCTCAACCTATAGGTTGGTTGACTTAGCCCCTAGTTCACTTGTTCTTGCCAAAACTGCCCAACTGAATATTAACCTCCCAACCAACTAGGAACAGCCTCTCTAGCTCCCTAGCTCCAGGAATCCTTCGTTTCCTGGCCCCCGAGCCCAAATTTCCTAGAAACAACAATGTCCCTGTAAATCTCTCCAAAACAATTTGTTCTTCCAATTTCCTCCTCCTTCCTCTCTCTTTCATAATTTCTTCCTTGCCTCCTTCTTCCCCAATTTTTCCCAAAACCAAAGACCCCTCTCCAAGTCCTCTCCCATCTTCCTTATCCTCCTCTCTCGAATCCCTCTCCCTCATTCAATTCCCCAACTTCCTTGTCTCCTCATTAATTCCCCAACAGCCTTATACCCCCCATTAATTACTTCACCTACCTTTTTAATAATAAAATAATAAAAAGATTCATTGAATTTATTTTAATAAATAATTAAATTTAAATTAACAACTATGATAAATAAATAATCAATTTGGTTGTTACATACACCCACCCTTCAAGAAACTTCGTCCTGACGTTAGAGTAATTTACAATACAAGGGTAATGACACATGATTCATACATCCACGTCAAATAAACAACATCATCAATTTAAAACACGTATACATACTAGTGTACATGTGCAAGGCATGCATGTGTAGATAACACATATAAGACTTGCACGTGTACTAATGACAATAATTATCACACCTATATTAATTCTTGTATGCATCCAATCTAATCAACAAGACTATTCATTTCATAAAAGATATTATACCATTTAAAATGTTCACAAAATCTCTCAATTATAATAATTTAGCAAAAGAAACATTCACTTAGATAATTGTAGTTCATTTAACAATTATAAATATACATATATGCATAGTTTTCAAAAAGAGGAAATCAATAAATTCTACTATAAGGCGAAAGCCCCACACACTCTCAACTACTTCTACTCATCCTACCTCCTTAACCTACTTCCATATTCCATATGTATACTTCCTCTGTTGGACTATATTGGAGCATCTTCTATATTGACTTAACTCCAGATAGAACCCATAAGAGGAAGTGTCAACTCTCTTGACCAAGCTTCCTCGGCAGGCAACTGGCAGTCATCATTACACGTCTAGGGGAGCGTGAGATAACACCATCCTACCATGACTCTAGGTTTCAAAGGATACAAGGTGGAAAATTCCTCCATCCCTCCTAATAGAACTAGAGACAACACCCTACTATGGACCATACAATGGCACTGTGTTGCTGGGAATTTTGTCATCATATATTTAGTTTCAGGCAGTCTCGCCACCTAAAAAACCTGCACTTGTCCACGTATCATAGCGATGCATTTGAACCAACATAATTTCACATACAAAGATTCATACCATATTGTTTCTCAGTCGATGTTCACGACATCAACCTTTTATTATCATTATACTTTGGCTATTTCATAGCCCATTCACCTGAAGATTAGTTTATAACACAAACTCATACATATCCATGCATTACCATCATGTAAATGCATTTAATCATATCCTCAATTTGGTATCCACATACCAACAACTTTAAATGTCAACATTTCAAGTTAGAAATAGATTGCATAATATCCATCATAATTCAATGATGCAGACCTATCAGCCCTCAGACCGAGATCCGCTCACAGGATTGTTCTCTATACCCTTGAGCTGAAGCGGCTCCTTTCGATTCCTCGCTGGAATCTGCAATTTATCGATCCACAGGTCTTTTTCGCAGCTCGCAATCTCGAGAGTTCGTGAGTCGTGACTCCGACTCTTCCTCCTCCAATTCTGTGATACCTGAAATGCCGACATGGGTATGGTTCTTCCTCTGTCAGTGTCTTCCTTGTGCGACCGTCTGCTAGGCTAAGCGCTAGCTCCTTTCGCCACTCACACCTTCGCGAGTTTCAACATCGTGCCTTCGAGCTCTTACCTCACGAACTCCCGAGAAGCAAGAAGTCAACGAAGTGTTGACTCCCTTCCTCCTGGTGACACGTGTCCACCTGTCTATCACACGGGCCCCACCTTGAGGTTCTGCCATGTGCCTACACTTGTGCCTCAACTCCTTGCGATTTCACGACTTCATGACCTATAGCACCCAACTCTTGGGCTCTCACCCTGCGAACCTTCGAATTTGTGAGATCCCTAGATCTCTGCCACTTGTCCTCCTCCGATGGACAACTTAGATTCTTTTGCGGTTTCGCGACTTCGGGACTTTTGGGACAAAAGTCTCGACCTCTTATTCTCCGATATGCCGAAATGGAAAAATTCTGATACATCGTCAACGCGGGTCCCACAATGTAAATTTCCACCTTTTTGGAATTTCGAACTTCGCGAATCCGGATGCTATTCTCTTGGCTCTCCGATTCACAAAACCCCGAAATGGTCAACAAAGGTCTTACCTCTATGTTGGTGAGCATGCCACCTGTCCACTCTCAGATGGACGGTCCTGATCCTCTTCGTGACTTCACCACTCGCGAAGTTGAAGGACTTCCTCTTCTAAACCCTGATGTCTGAATCCTCAATAGAGAGGATCTCCTGACACGTGTCCTTCCAATCAGACACCTCAGATTCTCTCACTATTTCAGGACTTCGCACCTCGTGACCTTGTGAGTCTTGATGCAAAGGTTTCAACCCTTCAACTCACGAAACCCCGAAATGAGATTTCATGGGTGATCCAATGATCCCTGTGGGTTCAAATCCTATGGCTTGATTTTCTCCTGAACTTCAACTTAGAAAGACACGCTCAGTAACCCTTCTTGCTCCTTTGTGAGATCTGACGGCTCTCGAGACTTCGCAAATTCTCCACGGAGAATTTTGACCGTCCAATCCCTCCTTGACGATTCCTACGAAATGAACAAAGTGTTCTTTCACGAAACTTATCCTCCTGCAAACAACTTTGCAACGCCTTCCCTTTGAACGCTTCAAGGTACTAAACCTCCTGAGTTTTAATTCGACAGTTTCGAAGATCCTATTCCTCCTGAACTTAATTGAAAGATCCTCAAGTCCTTTGGGGAAAATTCATGCGTGCACTCCTTGCGGCAATTCTTCAAATACTTCCAAGTATTTAAACTCTTAGACTCTGCGCACTCTTTCAACAATTCCCCCAGGTTGCCAATTCTGAGAATCTACTCGACCAACGCACTCCTTGCACGGCTCCTGTGCTCAACTTGCACTTATGCGAGAATGAGAACAAGTTTATCTCTCCTGAGCTTGCAGAGACGAACTCTGATTTCTGTCAACACACACCTTGCAGACAATGTCACTGCACTCCTTGCAGGAAAACTCTTACTCAGATAGAGAAACAATTGAAACTCATTCCTTACTCTCCCTCTATTCAGATTTCAGACATTTAATATGAAATCATACATTCACACATCAAAGAAAATGCATAACAGGGAGTAAACAAGCATGTATCAATCGGCATGTACAACACAGAAAGAAATTGAACACCATGAGTCTGAACTAAAGATCTTTGTATTAATCCAGAACTTTTGTACATGGGTTTTTCTATACACATCTCTTTGCTTCTTCCTCTCTATGCTCTCTTGATCATGCTGCTAATGTTACAATGATACAAGTGAGGGTGTCTATATCTATTTTCCCTCCACTCCTAAAACTTTCTATTCTAAGAATTCAAAGCTACCTACTTTCATTTACTAGCATAAATGCCTCTTAGTCCTTCAGACAAGAGCGAGACACTCAAGGTCTGATTACAATCAATAAGTACACCCTTTCTTAATTGTTTCATTTATGTTTGGCGTATCAAACTTCAAAACATGTCAAACAAATTCATCATGTTCCAAAATGTGTTGGCGCTTGCCCCACGCTCGCTTGACGTTGGCGATGCTCCTGCATCATACTCCCTCGCTTGAAAATTTTCATGGGCTCCTGTCCATGAGCTCTCACACGGTCTGTCCATGCTTCTGGATCTTTGTTTCATTCTCCCAGGTGGCATATTCAACTGGATGTCCCTTCCACTTGACCAAGTATTCAAAGTATTCCTTTATCTTGGTCCTCTTACTAACTCTTTTGTCCAGTATGCTTTCCATCTGTGGCTTCTCTACAACTGGCATCTATTTAGTCCATTAAACCTCTGGTTTTTCATCACTTGTTCCTGCTTCCACATCTTTGTATGGGTACAAATCTGAGACATTGAATATCGGAGAAATTTCGATCCCATCGGGTAATTCAATATCATAAGCATTTGCCCCAAATTTCTTCAAGACCTTACATGGTCCGATCTTCTTCATCTTCAGTTTGTTATATGTCCACTTCGGGAACCTTTACTTTCTCAGATGTGCGAGAATCAAATCACCAACCTCAAATTGAAGTTGTCTCTTGTGTTGATATGCTCTGTGCTTCTACTCTTGGCTCGAGTTCTACAATCGCCCCTTCACCTGGCTATGAAGTTCCTTCATCGCTTCTGCGAAATCCTCTGCACTAGCACTCCTAGTTGCATTATGTTCTAAATCTCTCAATTCCGAAACTCCTCTTGGTTGCATGCCATAAACAATTTGGAATGGACTCTGCCCTGTGCTTCTGTTGATTGAATCATTATAAGAAAATTCCATCTGTGACAGAATATTATCCCACTGACTATGGTGTTCTGTCACTAAGCTCCTCAACAAGTCTCCCAAACTTCTGTTCACAAATTTTGTCTGTCCATCCATCTGAGGATGATAAACTGAACTGAACGAAAAGTTTGTTCCTATATTTTTCCATAAGGTTCTCCAGAAGTGTCCCACGAACTTGGTGTCTCGATCTCAAACTATGCTCCTTGGTAAGCCATGAAGTCGAATGACCTCTTTGAAAAACAGATTCGCAATGTGAGTTGCGTCACTGGTTTTCTGACATGGTATGAAGTGTGTCATCTTAGAAAATCTGACCACCACTACAAAGATCGAGTCAAACCCTCTTTGTGTTCTTGGCAACCCCAATATGAAGTCCATGTTGACTGCATCCCACGGCCTGTCAGGTATGAGTAACGGTTGATAAAAGCCTGCATTCTACCTCTTCCCATTTGAATGTTGACAAATTTTGCATCTGTCCACAAATATTTTGACGTCTACTCTCATTCCTGGCCAAAAATATGACTTGTTTAACTTTGAGAACATCTTGTCATGACCGAAATGCCCGACCAATCCTCCACTGTGTTTCTCCTTCAGCAAATTCTCCCTCATGGATCATTTTGGAATACAAAGTTGATTACCCTTAAACTGTAATCCTTCCTGGATCATGTATTCTGTCCATTGGCTTTTGTCCCTGATAATTGGATTCTCAGTTGCTTCATATACCTCTTAAAATCTGGATCATCTCTGTACATGTCCCTGAGATCATCAAAACCCAATGTTTTGACTATGAACTCTTGTAACAACAAACATTTCCTGCTCAAAGCATCAGAAACTTTGTTAGCAGTTCCAAAAATATGCTTAATTACAAAAGTAAAGTTCTGCATGTATTCAACCCATTTAACATGCTTCTGGTTCAACTTCTCCTGTTGAGTCACAAATTGCAAAGCATGATTGTCACTGTATAAGACAAACTCCTTAGGAATAAAATAGTGTCTCCACTTCTTTAATGCATGAATAATAGAATAGAACTCCTTGTCATACGTGGAGTATTTCACTTTCGCTTCATTCAGCTTCTCATTGAAGTATGCTATCGGCCTGTCTTCTTGGCTCAAGACTGCCCCTATTGCAAATCCACTTGCATCACATTTTACATGAAATGTCTTTTTAAAATCCAACAACACCAAAATTGGTTGTTTCGTGATTTTCTTCTTCAACAAATTGAAGCTTTTCTCAGCCTCTTCTATCCAGTGAAAAGACTTATGTCTCTTCTTCATTGTGTCCATCATCGGTGCACTAATTCCACTAAAATTCCTGATGAAATTTCTGTAGAAACTAGTCAATCCATGAAAACTTCTCACTTAAAATATACTCTTTGGCGATGGACAATTCTTAATTACCTCCACCTTATCTAGATCCATCCTCAACTTATCTGCGGAAATAAAAAACTCCAAATAAATGAGCTCTATCTTCATGAATGAGGATTTCTTCATATTTATCAGCAACTTCTCTTGCTGTAATCTCTTCATCACTGTAGCCAAATGTTTTAGATGCTCTTCCTCTGTTTTACTGAAAATCAGTATGTCATCAAGATACACAATGACAAATTTTCCGACGAACTCCTTCAGGACTTCGTTCATCAACCTCATGAAAGTACTTGGCACGTTTGTTAAGTGGAACGGCATAACAAGCCATTCATACAACCCTTCATTGGTTTTGAATGTTGTCTTCCATTCATCACCTTCTCTAATACGAATCTAGTGATATCAACTTTTCAAATCAATCTTCGAAAAAAAATTGGCCCCACTCAAGCAATCCATCATATCATCCATTCTTGGCAATGGGAATCTGTACCTGATGGTTATCTTGTTGATTTCCCTTGAGTCAATACACATCCTCCAAACTCCATCTTTCTTCGAACTGAGCACTGTCGGAACAACACATGGACTCAAGCTTTCTCTAACCAACCCCTTGTCCATTAAATCCTGGACCTATCTTTTTACCTCTTCATTCTCCTGTGGTGTCAATCTGTACACTGCTTTATTTGGTAAACTAGCTCCAGGTATGAGATCAATATGATGACTTACACTTCTGATCGGTGGAAACAAACGAGGTAGTTCATCCACTACTATGTCAGCAAACTCTTCCAACAGTTTCTAAACCTCTTTCGATAAATCATCTACCCTTTTACTGGTTAAAACAATTTTAGGCTTCCTAACCACAATGAATTGTGGTTCCTCCTTCTTCTTAACCTCTATAAGAATTTCCTTCCCACTCATGAGAAATACAGTGTTTCTTACTTCAGGTTTCACCTCCTTATCTTTGATTGGAAGCAACATGTGAGTTCTCCCATTCTTCTCTAAGGTGTATGTGTTCTTCCTCCCATCATGAATCACATTCTTGTCATATTACCACGGTCTACCCAGCAATAGATGACAAACATCCATGGGAATGACATCACACAATATCTTATCGTTATATCTTCCTATCTTAAATTCAACTAAACATTGTTTAGTGACATTTACCTAATGTCCTTTCTGTAGCCACGAAACTCTGTATGGACTTGGATGTTCAATAGTCTCCAACTCCAGTTTTTCTACCATCTTTGTAGAAACGAGATTTTCTATGCTACCACTATCCACAATGACCTTGCATACCATGTCTTTGGTTTTGCAAGAAGTCCAAAAAAGATTATTCCTTTGCACTGGATTCTCCACCTTCTTCTCTGGTGTTAAAAGAACTTTTTGCATCATCGGCAATCTTCTGCCTTCAGCATATTCTGCCTCAAAATTCTGCCTCTGTGCTCCGGCAATGTGAATTTCACCACCTTCTTTCTTTTTGTCTGGACACTCATAAGACTTGTGTCCATTCTTTCCACATGTGAAGCATTTCACCACTCCATCTCTTCCTCTTCCTCTGCCTCTAGTACGAGGAAAAATGTTTCCATCAGCATACTGACCTCTCTGTTTGGTATGTTATCCTCTCTGTGAGATTCCACCTCTCTCAATCTAAGTCCGAGGTTTCTTCCACCCTTCCTTGGGTTTCTGATTTCTATCCTGGGCAACTGATTTGCCTCTGGGATGACTTATGCCTCGGCCTCTTTGACCTTGTTTTCAGCTCAGCTTCTCTTCATCTTTTAGAGCCATATGATAAGCATCTTCCACCGTTCGAATGGTCATCATGATCATCTCATCCTGAATGTCGTATCGTAGACCATTCATGTACCTAGAAACATTTTCATCATCGCTTTCGCGATGACCTATCCTGATGTTCAGCCTGTAGAATTATTTAGTGTACTCCTTTACTGACATCATTTTCTGTCTCAAATTTTGCATTCTCCAAAACACAAAAATTTGGTAATCCCTGGGAATAAATTTTACCTTCATCTTTGCAATCATCTTATCCCTACTCTTGATCTTTTGTTTTCCTTTGCAGCATCTATCAGCTTGTAGTTCATCCCACCACAATGTTGCATGTCCTTTCAATCTTGTGACAGAATGTTTGACTTTCTTGTCTTCCTCGACATCTTCATAGTCAAAATATGTGTCCAGAGCTCTAATCCAGTCTAGAAGCTCTTCAGCATCCAGGTTTCCTTCATATACTAGAATATCCATTTTTTCCTTAGCACCCATTCTTGCAACAACCCTAATCAGGCATTCATTTGTTGCATCTTTTGTTGTGACTTCTTCTCCTTCATGTCCAACTTCATTTTCACTTTCAGATTCACTGACATTTCCAACACTAGCTGTGTGCCTCTGTGTTGTCACCATGTCCACAAGTCTGGC
Source organism: Picea engelmannii (assembly GCA_009831015.1). Classification (NCBI taxonomy): domain Eukaryota; kingdom Viridiplantae; phylum Streptophyta; class Pinopsida; order Pinales; family Pinaceae; genus Picea; species Picea engelmannii. The sequence goes on along the minus strand of ML798008.1, from coordinate 232,450 downwards.
GCGTATGTCATGCATCTCTCTTTCCATAGCTGGATTTGGCACCTGCCTACCCCTTCCTCTTGGCATCTCCCTATCCTCTAGTGGATCGGGTGTTTGTCTATCTCTTCTTCTCGGCGGCATGGCTGAGATCCCTTTCTCTCTTTCCCTGTCTGAAGTATACAAATAGAGTGAGGCTCTAATACCAAAACTGACGCGGACCTATCGGCCCTCGGACCGAGATCCGCTCACAGGATCGTTCTCTATCCCCTTGAGTCGAAGTAGCTCCTTTCGATTCCTCGTTGGAATCTGCAATTTATCAATCCACATGTATTTTTCGCAGCTCGCAATCTCGCGAGTTCACGAGTCGTGACTCTGACACTTCCTCCTCCAATTCTGTGATACCCGAAATGCTAACACGGGTATGGTTCTTCCTCTGTCAACGTATTCCTTGTGCAACCGTCGGCTAGGCTAAGCGCTAGCTCCTTTCGCCACTCACACCTTCATGAGTTTCAACATCATGCCTTCGAGATCTTACCTCACGAACTCCCGAGAAGCAAGAAGTCAATGGAGTGTTGACTACCTTCCTCCTGGCGACACGTGTCTGCCTGTCTGTCACACGTGCCCCACCTTGAGGTTCTGCCATGTGCCTACACTTGTGCCTCAGCTCCTCGTGATTTTGCGACTTCGCGACCTGGAGCACCCAACTCTTGGGCTCTCACCCTGCGAACCTCCGAGTTTGCGAGATCCCTAGATCTCTTCCACCTGTCCTCCTCCGATGGACGGCTTAGATTCTTTCGCGGTTTCGTGACTTTGGGACTTTTGGGACAAAAGTCTCGACCTCTTATCCTTCGATATGCCAAAATGGAAAAATTTTGACACGTCATCAACGCGAGTCCCACAACGTAACTTCCCGCCTTTTTGGAATTTTGGACTTCGCGACTTCATGAATCCGGATGCTATGCTCTCGGCTCTCTGATTCACAAAACCCCGAAATGGTCAACAAAGGTCTTAGCTCTATATTGGCAAGCATGCCACCTTCCCACTCTCAGACGGATGGTCCTGATCCTCTTCACGACTTCGCCACTTGCGAAGTTGAAGGACTTCCTCTTCTAAACCTTGATGTCTGAATCCTTGATAGAGAGGATCTCGTGACATGTGTCCTTCCAATCAGATGCCTCAGATTCTCTTGCTATTTCGGGACTTCGCACCTCGGGACCTCGCGAGTCTTGATGCAAAGGTTTCAACCCTTCAACTCACGAAACCCCGAAATGAGATTTTGTCGGTGATCCAACGGTCCCTGTTGGTTCAAATCCTAAGGCCCGATTTTCTCCTGAGATTCAACTTAGAAAGACACGCTCCGTAACCATTCTTGCTCCTTTGCGAGATGTAACAGCTCTTGGGACTTCGCGAATTCTCCACGGAGAATTCCAACCGTCCAATCCCTCCTTGACGATTCCTGTGAAATGAACAAAGTGTTCTTTCACAAAACTTATCCTCTTGCAAATAACTTTGCAACGCCTCCCCTTTGAACGCTTCAAGGTACTAAACCCCCTGAGATTTTCTTCGACAGTTTCGAAGATCCTATTCCTTCTGAACTTGATTGAAAGATCCTCAAGTCCTTTGGGGAAAATTATTGTGCTCACTCCTTGCGGCAATTCTTCAAATACTTCCAAGTATTTAAACTCTTAGACTATGTGCACTCTCTTTGCAGGCAGTCTTTCAACAATTCCCTCAGGTTGCAAATTCTGAGAATCTACTCGGTCAGCACACTCCTTGCATGGCTCCTGTGCTCAACTTACACTTCTACGAGAATGAGAACAAGGTTATCTCTCCTGAGCTTGCAGAGATGAACTATGGCTTCTGTCAATGCATACCTTGCGGACAATTTCACTGCACTCCTTGCAGGAAAACTCTTGCTCAGACAGAGAAACAATTGAAACTCATTCCTTACTCTCCCTCTCTTCAGATTTCAGACATTTAATATGAAATCATACATTCACACATCAAATCAAATGCATAACAGGGAGTAAACAAGCATATATCAATCGACATGTACAACACAGAAAGCAATTGAACACCATGAGTCTGAACTAAAGATCTTTGTATTAATCCAGAACTTTTGTACATGGGTTTTTATATACATAGCTCTCTGCTTCTTCCTCTTTATGCTCTCTTGATCATGCTACTAATGTTACAATGATACAAGTGAGGGTGTCTATATCCATTTTCCCTCCGCTCCTAAAACTGTCTATTCTAAGAATTCAAAGCTACCTACTTTCATTTACTAGAATAAATGCCTCTTAGTCCTTCAGACGAGAGCGGGACGCTCAAGGTCTGATTACAATCAAGAAGTACACCCTTTCTTGATTGTTTCATTTACATTTGGCGTATCGAACTTCAAAACATGTCAAACAAATTCATCATGTGCCAAAATGCGTTGGTGCTTTCCCCACGCTCGCTTGACGTTGGCGATGCTCCTACATCATTCAAACAATGATAAACATTCATATAATTGACATTCACATATGTCCATATGTCTTAAAATTTCAAGTGTATCATTAATAGTTTCAAAGTTAATAGAAAATAAAAGGTGATTAGGCCTTAAGTAATTCTAGCTATCTAAGTCAAAAGGTGGCATTACATACACCCAACCTTCGGGAAACATGTTCCCAAGGTGGTCAAAAACGTGAAGGATGATCTCATCGTAATGTTTTTTCATCCTTCGTAGTAGCAGATCATGGGCTATACTTGTCCCAATGGACCTTAACTTGGTCTACCAAACAATTCCTGAGTTGTCGAACCCTACGGTCCAATACGTGTAATGGTTCGACCATGAGGGTTCTCGCGTTTGATACCTGCAATTCCTTCCAATTAATTTTATGAGATTCGTCAACAACATAATGACATAGAGAAGATACATGAAAAACATTATAAGTTTTATGCAAGTGGGATGGCAGTATGAGACGATAGGCAACGAGTCCAATTCTCTCTTGGATTTTGAACGGTCCTATAAATTAAGGAGAAAATTGTATCCCCTTCCCGAACCGAGTGGTACTCTTATCAGGCCTGATACAAATGAAAACTTTATCTCCCACTTTATAAATTCAGTCAGTCCTATGTGCATCAGCATAACTTTTATGTATATCATATGCTTCCTTTAGTCATTTCCTAATATGAATCACTTGTTCCTCCATCTCTTGAATCAATTATGGTCCAATTGTCACTCAGTATTCTAATCTTTCCCAACTCAACGATGTCCTACATGGCCTTCCATACAAATATTCATAGGGTGGCATTCCAATGGAGCTATGAAAACTATTATTGTAGGCGAACTCTACCAAAGGTAGGTACTTCTCCCAATGGGTTTGATTATACATAACATACATCCTAAGCATGTCTTCCATATCCTAATTTACTCTCTCAGTTTTCCCATTTTTTTTAGGATGATATGTTGTGCTTAAGTTAAACTGAGTTCCCAACGTTGAATGCAAACTTTTCCAAAACCTAGATGTGAATCGGGAGTCCCTATATGAAATGATATTCTTGGGTAACCCATGCAAACGGATGACCTCACTTATAAACATTTGCTCCACGTCAGTGACATCATAAGTGTCTCTAACCAGAATAAAATGAGCACTCTTGGTAAAATTATCAACTATCACAAGAATGGCATTCTTTATGTGTGATGTGAGTGGAAATCCCCCAAAAAATGCATAGAAATGACTTCCCACTTGGACATAAGAACATCATGTGGTTGTAGGAGACTTGTCGGGTGGTGGTGTTCATCCTTCACTTGTTGATACTCTAGGCACTTAGCAATGAAATGGACTACATCACGCTTCATTCCTACCAAGAATAAAATCTTCTTCATGGTTGCGTACATTTTCTTCACACATGGATGTGCACAATAAAGTGGTCTATTGGATTCCTTGAGTATGATGCTTCAAATATCCCCACCTTTAGGGATGTACATCCTTCCCTGATATCTTAATAATCCATATACTTCCAAGTTATATCCTTCATACTTTCGATCTAATTTCCTCCCACTCTGGAGGGTTGAAGTAACCTTTAAATACCAACTATCTCCAAGAAGTTTCCCCAACACACGCTCCCTCAGATTAATTTTTAAGGGTACTAAGGAGAAGACACGTGGTCTCCTGCTCAAGGAATCTGCGACCACATTCTCCTTTCCCTTGATGTACGAAATTCTAAAAATGTACTCACTCATAAACTCACTCTAGAGCCTATGCCTGACATTGAGATCTCTTTGAGTGAAGAGATGCTTTGATCTTTCATGGTCTATTTTGAGCTCAAAGCTTCACCCCACTAGATAATTCCTTCAAAGATTCAGAACTAGCAATACAGATGTCAAATCTAAATCATGAGTAGAGTAAATCTCCTCTTGTTGCTTAAACTTTATTGACACATATGCTATCACTCCCCCATCCTGCATTAGCATGGTCCCCAATCCTTGCTTTGAAGCATCCGTACAGACTGTGAAGTCTTTTTCCATATCTGGCATTCGTAGAATTGGTGCACTAGTTAGTAACCTCTTAAGCTTGATGAATGCAATATCACATTCCTCTGTCCATTCATACCTGACCCCCTTGCACTACAAGGTGGTGATGGGTTTTGCTATCTTAGAGAACCCTTCCACAAACCTTCGATAATAACCATCTAGCCCCATGAATCGTCTCACCTTGTGAGCATTTTTCGGCACTAGCCATTCCATAATGGCCTTCACCTTTTCTGGGTCCATAGAGATTCCTTCATTGGAAATAATATGACCTAAATAGTGAATCTCTTTCTGGAAGAAAGAACACTCTGACAACTTGCCATACAATTTGTTCTCTCTAAAGCATGACAATACCACTCACAAGTGTGCCTCGTGTTCTCTTTTGTTCTTGGAATAGATGAGGATATCATCCAAAAACACTTGTACAAAGCGGTCTAAGTACTTTTGGAATACACCATTCATGAGGCTCATGAATACTGTTGGTGCATTGGTCAAACCAAAAGGTACTACAACAAACTCGTAGTGCCCAAACCGAGTTCGAAAGGTAGTTTTAGGAATATCTCCTTACTTAATCCTTAACTGGTGATACACTAATTGCAAATAAGTATTTGATAAAATTGTTGCTCCTTTCATCTAATCAAAGAGGTCATATATATGTGGCATTAGGTACCTATTTTTCACTGTAGCACGGTTCAATTCCCTGTAAGTTATACATAGTCTTAAGGAAGCATACTTCTTCTTGACAAAAATTACTGGTGCACCCTAAGGTGAGACACTAGGCCTTATTATACCTAAGTCAAGTAGTTCCTTCAACTACATCTGCAACTCACAAATTTTCGGCGTCGTCATCTTATACGGTGTCTTGGAAATTGGTTCTGCACCAGGTTTTAGCTCAATGGTAAAATCAAGTTCCCTCTCAGGAGGTAACCCTGGAAACTCTTTCGGAAAAAAATCCCTAAACTCCGACAATACTAGATATTGATCCATGGAGGGTCCTTTCCCTTCATTGACTTATTCCACTACATATAATCGGCAACCTTGGCTCATGCAATGTTTAACCTTCATGGTTGAGATAAAGTGTAGATACACCTTCCTCCTTACATTGTGGATCTCTACTGACCTTCCTTCATCGTCAACACAAAGAACCCTTTTTTGCGAAACAATCTACCATAGCTTGATGGGATTCTAACCATTCCATTCCAATGATTAGGTCATACATCCCTAGAGCAATGACATACACCTTCAACCTAGTAGTACACACTCCCAGGTCTATTATACAATCATCAATGCTAGGTCCTACCACTTTTTTTTCCCCTGAAGCCATCTCGACTTGTTTAAATCCATCGTGCTCGTAGGCTTCCAACCCACACTTTTCTAATGCACAAGGTGAAATGAAACTATTTGTAGCACCGAAATCAAATAAAATCTTAACATTGGCATGATTTAGCATACCTAACAACTCCACCGAAGTGGATTGATGCTCTTCCTGGTGGTTATCAACTACTGCATAAATATGGTGGCTACTACTCGTTCTTCCCATCAGGGCCTTTCCTTCTCTATGCACAAAGCCTGCTTGTGACTCTAGACAATCACGTTGGTAATGAGATCCTCTGCACCCCCAACAAGTAACTCGGAGTGGAACCTGGGTGCTTCCCTATGAAGGCCTTTGAAATGATTTCCTTCCCCTAGAACCCCTGCCCCTACTTGTTTCTCCTTGAGAAGGTCAAGGACCTGCCTGCATTGGTTGCGATGAGTGGGATGTTGCACTCGTTGCCATTGGAATACCTCTTGTAACTTCTCTAGGAGTGACTCTATTTCCATAAGGAGGTGGCCTAGAGATTTCTCCCCTAGAGAAAGTCCTATGGACCTTCCCCATGAATCTTGGATGTTGTAGAATGGTTGATCTCATACCTTTGTTTAAGTTCATATGCTCCTCTGAGTAACAAGCATTTTAAACTACTTATGCTATTGATGATGGTTTCCACATCCATACCATGGCCCTTATCTTAGGGTTTAACCCGTACACAAAATGTTATGCTTGTCATTGATAGGTATCCATGTACGAGATATATTTTACTAACTCCATGAACCTGATCTCGTACCCTTACATGGTCTCGTTTCCCTGAACTAGAGAATGAAATGATCCTACCTGTTGTTCCTCGTACTAGGAAGGAAAAGATTTCCTCTGGAACCTTTCCTCAAAAATCTCCCATGAGATGGTGTTTCGGGTAAGGTGCAGTTGCCTTTCCAAGTTACCCCACCAATTCAAGGCATTTTCCCTCAACTAAAAGATCGCTATATTCGCCTTTGATGTGGAAGCATAGTCTCTTAAGGTGAAACATTGTGTCATTCCTTCCAACCAGGATTTTGCACGTTCACTTGCACGATCCCCAGCAAACTCTAGGAGTTTGATCTTTTGTAGTTCTCTAGTTATGTCCCCTGGTGGAGGCCCTCTCTCTGAGTCCCTCGACACTTCATGGTTACCCACTCCAGATGGTGGGGGTTCCACTTCGACATATGCTGACTGGAATCCCTTTAATGTCTCATTAACAACCTCTAAGGAGCGCAAAATGAGAGCTAATTCAGGCGAAGGTGGTGGCAGTGCCGACGTTGGTGGTCCTTGTGATGATGCCCCACGACCTCGATTTCCTCGAGTCCACCATCTTGAATAACTGAATCTGCATCAAACCAAATGCTTATCACAGGAGAGTTTAAGGCATTCCACATCTTGCTCAAACTTAATCTTGCAAGCATAGGGTTAGGCGTAAGTTATTTATACTTGTATGTAAACACACATTACTCCTATAAGGTAAGTGGTTAAAGGTCAGAGTCAAAATCATCTAGGATTGGTAACTTCATTCAAGTAAGCTACTAACTCCCTCGCCTCGCTAGCTATGTTAGCACTACGAGGTACTCGTCAATTACTGTATCCTATAACACTTATATCCTTATAGAGATTTTACCTTCATGTTACTAATACTTTATAATCCATTATATTTTTCCCCTAGTCTCTTTAAATAACATTCACTAATATTATCAAGTTATAGTGTTAATTTAATTCTTTTAGCAGTTATCTTTATATCAATTAATCACTACTTACATTAATTATATTTTCCATTAATCATTACTTAGCATTATGTTACTAACCCCGGAGTGCATATATGATAAACATTAAAGATATCTTTAAAAATTCATATATGCATATGTGTGTGTGTGTGTAAAATTAAAATCCTTTTACATATATTTAAGATCCTTAAAATCCCCTTTTTCA
>ML798008.1:205392-219487 GCA_009831015.1 Picea engelmannii | reverse complement strand
TTCAATAATAATTTTAATGGAGAAATTAGAAGTGGACCCAACCCTAAAGTAAGGAAAGTGGGGCCAAGTGACCTAGAAGATGTTTTTAAGGAAGCTACTTGGAGAGTATAAATAAGAGGCAAGGCTCTCTCATTTGAATCACATCTGCACATATTGAATATCTATAGGTGTCTGAGGTATACAAATGATATCTAAGCCGATATTCTGAGGAAAGTGAAGAAAAGAAGGCCGAAATGCAAGGAAGGATAAATTCTTTTGATGGTTCTTTCTAAGGTTGATTACAGGTTGGTGCATGGTTGATGAACTTATTTATGGTACAGGTTCATTACAAGTTGATGCATGGTTGATGCATGGTTCAGATTTATTGGTACAGGTTTAAAACGGTATATCTCACAATGATAGTGTGACAGTGGTTCCATCATTCTACTTCTACTTCAGTGTGTCAGGACGGGGCAAGGACAGGTGGTTGTAGCCACCTTCCGATTGTATCCGGAGAACATTGGGGGTTGTAGCCTCCTTTTGGTTGTAGCCAGAGATTTGGGGAGTTGGAGCTTCCCTCGGGTTGTAGCCTGAGAAACTAGGGAGTTGGAGCCTCCTTCCAGTTGTAGCTAGAAAACAAAGGAAGTTGGTGCTTCCAATGAATGTAATTATTCAAGACATATAAGAAAAAGCATTCCGTGGGCTAGAGAAATGAGGGAGTGGCAGAGGATCAAGTCTATATGGAGGTAGGCCAAGTTGACAATAAAGAGTGAGAAATTTGTTTCCATTAATTCAGTGTTATTCAAGGAAGATGATGATGTGGTGGAAGAAATGGGAGATCGGGACAAGGGAAACTAACAGTAGAGAGAGTGAGAGTTTGTTTCCCATGTTCCCCTTCTAGAAGAGAAAATGATTGAGCGCATGGTTGTGGAAAATAAGAAACATGATGAACTTCTTAGTAAGTACATGGGTGAGGATATCATGGAGGAGCAGGTTGAGGCCAATGAAAGGCTTGATATTTAACAATAAGACATGTTGACAGAGCTTATGGATCATCGATTGTTTTTCCAAATGATCTTATTAACTTCTATTAAATATAAAATATGGAGCTTAGGTCAATCTTGAGGCTAACAGATATTTATATTTAATACATCCACTAGGTTCCTTTGTTTTTGAATAGGGAAAAGGGGCACTGGGAAGCTCCAATTGTAGAGCTTGGAAGTCCTAATTATGCCAAAGTAGGGGTCAAGATGATGGACTTGGAAGGGAATGAAGTTGATGTGATCGATGCCATAAGAAAAGGCCTTGGTTACAGATACTTCGGGGCTACAAAATTACTCCTCATATTCAAAGAGCTATATTTTAAAAGCTTTAAAATTCTTCTATATATATTCTAACTATATATATATATATATATATATATATATATATATATATATATATATATATCTGTGTGTGTGTGTGTGTGTGTGTATTAACTATAATTAAATTAAACGAGTTATTAAATTATATTATTACAAAACTTTTATTTTAGTTTTAAAAAAAATTAAGAAAAGCATTGAGAGGCAGTGTGGGACCTCCCATGAGGCCCACATGCCTCTCGCTCCCCTCGAATGAAATAACCCTACCCCCCCTTCACTTCTACTCTCTCACTACATACCTAAGTGCGTCGCCTTCCCCACGGGGTCGACTACCAAGCTTCAGCAGGCTAGTCTCGCCTTCGCCCTTGAATAACCTCTGCTCTGCAAACGTTGTGAGGTCGCCTCCCTTTCCTTATGTAAGTTCGTGGGTGCAGTCATGGATAAATTTATTTACCATCTAGTGAATTCCATTTCATAGAATATGGTTCCAAATTTTCCTTAAAGATTATCCATTGATGCTATTACTATTACTCTTATAAAGTATATAAGAATGTCTTTCTCAAGAAACTAAGTATCCTTTGACATTAGTTATTGTTGAAGGAAATGTAGTACTATCCAATGGGTAGAAATCGAAACATGCATATCTTTAGAGCATGGATGCAACTCGAAGTCATAAAATAGTTGAAAAACCTAATTTGATGAACAAATGAAAAATGCACATATAGAAAATCAAAATTATATGGATTTAGAAGAAATGCCTCAACCGTTTTAAACAAAGAAAACTACACTTCACCAACCGTTTTAAACAAAGAAAACTACACTTCACCAAAACATCACTAGGAAAACATTTACACGTCACCAAAACATCACTAAGAAAACATTTAAAACATCAATAGGAAAACATTTAAGGAAATCCGCTTTGGGTCTTAAGAAGTGTTCAATATGGTATAATCATAGACTAAATGAGGCGGAGAAAAAATTTAAGAAAACTAGGAGATGATTATCTAGGAAATTGTTTCAATATGTAGATGAAAGTGATAATATTGCTGGAATTTGTTATGTTATGAGAAAAATTATATTGAAGAGTTTAAAATTGAGGATGTTCTTGAATTATTCGAAGGGGATACAATCCGTAGTTTTTTCCAGTTCTATGCAATGTCATCAAACTTGATCTTCGTAAGCTATATTTTAATAACCATACTCATACTCACTTATTAGAAGTTTAAATTTATGTTTATATTTTGCCATTATTTTTTTATTCTTACTTTGTTTTAAGATATTAAGAGTTGAATCTTACTTTGGAATTAAGTAAAGAATGGGAATAAAAGTTAGACAAGTGTATTATATACAATCATCTAATTATCTAGTAGTATGATTGACATTTTTGCCATATATTTTTTTTGGATTATCATTGTATGTAGGTATACATACCTTATTTCTTTCTTGATTTGAACATGTGATTTTCAAGGAGGAAACACACGCTCTTAACTATTAGGTCCAGTCATATTGTAATTAAAATAATTAACATAATTGTGATTCACTCTCATGGCATTTTCTCTTCAAAATAGTATTTATTTTTTATTTTTTAGTATTAACATAAAAAAATGCTAATAAAACAATTGACTTTTTAAATAATTTAATAGAAAATAATTAAAACTACTTATTTATAATTTAATAAACAAAATCCTCCAAGGTTAGCTTAATTACTCTAAAGAAAGATGTGAGTTTATTATGCTTGAGGTGAGTTTATTATGCTTGTCGTTGATCGCCTGATCTGAAGCGGCATTTTGTTGAAGCGACATACCACTACCTATATTGCATCATGTTTCTTTTGGGTTGTTGGAAGTCCACTGAGGAATTCCATTGAGATTGACTCCCAAGGCCGAGAAGGAAGCAGTAGTGGTTGATACAACCCATGCTTCTGGTTGGATGGCTTGGATTGTGAGCATAATGCACAAGCTTTGATAATTTTTTCAACTTGAGGCTGCATGGAAGGCCAATGAAAATGGCATTGCAGATGTTGGATGGTATTTGTGGTCCTGAAGTGGCCCCCATAAGTTGAAGCATGCACCTCCCTGATGAGAAAGAAGCGGTCTTCTGAGTGTGGAACGCATAGAAAATTCAAATTATATAGTCACCCATCCCGAATAGTGTAGTCTAGGAAGGGGGCCTGATTGATCACTGTGGGACTCTGCAAAGCTTCCCAAATCTCTCGAAAGTCAAGGTCAGTAGCATATTGATCTTTCCATGTGTCATAAGTAGCACAATGCACTTCTAGAATGGAAAGACCTCGAGTGGGAGGTCGACTTAGAAAATCATCCATCTTATTAGAAGTGCCTTTCTTATATCTGATGACTAAGTGAAATTGTTGAAAGTAGGAGGCCCATTTAAGGTGCCTTTTTTCTTGAATCTTTGATTGAGAGTTGATGAAAATCAAAGGGTGGTGGTCAGCATGCAGAATGGTTTCTTTACCCAACAAATAATGCCTCCATTGTTTGAGCGCTTGAACCAGACTATAAAATTCCTTGTCATAACTACTATAATTTTTCTTTTCTTCGGATAGGGTTTCAGAGTGGTAAGAAATGGGGTGTCCTCCCTGTTTAAGTACGGCACCAATAGCATATTGTGAGGCATCATACTCAATCTCAAAGGGTTGGGAGAGGTCCAGCAGATGTAAAACAGGGAATGAGCAGAGGGCATATTTGAGTTGAGCAAAGTGACTAGTTTCTTCTTTAGTCCAGATGAATGTAGAAGAAGTATTTGAGAGTTGATGCAAAGGTCGAGCAAGATTTGAAAAAGAGGGAATGAACTTACGATAGAAATTGATGCCACCCAGAAATATTTTCAACTCCTTAGTTGAAGAAGGTAGAGGTCATTTCTTCAATGCTTGGATGCGGGTTGGATCTGGTTGAATACCCTCTAAGATGACCACAAAGTCGAGATAGGGAACTGAAGTCTGACCAAAATATGACTTCTTCGCTTTGACTTGCAACTTGTGTTCTTGGATAATTTGGAGAACTTGTCGGACATGTTGCATGTGAGTGTCCCATGTCCGACTGAAGATGAGAATGTCATCTAAGTAGATGACCACAAATCGACCCAAATGTGCTCTAAAGATGTCATTGATGACCCTCATGAAAGTGTTTGGGGCGTTGGTGAGGTAGAAAGGCATGACTTTCCACTCAAAAAGACCAAATTTGGTCTTGAACATTGTTTTCCAAACATCATCTAGGTTCATTCAAACTTGATGGTAGTCGGCTGTCAAATCCAATTTAGTAAACCACTTAGCTCCTTGGAGGGTATCGAGTAGTTCCTCAATACGGGGCAGGGGGTAACAGTTTTTTATTGTGGATTTGTTCAAGGCTCGGTAATCAGTGACAAGGCGCATTTATGAGGTATCTCTTTTAGGGATGAAAAATGCGGCAGAAGCATAGGGAGAAGATGAAGGTTAGATGTGGCTAGAGTTGATGAGGTCATTCAATTGTCTTTCCATTTCCTCTATTTCTATTGGGGCCAACTGTTGGCACAAGGGCAGACCTAGGGTTCAACGCTTCAACGGCGCACCAACAAAACCCTAACTACCGACCCTTTCGACAACACCTACGAAGAAGATGAAGTCTCATCCGAGGTAGAGGCAGGGGTGGTTGCAAGAATCAGGTGTCTACAACCTTAGTTGGGACACAGATCTGTGATTCTAACACTTAGCAAACACTTTAGCATAGATCATTCATCAGTATTTAACCCTCATGGCACTCCGCAGATGGCATAGAGAACCGCAACATTCACTTAGATCTAGGTTAAGTTAGCGCTTAGAAACAACAAAATAGGTCTAGCACTCAGCACTTTCATGTATGTCAGGTCTACATCCATACATTGTGGTTCACCCCCACCCTGGGGCTACGTCCACAAAGTCTTCTTATTCTTTATTAGCTTTGTTCAATCTGATTACAGAATAGAGCTCAAACTTGTACTCTGCATAGGACAGGAGATCTGTGCGCACCTCGCCAGATCCTCCTTCCCCGAGTAGATCTAGCACAGAGTCTTCTTACAATCTATGCACTCATCACTTGCACTCAACTCTGCAAGTCGGTCACACAGTATACACAAAGCCTTTACTAGCACTTAGCTTATCTTCTTTCTCTTACATTGCCTAGCTACTTATTTATACTTTACAAAATAGGCCTAAACATGGGTAAACCCATGGGCCAACATCCCATACCCATTACATTATCCCCAAAAACCCAAAAAGGACCCAAGAAAGGGGTCTAGCTTCCATGATCTTCTCTTCGTGTTGCGGTCCATGTTTGACAAGTTGTCGAAGTTCCAAAAAGGGTCAAATATGACCAAGTGTTTCTTCAAACTTGGTCAAGGGCCAACAGGCCCCCAACACTCACCTGTGACTCATCCCAAGTCACTTAGATCTAGGTAAAGTTGCATCAAAGGTCTCGAGCTTGGCTCGAGCTGCTTCGACTTGTCTCTGTGCTACTGCTTCCTGCTCAGTGAACTCCTGAACAACCGCTTCGCTGATAGGCCCTTCCAGTTGTTGCTCGACTGTAACAACTACTTATTCCAGTAGTGTTCCTTGGCCTTCAATTTCTTCAAATAGTATATAGGCCTCCTCCTGGTTCGGCTGGATTTTTTGGGTGACTTCCATCACTTTGTTCTACATGGTAAGAACAAGTTGTTGGGCAGTTTGTTGTTCCTGGGATCTCTTCATCCTCTTGATAGGTGACAGGAGCTTGAGTTGTGCCTGTACTGTATCTGCATGTTGCTTCGCTTCCTGGAGTTGGGACTCCATTTTCTTCAACTCTAGGTCTTTATATAGTTGCTCATATATCTACGTGCTTTTGTTACTTAGTTGTTTGCATTATGCAGCAAGTTTTCTAATCCTCTTGACTGCACTCTGAGCATCCAATTATCGTTGGTCGCCCACTTCTTGCGGAGTCTTTGGTATGGTCTAAAGCTCTAATTCCATGACCCTTTGTTGAAGCTGCTGAATAACTTCAACCAGCTTCATCACTTGATGCTTTATGGGCTCTTCAGCCTTCTGCTCTAAGCTGGTCATAGAGTGAAATGCTCTGTTGACTGCTTCTTCAATTCCGATCTGTTTCGCAAGCAGCTGCTCTTTCTATTTTTGGACCTTCGTTGGGTCTTCTTCAAATTTTGCTAGGAGAGCATTCGTCTCTTTTTGCGTTGCTTGACGTTGCTCAATAATTTCTTCATGTGCCTTTTTGAGGGCCTGGGTGGCCTGCATTTTTTCTTCCTGAGAATGTCAAAGGCATACTTCAACTGTATCAGCAACCTTGCAGAGCTGGACTGATTCATCTCCTTCTTATGATGTTCCTTCTGGGAGAGGCATAGTAGAGATTGCTCGGCTAGACTGGAGTGCCTATTGTACTCCTTGGAGCGCGATCTCAATCTGGTTATACATTTGTTCCTGCTTCGCTTCCTTATTCTCTATTATTTCCTTTGAAGCATCATTGACCGTTGCAACAATGAAATCAAAGTCATCCAACGTGAGGGCAGTTCACATCTTAGTTACATGGGTTCTTGGTTTCTTTCTGGAGGAAGAATTCAGAGGTGAAACCTTCCTTTTCTTGGATGAGTTTGCTTCGTCCCTAGGTGGCGGTACTTCGACTTGTTGTTGCTCAGATTTTGCACTTCTTCATCAGTGCCTTCTTCGTCTGGCATAATGTAAGTCGTCCTTACATATCTGCTATCTATATCCTGAACATCTTCGGGCTTCTTTGTCTCCTTTGTCTTCTTTGTTCTACTTGGCCTAGGTGTATCTTGTGCAGCTTTTAGGTTGTCAATGTTTGAAATTTTTGCGGGGTCTACTGAAACAAGGAGGTTCGTCGACCACTCCTTGGTGATCTCTTCCAGGTCTTCTTCTGTCAGCTTATAGTAGGACTAGAGATGTTCTTGGTGCTCATCAGCGCATGGGGTTAGGTATATAAAATGGTGGTCTGCGCTGAACTTTATCAGAGGTCGGAACCTCTGTAAAGTGTTCGGGGTTATGCGAGGTTCACTCCTTATGGTTTATTTCAGTTGATTATAATATATGTGGAAAACGACATTCAATTTCCATTTCTTGCTCATGTCGTTCGAGTACCACAAGGTACTGAACTTCGCAGCTAGTGGCTCAAAAGGGTCAAGGTCCAGGAAAGTTGTGCCTTTTGGTAGCTCCCATGCAAAAAAGGCGATCATTATCAGGAGCCAGCTAAAATGGAATTCGTGCCCCTGATCTTGAGCTTCTTTGCAGTCAATCTACAGTTGATTCACCAGGTACTTCACCCAGTTCATCTGTAGTCCCTCTGCGCACTTTCCTGCGAGGTCAACTACGAAGCCTGATACTTGTGTTGGTTGATTCTTACGTACCATCTTCCCTTCTATTAGTTGGCATGCAAAGCGCACTGCACCATTTTCAATAGAAGCTACCTTGTAGCCTCTCATGCCTTTCTCAACATCGCCATAGGCCTTTTTTATCTTCTGCGCAAGAGCGTGGTCTGCGGTCTTTCCAGGATAGTACTCATGGGGATCAGGGCCCTACATGTTAAGCCCGGTGATCCTATTGATCAGTGTTGGATCAACAGTAATGTGGTGATCTAACCACAGGTATCCTCCGTGGTAACTTGCTAGCAGTAACTTTACACAAGCATTCACCTCCTGGTGTCTTCCGAAGTGCGGTATTTTCATAACGTTTAGCGAAGTAGACTGCGTGAGGTTCATCATCCATTGTTGTGGGATGAGCTTCGATTTCTTTCCCTTAGTTCACGTCAAGTAATTATACGGGGAAAGCATGCTATAAAATTTACGGTGCCCCAGGTTGAAGTCACAAAACTTCAACATTGTAACCTTGTCTTGATCTGCGTGGTAGGTGCGTACTCCCTTTGGTAAATATGCAATTACTAGGGCATATTTAAAATCTCTAGGGACAATGTCCATGTTAATTTCCCCGCTCATAGGGGGTATGTAAGCTGGTAGAATGGATGGCACTAACTTTGTGTTGGCTATGTCGTCCTTATGCTTAGTTCTCCTCTCTACACCAGCTCGAGATGTTCCAGCTCGAGCAGTCGACAGGGAGGCTTGCACTCCTCTCGTCGATGAGGCTTGGACTCCTTTGGACATTCTTCTTTCCGATATGACTCTCTCAATCATTAAATTGAGAAGGACTTATGTGATAGATTCCTCAAGGGTAGTGAGCTCGTCGAACATACACACTCAGGAAAGATAAGTGGGGTCATGATGATCTCAAAACACTGCACTAGGGTGAACAATATGCTTGCAATGATCACTGTATACAATTACGAGTTCTGTGGGCTTCGAGTTTTCAGTTGGAAAAAGTGTTCTTCGTGCACGACGCAACAAGCTAAATAGGAAATTCATCAACGATCTGGTTGCAACGGGTATGAAGCTTTTGTGAACGTTGATCCATCCGTTATGGTGCGGTTCAACGGTCTGGTGGTGATCCTTTGATGCTTTTATGTCCATTCGAGGCAGAAGTCGAATGGGTATATCGGTCCAACGGCTATATTGTTGCGCCATGGAGAAGTGCCATATGTCATTGTTCTGATATCTCAGCGAAGCTCAATTATTGTGATTTTTCCTTCTGTGAAGTTTCCTCCGAAATCTTCTATAAAAATTTTATCTTGGCTCTCTTCTTACTTAGCTTCCTAGCCTTCTTCCCAGTGAGCTTCATTTCGGTCATCCTTTTTCTAGTCTGAGTCTTATCTTCTCTCGACATAGTCACTTCGCACTGCTGAGGTTCTTTCTTCACATCCAAGGGTAATACTCCTTCATCATATGGATTAGGTATTTCGATCTTCTGTGGTTCCTCTAACACTCTTATAGCTTCGACATCTAGGTCCCTGGTGTTCAACAGCTGAGATTTGTTATCTTGTTCTTCCATCAAGTAGGTGATCCTTCTAGTCATAAATTCCATGAGTTCTTGTTTCTTCTATTCTAGGGCTTCCTTTTCTTTTTTTTCTCTAGATTTGATCTTTTTCAATCCAGATCTTGCCTAACAAATATGGAAATGGGGCACGGTCCTCAATAAATCTAATGACTTCGAACTCTTCCTTTGTAGAAGCTCCATGGGTACTCATAGCTATCTGGGTAATTCTGCCACATAGGGTTACCATTTTTCCTTTAAAAAACCCTATTCTTCCTAGTGAAGGAACCATAGCAGGCCTTCCTAGGGTTTCCCAAGTAATTTTTGTCATAATGTTCATCTGTGTTCCCTCATCTAGAGCACATTCGATGTCGAAGTCTCCTATTCTTACTTCAATTTTCTCCTTTTCTTTGAAGATCTCTGACAAATTGGCATCTTTATGTTCATCCAGGGTTTCTTTCATTTTCAGTAACATAATATCTGATTATTTCTGGGGTTCTTCTATAATCTTAGTCTCTTGACCTTGCTCCATATTCAGTTTTTCAAGTCTAGTAATCATTCTAGGGAAATCCAGTATTTCATGGTCCATAGCCTTACAACAGAGGCAACTAGGGTTTCTCCCAGGGCATTCCTTAGCAAGATGTCCTGGTCTTCTGCAACTATAACAAAGAGTTAATCCTCTCTTTCTCTTCCATGATCCCCAACTTTTCTTGTACTGCGCGCTAGGATCATGATGGTTAGCTTGCAAAAATTTATTTCTAGGATCCTGCATCCATTGGTTAGTCCAAAAATTCTTTCTATGCATAGGTATAACATATCTTTAATTATTCTTATCAGATCTTTTCATATCAAACGTTCTTTCATCTAACAATCCCCTAGTTTTCAAGCTAGGACAAAATCTATCAAGCATACCTAAATCCATACTTTAGAAACAAAAATTTTCACTTCTTTTACTTCTATAGATTACAAAGCTTTCAGATCTAAGAACTTTTAACTATTCTTACCTTTATCAGAGCACAGAGCTTACAGATCTTACCTCTTTCTATAGATATGACTTAGAAACTTCCACTTTAACCTTTCTTAGAGAACAAAGCGTTCAGATCTAACTTCGTTTCTTTAGATCTATCCTTCCTTCTTCAGCACAGAGTTTCGGATCAAGTGGATCACTACGCACTAGGGCACAGGTCCATGCACAGAGCTTTTACAATTTCAAGATGGACTTTCTGCACAAAGCTTCTTCTTCCTCAGTTCCCAACAATCATAGTTTCATGTCCTGACAATGGAACCATTTGTTGGCACAGGGGCAGACCCAAGGTTCAACGCTTCAACAACGCACCAACAAAACCCTAACTAATGGCCCTTTCAGCAACACCTGCGAAGCAAATGAAGTCTCACCCGAGGTAGAGGCAGGGGTGGTTGCAAGACTCAGATGTCTGCAACCTTAGCTGGGACACATATCTTTGATTCTAACACTTAGCAAACACTTTAGCATAGATCATTCATCAGTATTTAACCCTCATGACACTCCGCAGATGGCATAGAGCACCGCAACATTCACTTAGATCTAGGTTAAGTTAGCACTTAGCAACAACAAAATAGCTCTAGCACTCAGCACTTTCATGTATGTCAGGTCTACATCCATACATCATGGTTCACCCCCACCCTGGGGCTGCATCCACAAATTCTTCTTCTTCTTTATTAGATTTGGTCAATCTGATTACAGCATAGAGCTCAAACTTGTACTTCGCATAGGACATGAGATCTACACTCACCTCTCCAGATCCTCCTTCCCTGAGTAGATCTAGCACAGAGCCTTCTTACAATCTGTGCACTCAGCACTTACAACACTTGCACTTAGTTCTGCAAGTCGGTCACACAGTATACACAAAGCCTTTACTAGCACTTAGCTTATCTTCTTTCTCTTACATTGCCTAGCTACTTATTTATACTTTACAAAATAGGCCTAAACATGGGTAAACCCATGGGCCAACATCCCATACCCATTACATTATCCCCAAAAACCCAAAAAGGACCCAAGAAAGGGGTCTAGCTTCCACGATCTCTTCTTTGCATTGCGCTCCATCTTTGACAAGCTATCGAAGTTCCAAAAACGGTCAAATATGACCAAGTGTTTCCTCAAACTTGGTCAAGGGCCAACTCCAACTGGTAAGTAGGGGTGTTAGGTAAAGCAGATCTGGGGATGAGATGAATGGAATGGTCAATGTGTCGGGAGGGGGGAAGTTCCTCTGGAGGTTGAAATACCTCTGCTAACTCATGGAGGAGGGGAGTCATTGTTTCAGGAACAGGGTGTGTGGTATTGTTTGGTGTTATTGGGTACACCAAATAGAGAGAGACACATTGGTTTAAGTGTACATGTGGGATTTTTTCTTTGGTAGAAGGGGGTTTTGGTTTTGCTGCAGTTAAGATATAAGTGTGGCCTTCTTTGGTAATTTTATACTTGTGGGATTTGGCTAGATAGATAGCATTTCTTTGGGTTTGGTATGGGATATCGAGCAGCAAATCTACACAATCCAAGGGGGAGACATCACAGAGGACATTATCTTTGAATTGGCCTATGGCGAAAGTGACCAGACAACACTTAGAAGCTAAGAGGTGAGGGCCATCCTTCTGGACCCATCCGAGTTGATAGGGTTGTGGATGTGGAGTAGTAACAAGATTAAGGCGATTGACAAGGTCTTGAGACACCAAATTTTGCTGGCTTCCATTGTCCATAATCAGTAAAGCCAAGGCATTTTTTATTTGGCAGATATGGGTGAAGAGGGGTTGGGTGGATGAGTTCGAATATTCATGGTTCATTAGAATCAATGAGGGATCTACTTCTGTGGGATTGTCCAGAGGAACTTCTTCGGTATATTTTACTTGGGAAGGCACAATGAGTTGAGTGAGTAGGGTTTTGTTAGTTTTTAGATTTTGGAGGATTCGATAATCTGATGAATTGTGTGAAGTAATTTTATGGAATGAGCACCAAGGTGTCCTTGTATTTTTATTGGGTGTGGGGTTTTGAGCTTGAGGAGGTGGAAAGTGGGCTGACGGATGGGAGTTGGATGGTTGAGAGGTAGGGGGGTTGTTGTAGGGATGGGACTGAGGAATATGACCTATAGGATCGACTTTCATTTCTATAGCCAAAGATCTCTAAAATGTTTTGTCTAAAGTTGGATTTTCAAACAGATCTACTTCTCGACAGAATTGAATTAATAAACCAGCCACAAATTTTAATATGAGTACCTCTTCCAGATCTGGAACATGAAGTAAGAGGCACATCTTGCAAAAGAATTCTATGTAGCCTTGCACTCCTTGTGAAGGTATTTGTCGAAGTTTGTGCCATTTGATCCATAAGGATTGCACATACCCGGGTGGGTAGAAGTGATTTCTCAAAGCTTCAGAAAGTCGAGCCTAGGTTTTTATGGGCTTGAAAGTAGAGGATTCTAGAGCATCCCCAATCTCTATCACAAAGGTGGTCTTTTCTTTCTCTGTATCCCACCAAGTTTGTGTCAGTCCTTCTAATTGCAAGGCGACAATCTAGAGCTTTATTTCCTCAATAAGGCCTGGACATGTATTGAAATAGATGGAGAGGCTACGGATCCAAGAATCCACAATTTCACCATTGGTTTGACCAGCAAATTTGGGTAGTTGGATTCAAGTGTCCAATCGGAAGGGATCTGGATTGTTTTGTTGTTGCATTCTGAGTAGCTCATTGAGGATGGAGGCAAGATCTTGGACGGGATTTGATGTGTTGGAATATGATTCGACTGCCAAAGTATCTTTGCATGGAGTCATTGTGAGGCCAACTGAAGAGAAAAGGTGCCCCTAGTTTGCAATGCTGAACAGAGGACTATGTTTTGAGAACAGAGGATGCAAAACCCTGAAGCAACGGAGCTTGAACTGGTCTAGAGGGAGAGATCTGTATTGTTTTAGATCTGTGGAACTCCTCTCTGTGGCAATGGATATGTGGGCGCCCTTGGGGCTTATGAGATTTGTTGAGCTTCTTGCATAAAAATGGAAACCTTGGAATGGGCAAAATATGGACTATTTCATGAAAACCCCCAAAAAAATTGGCTCAATCTTCAAGATCGGAAGCTTTTCCATGGATCTTGAGGCTTTGATACCAACTGATCTACCCAAGAAGGTGATCAATAGGAGAATATGACCACGCAATCCATAGCCCGACTTCTGACCAAAACTCTCCTCAGGGGCGCAAATCTGAACAGGGGCGCACCATTGTTTTGGGTGACCAAGCAATGGGGATCCAACCTGCGAGGATCCAAGAGTGGCCAAGAGGCTTTGGCGATATCATAATGATCTCCGGGAATCAGTGGGAGAAACACAGTGCAGCCATGGAAGAGGGCGCACTCACTTCATCCCAGCGAAGAAGAAACCAGCAAGAGTGCAAACCCCAGTTGGTGCGCCCTCCCTTCTGCCTCGGAAAACTCGAAGGAAACGATTTTCTCCCTGAGAGAGTGGCTAGCTAATGGGATAAGCTTGCTCTCAGAAGTGGAAGCATGGAAAACAGAGTCACCAGGAGGCAGCCATGAAGGAAGGCGCACTAGTTATTCTTTAGAAAACCTAAAAACGAAATTGATGTGAATGTAAAATGCAAACTTAGAAAATAAAACAACCAAGACACATAGCTTCAGAAGAAAAGGTAAGAATGTTTTATTTTAGTCCCGGTTCACCTTATATACTGAGGGAACCATTTATTTTACATATATTTAATTCATCATCAAAAGGTGAAAAAGTGTTGCACCTAGGTGATTGACTTGTGTGCCCCAGGTGGGCGTTCCCATAAGTGGCCTCCTTGGCCCATCACCAATTCTACCCACTTAATTCCTCCGAATATATATAT
>ML798008.1:183673-205242 GCA_009831015.1 Picea engelmannii | reverse complement strand
TAATAAAAAAATATTTTAAACTAAAATTAAAATGAAAAACATTATAACATAAGTTAA
Organism: Picea engelmannii; assembly: GCA_009831015.1. Lineage (NCBI taxonomy): Eukaryota > Viridiplantae > Streptophyta > Pinopsida > Pinales > Pinaceae > Picea > Picea engelmannii. The sequence goes on along the minus strand of ML798008.1, from coordinate 205,185 downwards.
GAGTTTGGTGTATTTTCCTATAATTTTTAAGAATATATTATAAATAAAAAATTAATGGAAAAAAATACAAATAATCATTAAAAAATGATATACCCATTTGCAAATGGATAATACTACATATTAGTACATATAAGATACCAAATAATGAATGATAAGAGAGGATAATAAGCAAAGATAATGTATAAGTGGGCCTAATGGTTAAGAACATCTGTTTCCTCCTAAAATGTCACAAGTTGGAATCTAGAGGAGATAGGGTATGTATAACTCCCTAGAATTTACCAATCAAATTGTTAGGGGAGGGGTCCCTTGTCCCATAAATAATGGGGTCTCATACACCAATTTGGTGTTTGGCTTAGCCATGACCTTAAAATTAAATAAATAATAATAATAATAATAATAAATTATGTTTTATACGAAATCAAAAAATATATATATATAAATAAGAAATTCTCATTTTAGATTTTATTTCTTAAAATTTAAAACTCACATTTCTTTATATTCATTAACATGAAATTCTCATTTTATATTTAATATTTAATTTTTTTAATTTAAAATATGGAATTTTCATTTTATATTTATTTTTTTTAATTTAAAATTTAAAAAAGATTTTGTTTAATTGTTCTACATTTTTATTTTTATTTTGGAATTCTATAATATAATAATAATAATAATCTATTTTTAAGGTCACGGTGAAGCCAGCACACCAAATTGGTGTATGAGACCCCCTTGTTTGTGGTAAAGTCTACTAAGGTATACATACCCTACCCCCACCTGTGACCTCTTAAGAGGAAACACATGTTCTTAACCATTAGGCCCATTCTTTATGAAATCACATTTTTATGTTGTTTAAATTGCATTTTTTAATTTAAAAATGGATGCAGAGTGCTAAAAAAATAGTGAGGCACTAGGATTATACAGAATTAATCACTCAAATCTTCAAATCCAACAAATTCTCACTAGATTTGGAACAAAATAAAACAAAAAATATCACCCTAAAAAAATGAAAATGTAAAACAATTAAACTAAAACCTTAAAAAATATTCCCTGCTTGCAAAAGAATATAATAAGATTATATATAATTAATCACTCAAACTTTCAAATCCAACAAACTCTCACCAAACTTCGGATAATATAAAACTAAAAATATCACCTTAAAAAGATGAAAATGTAGAACAATTTAACTAATACCTTTAAAAATATTTCCTACTTGCATTTGCAAGTATAAATAAAACTTAATAGAATTTAATATTTGACTATTTTAATTCAACAACTCTTTATGTCAACCTACGAGAATAATAACTACGAGAACAATAAAAAAATGAAAAGTCACTTGTCATAACAAGCTTGCATTAGCATTTTCTTCAACCACTAGAATAATGAAAAGTCACCTGTCATAACAAGCTTTAATTCTCAAAAGCATTTCCATCCACACACACATCCCTGACTTAGGGAGATCGATCACTCTGAAGTGAAGTTTTGTTGAGAATGTTGAAGAATAGCACGCCTGAACATCGAACTGGGTTTTTATTTTAATGGGGATATGAAATCCATGCCACAGTAACAATTAACGTTTATCATGGAGAATGACCTTAATAATTTGGCATTTGGGTATGAGCTATTTTCTCAGCCCAAATAAATACTTACAGAGAAGCTTTGCAAGGTCCTATCCGTACTTTAATCCCAGCCTTAAAAGCCATACTCGAGTGATGCGTTCGAGCTCTGAAATTGTAAGTTAGTTCCAAAGTCATTCCATAATGCTTTGTGGTATAAATCTAACTAGCACAGCCGCGGCTTACGGCTGTTAAAAACGCAACGCCGAAACGACTGGTGACCATGGGTGATGCCAGCACAGAAATGCGGTCACCAAAAGTCAGTCAGCAGAAACATGAAAGGCCTTAATACTTGTGTGAATATCTTAATATTTTTTAATCAAGTAAATGTGGCAATAAGTTAGTGAACACAGTAATTTTTAAACATGATTAGGTAAATGTAAAAAAGTAAACATATAAATTGATGTCCTTATAACAGCTCGGAAGTTAATGGATGAAATCAGAGCCATTCATTTAGTGTGACGACTAAGAATATTTTAAGCATATTTAATCTGGTCCATAGAAAACGTATTAAGAAACTAAAAACCTATTAAATATGACCAATGGCTAGTTGTTTTATTAAATATTTTTTTTGGTCAAATTCTGCTTTATAAATTTATAAGAATTATTATTTTTTTGTTATTCAGAATTCATTTCTGAATATAGAAATGGATTCAGCATGCTGAAAAACTCTGAGGATTTGGATTTTACAGAAATAATCTACTAATCCAACAATTTCTAATCAGATTTGGGGCAAATATTCCCAAAAATCTTAGTTTTGTAGAATATTTAAACTACAGCTTAAAAAAAAAAGGGTGTATCTAAAAAAAATAATCATCATTTTATGAAAGAATTCTCCGTACAGATTTGTCAAGGGTTTTCAGCAACAAGATCCTGCTTTGCAGCCTCTGCACATTCTTTGAATTTTTTTTTCTGTTAGGGTTCTAGTCCCTTTAGATTTTGCATATCTGAAGCTTGTAAGAATTAAAACCCTGCATAGACAGGGGATAAATGATGTCCTACGGATGTTTCAATGGACTACAGAAACGACAATGATGGCTCAATCACAGTACATGGCTTAACCTCTGCTGGGACAATGACCGGGACAGTGTCTTCATTCTCATAAGATAACGTACCTTTCTCTGCCATGTTAGGGCTTTGGGATTCCTGCCTCGATGCAGATGAACTCGAACCTGATTCTCTCCATCAACAATATTTTCTCCATTGTCGACCATCTCATTCTGAAAATCACTTTCCCTCGGCAGCTCCTCTTCGTCGAAGTAAAACCTGTTGCCAATCTCGTCTGAATCCAGTGCCCGTTTACCGATGCTCACTTGAAGAGCGAAAACCACGGTCTTCAAGGCATTAACCGGATCGTTCCTATTCTTGATCAGGATTTCGCTGATCTGTGCCGGCGTCAAGGCTCCCCCGGCCTGAATGCTCTGCTCGACGATGGAAAACAGCTCGTGATCTTCGATTCCTAAATAATTGAACGCCAGGCATTTGAAAGCCGGGAATCCAGCCGTGGACAGCAGGATATGCATGTCCATTCGGCCGGACCGGATGAGCGCCGGGTCAATGTTGTTCTTGTGATTCGTGGTGAAGACTATGATGCGCTCCTCGCCACAGCACGACCAGAGCCCGTCAGTGAAATTGAGCAGACCCGACAGCGTGACGCGGCTATCGTCTTGATCGTCCGAAAATTCAACCGATTTTCTACTCTCGGTTCGTCTCGGAACCTGAACCGATCTGCCGGGCGCCCGCTCCGTGAGATCGATAGAGCAATCGATGTCCTCTATGACGATAATAGATTTGTTCGTCGTCTGGATCAGAAGCGCACGGAGCTCGGAATTGTCGGTTACTTTCGTCAGTTCCAGGTCGTAGACATCGTAGTGGAGGTAATTTGCCATGGCGGCGATCAAGCTCGATTTGCCCGTTCCGGGCATGCCGTGAAGAAGGTAGCCGCGCTTCCACGCGCGCCCGACGCGGTGGTAGAACTCTTTACCCTGCCCGAACGAATCAAGGTCCGCCTTTATCCTGTCCATGAGCTCCGGGTCGAGCGCCAGAGTCGAGAACGTGGCCGGGTGCCTGAACGGGACCGCGGTCCACCCACAGTCGTGCGAGCCGTGGCCGTTGTTGGTGTACAGCTTCCGGTCCCGGCTCCGGTTATCGTATTCCTCGCCGCGGGACGCGACGTGGTCGAGGTAACAGTCCAGGACCCGGGCCCGGTCCCCCTTCTTCATTTTCAACGTAAAGCTCCGTTTTTCCTCCATGGATTCCTGGACCGGGTCCACGTTGTGCGTCCACCAGAGCCTCGTGCCCTGGAACTGATCTTCCACGGTCTGATTCGGCGCTACGGTGTACGACAGATGGGTCGAGTTCTTGGCTCGGCTGACGCTCACTCTCCTCGAATGGACGGCCACGTCCAGGCTATTCAGATAGAGCTGGACGCTTCTGTAGAGATCGTTCATGTCCACCCCGCAGTAGCCATTGAATTCTGGGATCTCCAGATAGGAATTGGGGCTGTAGAAATCCTTGAGGCATTCCCACCAGGAACAGAAGAGATGGAGTAGCCGAGAAGGTAATACGTTCTGCAACACTGTTACAAGGCCCAAGAAAGACCAGATCTGTGCCAACACCATGTTTGATCGATTCTCGAGTCTCTGTATATCTATGATCAAAATGGCTGACCAGATGAATGGTATATATGATGAAATTTGAGTGGTAGACCTAAAATCTGGTCTCCGTATTGTGAAGAATGCTAACTTTGGGATGCAGAATATATCCAACAAAGGGCAACCAAGGACACCAGGTTGTAAAATCTTTCTCTTTTGCAGAACAAATACTGAAAAAAGCAGAAGGCATCGCTGCTCAATGGAACCCACACTGCTGATGGTCGGCGAGACGATTTTGAAAGTAAAAAAGAAGAGTTACAAGAGATTACAACTAGGCTGAGAACGCCTAAAGGTAGCGGCTGAGAACGCGTGTCCTCAATATACTGAGAACACGTATCTTCAATATAAAACATTTGTGGTAATCCTTCTGTGGTAATATGAAACGTTTGGTTGCATTAGGTTGATAAATGGAACGTGGCAATTACATATCCTTACAGTAATTTTTTAATGTGATTAGGTAAATGTTAAAAAGTAAACATGTTAACGGATGTCTTGATAAATGCAAGAAAGTTATGAACAATAAATCTGATCCATTGATTTTGGAGGACGACTAAGAATATGCCAGCATCTTCAATGCATAGCCATCAGATTAGGGTTTAAGGTTAAATAAGGTTAAAAGATCATTAATTGTGGCCATTATCAATAGGTGTACGCCTTTGGCGTAACTAGCCCAGCCACTTAACCCGCTGCGGATGAACGCCTATACACGTCCGACATCTTGTTGCTCGACATTTTGTGGTCAGTCATCTTGCCATAGTTTATATTTTGCATGAAGGTTAACTAGGTTAATGAATAATTTGTGTTTCGACATCTTGTTGTTCAACATTTTGTGGTAAGTCATCTTACAAGATATCTTGCTGTTAGAGATTGTGTGGTCTTGCAATAAGGTTAATTTGCACAGTCATATGATTGTGGTTGATGAATGTGGAAAGACTTATTTCATTTACAAATCCTAATTAGGGTTTACTTTAAAGTTTTGGCAGGGACAAAAAAACAGTTATCCATTTAAAATGCATACTCAAATCCATGAAAAAAAGAAGTTCTAAATGATCTGCTTTGCAGGCTATTTAACTTTGTCTTCTCCAAATGGGCAGAGTTAAATAACCTGCAAAGCAGACCATTTAGAGCCTCTTTCATGGATCAGTGTACACAAATTATGGTACTTGTGCCTTTTAATCGGAGAACTGTTTTTTTTCCCTGGGAAAACTCTAAAGTAAACCTTAATTAGGGTTTAAAAATGAAATAAGTCTTTGAATATTTATCAGCTACAATCATGTGACTGTACTAGTTAATTAACAGACTCAAAATAACATGGATAAAGATTATCTACACTAATTTTGATCTTTAATTTATGGACACTAAAAAAAATATTTTTCTATCATTAAATCTCACACACATTGCATATTTTCAATAGGTACAACCCTCTAGGCGTAATAAACTAAACTCGTGGAGGTGGCCGTGGATCTGAAAAGCATGGTATGATTTACAGGTGAAGTCAAAATGAAAAAGCAAACTAAACAATGAATTGAATAGCTGTATTTCAATTGTTAAAAGGAAGCGTAATGAATTGAATGGCAGTATTTCAATGGTTAAAGGAAACGCGTGATGCTGCTTTATCTTTGCAAAAACAAAGGCACGTCTTCATTTGTTTATTTATAGACTTTCAAACTTCGATAAAGCAAGCCAGCGCTTTTCATATCACTAAAATATTTTTACAGGCCCTTTCGTTTTTCTGGTTCACTGTCATTCCTTTTTTCGTTTCATAATACCATATCTAGCTTTTTCCTCGATGTCTTTCTTTCTTTTTTCCGTTTTTCATGTCTACTTCTTCTTTACCTTTTGCCTTTTTCATATAGCATGAATTTGTATAGAGATGGGTGAATGGAACCCTAAAGTCGATACGTATTTAGATATTTTTAACACCAAAAAACATGAATCGTTATCCAAATTGGAATGCAACTGGAAACTTTTTATTTAACCAGATGGAAATGCAAGCATTTTAGTTCCTCTCTTTTAAACAAATTAATACAAGTTTTTTAAACAAATTAATGCAATTGTCAAAGTATTTTTTTTAATGGATAATTCTTACTATAAGGTGGTAGGAGAATCTTAACTTTTGGAAATTGAAACACTCTCAAATATACAAAAAATATAATTGCAAAAAACAAGAGACAATGAGATAAAATTTGTAAAGATATTCTTGTATATTGATAATGTGAAGAAGGAAAACAATGTTCACTTGCCCTTTAAGGTGGGACAACCTTCTACTAAGCAGAGCTCCAAATACACAACACAAAACAAAACATTATATAGTCTCATATCTCTTTAAATAGTTTTTCCATAGAAAAAACCCTCACTACTTGTGGTCTCGTCACTAATGGATACCAACTACCTAATGGTTCTTATAAAGTGGACCATTTTACATTAAATAACTATCCACTACTATTCAATGGACCTTATTCAAAGACTGTGGATACATACAATAGTTAACTCCTAGGTAGTCGAAAGTTGGGAAGTTAGAGTAGGGCCCTAACCTGCCCTCTGCCTTCACAAGAAACATTTTTTCTCGAGGAAGAAGACGAGGAAATTGTTGTAGGATCATGGTTGATTTCCATGTGGCATGTCTTTCCACTGGATCAACACTTTAGTGATCGTGCACAAGCGCAATTGATGTTATTTGGTATCCAATTTTGCTTTCAACTGAAGCCAAACAAAGCCTTATTCATCAAATTTTGGTAAGTGGGTTTTCACCTTGCACTTCGATCCCACAACCTTCTTTAGACAAGACATGTGAAAAACTGGATAAATCTTGGAGTGGGTTGGAAGAGTCAATTTGTAGGCCCCTTGTCCAATGTGTTGGATGATCTCATAGGGTTGATAGAAATTGGGTGCTAATTTATAAGGTGTTTTGTCTTTGAGTGATGCTTGTTTATAGGGTTGAAGGTGAAGAAACACCTAATCCCCCGCTGAAAAATGAATGCTCAAAGCAATGTTGGTCTGCATGTTGCTTCATTTTGTTTTGAATCATAACCAAATTATGCTTTAGTATGTAGAGAATGGCTTCTCTAGTGTGGAGTGTGTGATCTACTACCTAAGTTGTGGAAGCACCTGGTAAATATGAAGTGGTTGAGAATGTTTTTTGGCAATAAACAACTTCATATGGGGTCACTTTGGTAGGTCCATGATACGAGGTATTGTACCACTATTTTTTGAGGGGAAGACATTGTTCCCATTGGTGTGATTTTTCGAAGGAAAAGCATCTCAAATAGGTTTCTAGGCACTTGTTGACCACTTTACTTTAACCACTTGTATGGAGGTGATATGCAATGCTCATTTTTAGCTCAGTACCATGTAGTTTAAACATCTCCTGCCAAAATTTAATAATGAAGATAAGGTCCCAATCCGAGACAATGGAAGTGGGCATGCCATGTAACTTAAAAATTTAATCAAGGAAAACTTGGGCAGCTGGGGAGGGGATAAATGGATGTGGTAGGGCACAAAAATGAGAATATTTGGAGAGATGATCAACTACCACCATGATCATATATTTGTTTCCCGCCCTCGAAAGTCCCACTATAAAATCCATAGCGATGTCATCCCATATTGTGTTGGGATTAGTAGCACTTGCAATGCCCCTAGTACATTTATTGTCTCCCCTTTGTTTCTTTGGTAGGTGTCATAGGTTGCCACAAAATCCTAGACATCAATTTTCATGCCCTCCCAAAAGAATGAGTTCTCAGTGTGTTCATATGTTTTATGAAATCCATAATGACCTATTGTGGGTGATGAATGAAATTCCTCTAAGATTTTTTGTTTTGAGAATTCTTTACTAGAATAATGTGTCATTTATATTGAAATGTATATGGCTTCCATGTATATCCCTTAGTAAAGTTGGGATCTTCCTTAAGCTTGTGGAGGAGTTGAATGATAGTGTCATTTGCTAACCATTCTTGATAGGCTTCCTCTAGCAAACCTAGAACAGGTAAGGATAAGGAAAAAAGGGATCCATCTTCCTCAAATTGTCGAGATAAGGCATCATATACCACATTTTATTTACCCTTCTTATAGATAATATCATAATCATACCCTAGTAACTTGGTGACCAACTTATGTTGCTCTAGTGAGGATAACCTTTGTTTGAGAAATTACTTTAGAATATGATGGTCAATCTTGATCCAGAAACCTTACCCTACGAGATATGGGTGTCGTGTCTCTACTACATGTAGGATGGACATCATCACTTTCTCATATGTGGATTTACCCAAATTGCGGTCACATAACTACTTACTAGTGAATGCCAAGGGGCATCCTTCTTGCATCAATATCATGCCAACACCTTTGCCGAAGGCATCACATTCCAAGAAAAAGTCTTATTAAAATATGGCACTGCTAATACTAGAGTCATGCACATGGAATCCTTTAAAGCTAAGAAATCATATTCATCGGCCTCATTCCAAATAAAGGCATTATCTTTTAGGAGCGAGGTTAAGGGAGAAGCAAATTTTCCATAATTTTTCAAAATTTTTGATCTGTAAATTACCGTGGATATTCCACTAGAATAGTTCATCACAATAGATCTTTTAATATGTTGAAACATTTATTATGCAGATGTGTTTCCTTAGATCTCGTATTTGTTATCTCTAGCTTACTGCTCTATTTCTTATATAAAATAACTAAAATATGAAAAATAAAATAATAGCCAAATTAAAGAACACCATACACATAAATGAATACAAGATTTACCATGGCAAACCCAATATGGGAGAAAACCCAGCTCAAAGGTGGGGCCTATGTTATTCTCTCTTTTCTTCAGTTATCAAATGAAAATACAAAGGAATGGGCACTCACTATGGTTTTTCCTACGACACTATGGCCTGGAAGGGTGCTACAAAATCTCCCTCCTCCTATGTTATTCTCATAGAGTTTTAGATTCTCCACATTCACTATTGAGTAAATGTGTATGTATAGGTGTAAACTGAGTTTGTAGGCATTATCTCCCATCTTCTCCAATACCTCAAAAGAGCCATACCACAAATCCTTGATATTCTTACCAAGACCCTATAGTATTTCCTTATTCAACTATAACCAAAATTTGTCTCCCACTTTGAATGACTTCTCAATTTTTTGTTGATCATGTATAGCCTTATACTTTTCCTATAAATTATTTAGTGTCTCCTATACTTACAAATGGATCTGCTTAATATTTTCAACAAAATTCTTTGCTTTCAATACTTCTCCCATGGTGTCTTCCCTCACTCCTCCTTGTTGTCCATAAACAACATCCAAGTGAGAAGGTGGAAAACATCCAAAGCAAGTTTCAAAAGGGGGCTACTTAGTAGAATTATGGATTGTTATATTATAAGAGTGTTGAATGTAGATCATATTTCCATCCCAAGTATTTGGATGCTTCTGATTATAACCCCTCAAAATATGTACCAACATCATGTTGACTACTTTAGTCTTCCCATCTATCGATGGAATGATGTAGATCTCTTCAACTTAGTGTCCATATTCTCCCAAAGTGTAGTAAAAAAGGCACTGAGAAATATGGTATCCTTGTCTGAGATGATGCTCCTTGGTATCCCAAAGTGCACCTAGACATGTTCAAAGAACATGCTTTCTACTTCGTGTCCTTTGATGGTATTTCTACAAGTCATAATAATGCACATCTTTCTGAACTTGTCCACTACCACAAATAAATATTCATGTTCATTCTGAGTTGTTAGTAAATCATCCACAAAATCCATGGAAATGCTTCCCCTAGGTTGAGTGGGTAAAAGTAAGGGATGGTATAGACGTTCATTTCTATTACTAGGCTTGTTGGTACAATAAAGTATGCATCATCTAATATACCATGCTACATCTTCTTTCATTATGGGTCAGTACACATACCTTTGTAAGCTAGCAACTATCTTCCCAACACCAAAATATCCTACAACTTTGAATGTGTGAGCCTCTCTGATAAGATACAATATTTCACCTTTAGGAACACAGAGCTTGTCTAGCTTGTAGAGTAACCCATTCCAAAGATGATAGTTATCCTTACCATCACCTTCTTCTACATGAGTTTGGCCTTGTAGCTATTGAAACACCTCCTTAAAGTCCTAATCTTTTGTGTATGCATTTTTTTATGCATCATGGATAAAAATATATCTGTGCATAAGAGTTCCCAAAGTTGTAATCTTGGATGTCGGTGGCCTTGAAAGTATGTCTGCCAAATTATTCATGTTTCCCTTATTATTCTTGATGACTAGATGAAATTGTTTCAAAAACTCCATCCACTTGTAATGTCTAGTTTATTGTAGCTTACTTCATGCCTGCAAATAATGTAGTGGTTGGCGATCAGTGTTTATAATGCTTTCCTTTACCATATGATAGTGCTTCCACTTCTTAACAAATTGAACCAGGGCATAGAGTTCCTTATCATATGTAGGGTAGTTCAAAACTCCTCCATGAAACATCTTGGAATGATAGCATACTAGCTTACCTCCTTGCATCAAAATTTCTCCCATGGCATACCCACTTGCATCTATCTCCACTTCAAAGGGCTTCTACAAGTTAGGAAATGAGAGAACTGGTTCTTGACTGATCTTTCATTTTACTTGGTTGAAATGTTTTTGTTGATCTTTTCCCATTGGAGACTCTTATTGCTTGTTGTTATTGTGTGGAGTGGTGTAGCTACTACTAAAAAGGATTCTATGAACTTCATTAAGTATTGTGTTTCCCAAAAAAAGATCCTAACTTTAGTGGCACTAGTAGGAACTAACCATTTTATGTTGACCTCCATCTTTGTGTGATCTATCTTGATCTCCCCTCCATCGAGCACATACCCCAAATACACCAATGAATGCTAGGAAAACTCACATTTCTTGAGCTTATCCAACAATTGGTGTTTTAATAGAGTCTCTAACACCTACATGACATGTGAGATGTGCTCTCCCAAGTAGAGATATAAACCAATATATCATCCAAATACACTATGAAAAATGAATCTAAATACAGTTTCAATACATCATTCATTAGTCCCATAAATGTAGTTGTTGAATTACACAAACCAAATGGCTTGACCAACCATTCACACAAACCTTTCCTCATCTTGAAAGAGGTCTTCTAGGTGTCTTCTTATTTGACATGTAACTGGTGGTACCCCGATTTGATATCCAACTTGGTGAAGTACTTGGCATGCTGCAACTGATCTAAAAAATCATTGATCATAGGCAGATGGTACCAATTCTTGAGTGTAATCTTGTTCAAATTTTTGTAGTTGATACACATCTACCAATTCCCATCCTTTTTGGGTACTATGATAATAGGGTGACTCACAAGGTGAGGTGCTTGGTTGAATTACTCCCTACTCCAAAAACTACTACAATTGTTTCTGTACTTCCTCTGCTTCGAGAACAAGCTCTCTATACATCCCAATACTTGGTAATGGGGAGTCAGGAAACAACTGTATCTTGTGCTCCACTTTCCTCTTAAGTGGTAGTCCTTTAGGTTGTTGGAACACTCCTTTATATGCCTGCAACAACTCCTCCAATTATAGTTTTTTTTCTTTTTAGCACATCCTTCCAAGGATGCCTTTACTCTTACTGATTCATCACCTAGCTAATTCTCTCGTAATAAAAGAAAAGCATTCTTCTTACTTGAACTAATCAACTTTTTTGCTTGGTTCCCACTTACTAATGAGATCTTTGATTTACCTTTATGTGCATTAATGATTAAATACTTCCCATCCTTGATCGGGTGGTACTAGTTCTCTCTCCACATGAGTATCACATCCATCATATACATGTAGGGGCTTCCAAACACTACACCACACATGTCAAGGGATACTACATCTAACTCCACTTCATCAATAAAATCTTCACTTACAGCAAATTTGATCTTAGAATATTTTGTGACCTTTATTTCTCCATCATTGTTCACCCACCCCAATGGGTATGGGCTTGGATGATCATGAACCTCTAACCCAAGCTTGCTGACAAGATCAACTACTATGAGATTGGTCTACAAACTATAATCAAATAGAGCATATACCTTGGTACTATTGACCTATATCTTAACATGGAATAGTGTTTTCATATCCTTCTCTTCCTTGTGATGATGGCTACTCAGATTCATCTCCTTATGTGTTAAATTATAAAAAATATTCTCATCCACATATGAGTTTCTCTCCACCTGATTGCTTGAATTAATGGCTAGAAGGTTCTTCTTCTTGGAATTCTTCTTACAGTTATTAGGGTTTAGCTATGGATGTAGTTCCCAACACGTTTATTTAGTGTGACCATTTATATTGCAATGGTTACAGTGGTTACTTGGATCCTTGTACTATTGTGCAGTGGATATCATCTTCTTGTATTTCCCTTTCCACTTCTTACTTTCATCCTTAGAAGTGTCTTGGTGCTCTTTCTATTTGGAATCACTTGGTGTTCCTTTATTATGGCCTATATTTTCTAGATATTGTGATTGCACACGGGCTTCATCACATGTCTAATGCTTGAAGAGCATCACTTTCTTTCACAAATGAATGTGTAGATCCCCCAAATACTTGAGGAGTACATTTTGGTTCTTGGGAGACATATGCAACATGAAATCCATCTTCCTAAATTCGGTGGTGTACTCTTGTACACTTTTCCCTTTCCTTTTCCTAAAGTAATGTCAATGGATCCATTGGTCCTTTACATACCCAATAGGGTAGAACTGGGACTTAACGAGGGTTTTGAAATCCTCCCACTTAGTTATTGGACGATCACCCTCCAGCCTAAGTGTTTCCATGCGACTTTCCCACCAGGTTAATGCATGGCCCTCTAATTTTAGTTTGGAAAATGGAATATTTTGCTATTCTTATATATGGTGGACACTGAAATAAAACTCAAACTATTGCAACCAATGATTCAACTTTACTGTATCAATCTCACCTTGGTATGTATTTATATCCACTTTCACTTCCATTTTAAATAAATATTGGCAAGGGTTAATGGATTTGGAACTTGGTTTCTCTTTTTCGGGCTCTTTCCTTGACTCCTTTTATGGGTCTTCATTATCTCTCAATTTCCCCTCTAATCCGATCTTTGGGTTAGAGCCTCCAAACTCCCAAAACGGTCCAAGGTTTTTTTCTATAGCATCCATGAGGAGGGTCATATTGCGAGAGATATCAGCAACTTGTTCTTCCATCCTTGCAAATGTCTCTTTTGTTTGATCTCAAGGGTTGTTGTGAACATACTCATCTACAATGTCTAGGGTTCTGCTACTTTCTTCTTAAGCCAATTCTCGGATTCTATATCTTTCCATAAATACCCCAAAGAAAACTACTCTAATACCAATATGATCTACAAATAACCAAAATACAAAAACAAAATAATAGGTAAATGAAAAAACACATTCCACACAAATAAACACAAGATTTACCCTAGGAAACCCAATAGGGAGAAAACCAAACTCCAAGGTGAGGTCAATGCTCTTCTCTCTTGGCTACAATTATTAAAATGCAAATACAAAGGAACTCACTATGGAGTTTCCTATGACACTATGGCCTGAAAGGATACTAAAGAATATCACTCTTCCTTTTTTGTGCTCTCAAAATACCACTCCTAGATGTTTTTCTCAGCTTTGGAACAAGTACAATACTAAATAATGGAACCCCTTCTCCTCCTAGAGGCCTCATATTTAACATATCCTTATAACCATCTAGGGTTAGGGTTTTGACTTCCTAAACCCTCAATTCGTGATAATTGTGGACCTTCTAAAATCTTATTGAAACTGCACGCATGGCTAGCCCCGTATGTTTGAGTAATGGTGGATGGTGTGGCATCCACTCATACAATGGTGGTCAACATGGTACTTGAACTTGTGGGAGGCATAAATTTTGCATACGAACTTCGATTAAGGTGATTCTTGCACTGTTGGAAAGGTCTCAGTGTGTAGAATACGGAATCTTCCACAAAATAATGTTTCGGACCCAAAAAAATGTCATTTGATGCCTCAAAATGGATTTGGAAGATTTCAAACAATTTTCGACCCTAATTTTCCAAACCGAGACCTACTGCTAAAATAGCCCTGCAAGTCTATTCCTCCAATGTTTTCCACCTAGAAAATACCAATATAGATGAAAAACTATATAATGATCCAATCCAGATGAAATTTCTTGTAGTAGCCTATAAGTTGTAAGAATTTGTGCAAGCTCTTCAGGGTTTTAGGATAGGGCCAACCTTACATAGTTATGACTTTCTTGGGATCAACTCGTACTCCCTTTTGACTTACAATTTGACCTAAGTATTCAACCTTTGAAGCCCCAAAACCACATTTGGAGCATTTTACGATTAGCTAGTGGTGTTGTAGGAGTTGCAAATCTCTATTAAATTTCTCTATGTGGTATTCCCATGTTTTTTAGTATCATAATATCATCAAAGAATACTAGCATAAAATTGCAAGGAATGGTCAAAAGATCTTGTTCATGAGGCTCTAGAAGGTTGATGGAGCATTGAAAAGGCCAAAATGAATCACTAAAAACTCATAATGATATTCATGTGTATGTAAAGGTTTCTTAGGGGTGTATGCCTCTTTCATCCCGATCTAGTGGTAAACAGAATAAAGGTCAAGTTTAGTGAAAAACTTGGATCCATGAATTTCATCCAATAGGTCATCAATCACTGGGATAGAAATTTTTTCCTTGATGGTCAACTTATTGGGAGCCTGGATATCAAGATACATGCAACAAGAACCTTCCTTCTTTAATACCATGACCATCTGGTGATGATTAAGGGATAGTACTGGGATGTATCATTCCTACCTCCAATAATTATTGAATGGTCTTTTTTATTTCATTTTTATATGAAAAAGGGAGTTGATAAGGATGCAGATTGAGTGGTTAACTACCTAGAATGGGGGGATACTATGGTCATGTTCCCCATGTGAAGGTGGTAAACCTTGTGGCATTTCAAATACCTATTAATTCTTAGAGAGAACCAGTTGCAAATTAGGGTGAATCTCTTTTGGTGTGGTGTCAATTAGTTATATGGCGTTGAACTATGATATAACACTTGAGCATACTCTCTTCAACAAATTCTCCATACAATGAGAGGTGATAATTTCATGGGAACCAAATGTAATCTCATTGAGGGTATGTTTATGCCCTTCCTACATGAAGCTCAAGTATAATTCTTTGAAATCCATGGTGATTTTTCATAAAGTGTGTAACCAGTCTTCCCCAAGAACTATATCACAACTGTCCATTTCAATTGAAAACATGTGAGTTTTGAGATGATACTCACCAACTTGTATTTTCACATTTTCACATTGGCCCCCAAATTTCAACATACCACCAATGGCAATCATTGACAATCATTTTCACAATGAGAGTCGTGTTCTACTTTCCTATGGATAAGTTGTGGGTGTTTTCATTTTCAATCAACACAATCACTTTGCAATGCTTGATGTGGCAAATAAATTTCAAGGTTTGGGGTGTTGAGATACATCCATTTGAAATAATTTGTGTTCTTTACATTTTTTCCCTTGGAAATATCACTCATCACAATTATAGCAAAGATGGAGGTATTGAAATTATGCCATAGAGTCTTCAAGAGATAACGTGTGGATGTGGAATAGCTATGAGTTGGATGAGTTGGGGGTAGTTTCCACAAGTGGGTTAGAGTGAGTGGTAAATAAATGTCTTTTAGTTTGTGAATAGATCACTATCTCAACTTTTGTAGCTCTGTCACAAGCTTATAACCATGTTTGTGGGTGTTGTAACTTTATGTGTTCTTTAATTTCTTCCTTGAGACCACTGATGAAACATTATTTAAAAAATAAATGAGAATGGCCCTCTGTGTAGATTTCCAATTGCTCAAAGGTGGTAATATATTCCATAGTTGTGCATGTTTGGCGTAATTTTTTCAGGCATCCCAAATGGTGAGTGTCACATTCAAAATGAACATAAAGTACTTGCACAAAATGGGTCCAGGAAATGTAGCCTTAATAAGCCTTCTTATACTATTGCCACCATTGCCAACATTCAACGTCCAAATATAAGATCCCCACATTTACTTTTGGTAAGTCATTAGTAATTCTAAGGAGAAATAAATAATGTTCCATTTGGGTAACACACACCCCAAGGGGTCAAAACCATCAAATTTGTTTATGTAAACCTTTATAAAATGGTGCCATAAATTGTGATCCTAAAAGCATGGGTGATGATTATCCTAAAATATGTGTGCAGCCTACACTTCGGGGGTGGTAAATTCCTCCTTGGTTAGATCAATGTTTGGATATATTTCCTTGATATTTAGGTGGTCACCTAAAAATTTCAAGAAGATTATATGTGATTGCATTGTTTCATTTATAAGGCTAAGTGTAGACTCAATGTTAGAAACCTTGGTATCTAGATATCAACACTAAGGGGGTTAGGTCTATTTGTTGGTTCTCTGAGTTGGTCATGTCATGAGTCTGAACCATGGGACTAACAATATTTTGTGGAAGTGTTATTTTCCACTTATCTTACTACGATCAATTGCTTAAAAGGATTCTATTTAGATATACCCTAACTCACTATATTGCTGGGTCCACAAACAAAAAAAGGGTTTACTTGAGAGGGAGATCCAAGTGATCAACACAACTCCAAGAATATTTTGAGATAGGTCTCCCACAATGGTGTCATAATATCCTAATTACTACTCCTATGAGAGCATTACTCCCAGATGATTATTACTATAGTGAAAAAATCTCTAAATTCCTTCTAGATGCAAAGATGCAGGAATTTTGTAGGATGACTTCAAAACATAGGGTTTTCAAGGTCCTAGAGATAGAGGAGTGTTAGGTGTCTATATATCTCTGATATAATTTTGGGGTACAAAAGTAGTACTTGACCCAATATCTTAGGGAACTAACTAAGGAGGCTCAATTTTTCCCTTAGCCATACAACTCGAATACCCGGATACTAGAGATTAATCTCCCTAAGTGTTGTTATTAGTGTACTATAGAAACAAGACAATTGATCGATTGATATAGAGTTGGTTTTGGTTATACCTAGGGGAATTCCAATATACCTTCCAACACTACTCGTAGGAGTACCAATAGGGGTTAAAAGGGTTTCCAACAAAGTGATTCCACTTGTATTTCTTATGTTTATTCTTCCCCAACCAAAAATTTACCCACTGAATGATAGATCACTATGTTATTTAAAGATGTTGAAACACATCTCTAGACTAAAAACAATTCTACTAAAATTTAGAGGCACATTGACTCGGGAAAGATCTCTAATACCACTTGTAGTGTTCCTTAAACAAAACCAAGTATACAAAGAATAAAAATGAAGAATAACCAGAAACAAGAGACAATAAGATGAAATATGGAAATATACCATTGTATATTGATAATGCGAAGAAGGAAAACAATGTTCACTTGCCTCTTAAGGTAGGGTGGCCTTCCATTGAGCAGCACAAGTGTTGGAATGAGCCTTCTTTTTGCTATCATCAAGAATATTCCTAGAAAACATTGGAGGTTAGATGAAGGTGGAGAAACATAGCATAAAATTGTTGTTGCAAGTAATAGCCAATTTAGGAGCAGCCTAGATGAGTGTCCCACCACACTTTAGAGTGCATCTCAACATAGTGAATTTTCATGCAATGGTTATGGAGGATGTTTTTTGGACAGCTTTGGGTTCAAGAGAAGTTGATCTTGAACATTCCCACACAAAACAAGTATACCTTCCAAATATGGGAATGTAGAGTACTATTTGGAAAACCACTTAGGCAAAGGTAAATATTTGGTTTCTTCATGTTGCAATTTAGTTCCTTCAACAAGTTATGTGTATTTTTTTTTTGTCATATAATTAAGGGAGAAACCCTCCTTGGAGGATATTTTGTAGAGAATAGGCACCTTGGATGGAAACAAAGGATGAGGATTAAGGCAGGTTTCTTATGTGGAATTTATTGTGAATGGAAAAATGGCACAGGTGTTGGTGAATTTCGATGTCTCCACAACTTCTTGAAAGGGTTGGTAGTTGAATTCAGACTTAGAGTTGGATTATGTAGTGATCATTTAGTCAAGGCGGTCAATTCTAAGGATACGGTGGCATCTAGGGTTTCATAAGAAATTGGCATTCAATTGGATGAGTGGAAGGGCCATGCAAACTTCACAATGGATTATTTGGATGATTTTGAATTCATCCTTGGCCAAGACTTCCTAAAGAGAAATCATTTAGTTATCATGCCATTTGTGGATAAGTTTGTGACACTTGGTAGATAGAATATTTGTTGTGTGCACACAATAGAAGGGAAGTTGGATAAAAAAGTGTGGTTGGTGTTTGCATTCAGCATGAACAAGGTGGTTCAACACCCAAAGTCTCATATTTGTGTTGCATCATTGATTGGAGAAGTGGATGAGAGTGGAGCGGGGATGCTTTTTCTACCATCACTTTCCAATATGTTAAATTGTTTTTTTGACCAAATCTCTAAGTCTTTGCCTAAATTTCTCCCACCTAGTTGCACCATTGACCATCATATTGAGCTTGAACTAGGATTATATAATCCATCTAGGGATACCTATAAAATTTATGGACTAGAGTTGGAAGAATTAAGGAAGAAGATGACTTAGCTCAATGATGTTAGTTTCATCAAGTCATAGAGTTCCCCATATGGCACATTGATCCTCTTCTGAAATAATAAGGACACAACAGAATCGAGGATGTGCTTCGACTACTATGCATTGAACAGGAAAACTATCAAGAACCAATATCCCATACCTTTGGTAGAAAATTATTTTGACAAGTTGGCTAAGGAAAAGGTTTTATTAATGTTGGACTTCATGCAAGGATACTACCAAGTGATAATTATTGAAGGAGATGAGGAAAAGATAGCATGTATGACAAGGTATGGTAATGTTGAACATTTTTTATGCATTTTGGGTTGTGCAAATCCACTACTACCTTTTGCACCCAGATGAACGATGTGTGTATACTAGCCTTAGATAAGTTAGTGGTTGTCTATTTAGATGACATTGTGTCATTTAATGAAAACATGGAATACCATAAGAGGCATTTGAAAAATAATCTTGAGGCACTAAGTCATAAACAATTATACTTGAGGAAGTTCAAGTGTGTTTTTAGGAAAACTCAAATTCCATTTTTGGGCCATTGGATTGGAAAAGGATGCATCCACATGTATCTTGTGAAGATAAGGGCGATTGAGGATTGGGAGGAGATGAGAATAGTCTATGAGGTAAGGAGTTTCCTTTTTTTAGATAACTACTAGCACAGGTTTGTTGAATGCTACTATAATATTTTGAAACCACTTAGTCACTTGTTGAAGAAGTACAGACCATGGAATTGGTTAGAGAATCGTCAAGCAACATTCTGCAAATTGAAGTTAAAACTTGGGATGGAACCTATGTTGAAACTGCCAAAAATTGAGTTGACATTTGAAATGTAGATAGATGCTTTAAACTTTTCCATTGGAGGAGATTTTTCATAGGAAAGTCATCTAATGGCCTATGAGAGCATAAAGATATAGGATCATAAATGGAGGTACCCTATTCACGATAAAGAGATGATCGCAATTATGCATTTCCTACCATCATGGAGGCATTAATTGTTGGGAAGGTCATTCATTATGAATATGAATAATGTGAAAACAAATTACTTTGTCAGTCAACAAAATTTTTCACCTAAGAAAGCACAATGGAAAGACTTTCTAAAAGAGTTTGAAATTACCATTGAGTATTGATTGGGTAAGTTGAATGTAGTAGCAAATTCCTTCAAAATAAAGGTGCAGCTTGCAAACTTGGAGGACCAAAATTTGGCAATGATTATGGGAATTCAAGTGCAGGTGTTTTCAGACTTGCAAGAGAAGATCAAATAGGGATTAGAGAAGGATCCCACTACTTTGAACATATGAAACAACTGAAGGAAGCAAAAATGAATAATTTTTGGATGGAAAATGGATTTATGTAATTTGGTGATCACATGTATGTGCATAATTTATCTATCCTTTTGAAGGAAATATTAAGGGAGTGTCATGATTTAGTTTTGGCAAGCCACCCAAGACAGTGGAGGATTATGGCATTGGTGGAATGAGGATATTATTGGGAATGTATGTAACAAGACATGGAGGAGTATGTCCATACCTATCTCGTGTGCCAAAAAAACAAGGCAAACACCATAGTGTAAGAAGAGCCACCCCAACCTTTACCAATGTCAGAGAGACCTTAGGAAAGTGTCTCTATGGAATTTATCACTCAAATACCTATTTCACAAGGTTACAATGGGATATTGTGGTGGTTGATTGATTTTTCAAGTATGAAAACTTCATTCCAATGAAGGCGCCTTGTGTAATAGTGGAGGTTGCAAAGATGTTTTTCAATAATGTTTTGAAGTATTGGGGTCTCCCATTGAAAATTGTGTTGGACAGAGACACAAGGTTCATAGGGTAGTTCTAAATAAATTTTTTTCAAACTTGTTGGAAGTAAGTTGTTAATGATTTCAAGTTATCATCCACAAATCAATGGGAAAACGGAAGGTATCAATGGCCCTTTGGAGGATTAATCAAGTTATTTTGTTCCTACAAACCAATCAAACTTGTCATATTTGTTGGATTCAACACAATTGAATTACAACATGTAAAAGAGTTTAGCAACGAGGTATAGTCTATTTGAGTTGGCAAATGGATAGCAGCAATTGGCACCCCACATAATGTTGCAAGGCCATTGTGGGTGAAAATGACCATCCTTGGGGTTCATCAAAGAATGCTAGGATCAACTAGAGTTTGTGCACATTCAATTGAAAAAGGTATTTGAAAGGATGAAGAATTTGGAAAATCATGATAGAAGGGAGACAGAGTTTCAAGTTCGAAACTCAATCTTACTTAAGTTGGGTAGACAACAGTTCAAGCTACCGATTGACATGTCTGGTGCTTTATTGTGGTATTTTGAAGGACTGTTCAAAGTCATTGATGATATTGGGAATGTTTTGTATAGGATGGAACTATTGAAACACATGGGATTTCACCATTTGGTTTCCAATGTTAGTCAGTTGAAAACTTATAGAGTTGACAAAGGAAATCCTGGTAGATCAACCCTAGCCAAATCCCTTCCATTTATCTCAAGAAGACCATAATTGGAAGTGGATAAGACAATGGTGCATAGTACCTAACTATTTTGTCAAGTATTAATGGTAGGAGTAATTTATTAGTTATAATGATAGGCCCAAAGAGGAGGACAACTAGGAGAGGAAAGAAGCAATGTGGCGGTCTGAAGATAA
>ML798008.1:145199-170128 GCA_009831015.1 Picea engelmannii | reverse complement strand
TTTTCCTCGATGTCTTTCTTTCTTTTTTCCGTTTTTCATGTCTACTTCTTCTTTACCTTTTGCCTTTTTCATATAGCATGAATTTGTATAGAGATGGGTGAATGGAACCCTAAAGTCGATACGTATTTAGATATTTTTAACACCAAAAAACATGAATCGTTATCCAAATTGGAATGCAACTGGAAACTTTTTATTTAACCAGATGGAAATGCAAGCATTTTAGTTCCTCTCTTTTAAACAAATTAATACAAGTTTTTTAAACAAATTAATGCAATTGTCAAAGTATTTTTTTTAATGGATAATTCTTACTATAAGGTGGTAGGAGAATCTTAACTTTTGGAAATTGAAACACTCTCAAATATACAAAAAATATAATTGCAAAAAACAAGAGACAATGAGATAAAATTTGTAAAGATATTCTTGTATATTGATAATGTGAAGAAGGAAAACAATGTTCACTTGCCCTTTAAGGTGGGACAACCTTCTACTAAGCAGAGCTCCAAATACACAACACAAAACAAAACATTATATAGTCTCATATCTCTTTAAATAGTTTTTCCATAGAAAAAACCCTCACTACTTGTGGTCTCGTCACTAATGGATACCAACTACCTAATGGTTCTTATAAAGTGGACCATTTTACATTAAATAACTATCCACTACTATTCAATGGACCTTATTCAAAGACTGTGGATACATACAATAGTTAACTCCTAGGTAGTCGAAAGTTGGGAAGTTAGAGTAGGGCCCTAACCTGCCCTCTGCCTTCACAAGAAACATTTTTTCTCGAGGAAGAAGACGAGGAAATTGTTGTAGGATCATGGTTGATTTCCATGTGGCATGTCTTTCCACTGGATCAACACTTTAGTGATCGTGCACAAGCGCAATTGATGTTATTTGGTATCCAATTTTGCTTTCAACTGAAGCCAAACAAAGCCTTATTCATCAAATTTTGGTAAGTGGGTTTTCACCTTGCACTTCGATCCCACAACCTTCTTTAGACAAGACATGTGAAAAACTGGATAAATCTTGGAGTGGGTTGGAAGAGTCAATTTGTAGGCCCCTTGTCCAATGTGTTGGATGATCTCATAGGGTTGATAGAAATTGGGTGCTAATTTATAAGGTGTTTTGTCTTTGAGTGATGCTTGTTTATAGGGTTGAAGGTGAAGAAACACCTAATCCCCCGCTGAAAAATGAATGCTCAAAGCAATGTTGGTCTGCATGTTGCTTCATTTTGTTTTGAATCATAACCAAATTATGCTTTAGTATGTAGAGAATGGCTTCTCTAGTGTGGAGTGTGTGATCTACTACCTAAGTTGTGGAAGCACCTGGTAAATATGAAGTGGTTGAGAATGTTTTTTGGCAATAAACAACTTCATATGGGGTCACTTTGGTAGGTCCATGATACGAGGTATTGTACCACTATTTTTTGAGGGGAAGACATTGTTCCCATTGGTGTGATTTTTCGAAGGAAAAGCATCTCAAATAGGTTTCTAGGCACTTGTTGACCACTTTACTTTAACCACTTGTATGGAGGTGATATGCAATGCTCATTTTTAGCTCAGTACCATGTAGTTTAAACATCTCCTGCCAAAATTTAATAATGAAGATAAGGTCCCAATCCGAGACAATGGAAGTGGGCATGCCATGTAACTTAAAAATTTAATCAAGGAAAACTTGGGCAGCTGGGGAGGGGATAAATGGATGTGGTAGGGCACAAAAATGAGAATATTTGGAGAGATGATCAACTACCACCATGATCATATATTTGTTTCCCGCCCTCGAAAGTCCCACTATAAAATCCATAGCGATGTCATCCCATATTGTGTTGGGATTAGTAGCACTTGCAATGCCCCTAGTACATTTATTGTCTCCCCTTTGTTTCTTTGGTAGGTGTCATAGGTTGCCACAAAATCCTAGACATCAATTTTCATGCCCTCCCAAAAGAATGAGTTCTCAGTGTGTTCATATGTTTTATGAAATCCATAATGACCTATTGTGGGTGATGAATGAAATTCCTCTAAGATTTTTTGTTTTGAGAATTCTTTACTAGAATAATGTGTCATTTATATTGAAATGTATATGGCTTCCATGTATATCCCTTAGTAAAGTTGGGATCTTCCTTAAGCTTGTGGAGGAGTTGAATGATAGTGTCATTTGCTAACCATTCTTGATAGGCTTCCTCTAGCAAACCTAGAACAGGTAAGGATAAGGAAAAAAGGGATCCATCTTCCTCAAATTGTCGAGATAAGGCATCATATACCACATTTTATTTACCCTTCTTATAGATAATATCATAATCATACCCTAGTAACTTGGTGACCAACTTATGTTGCTCTAGTGAGGATAACCTTTGTTTGAGAAATTACTTTAGAATATGATGGTCAATCTTGATCCAGAAACCTTACCCTACGAGATATGGGTGTCGTGTCTCTACTACATGTAGGATGGACATCATCACTTTCTCATATGTGGATTTACCCAAATTGCGGTCACATAACTACTTACTAGTGAATGCCAAGGGGCATCCTTCTTGCATCAATATCATGCCAACACCTTTGCCGAAGGCATCACATTCCAAGAAAAAGTCTTATTAAAATATGGCACTGCTAATACTAGAGTCATGCACATGGAATCCTTTAAAGCTAAGAAATCATATTCATCGGCCTCATTCCAAATAAAGGCATTATCTTTTAGGAGCGAGGTTAAGGGAGAAGCAAATTTTCCATAATTTTTCAAAATTTTTGATCTGTAAATTACCGTGGATATTCCACTAGAATAGTTCATCACAATAGATCTTTTAATATGTTGAAACATTTATTATGCAGATGTGTTTCCTTAGATCTCGTATTTGTTATCTCTAGCTTACTGCTCTATTTCTTATATAAAATAACTAAAATATGAAAAATAAAATAATAGCCAAATTAAAGAACACCATACACATAAATGAATACAAGATTTACCATGG
Source organism: Picea engelmannii (assembly GCA_009831015.1). Taxonomy (NCBI): domain Eukaryota; kingdom Viridiplantae; phylum Streptophyta; class Pinopsida; order Pinales; family Pinaceae; genus Picea; species Picea engelmannii. Next base: position 167,160 of record ML798008.1, on the reverse strand, counting down.
CAAACCCAATATGGGAGAAAACCCAGCTCAAAGGTGGGGCCTATGTTATTCTCTCTTTTCTTCAGTTATCAAATGAAAATACAAAGGAATGGGCACTCACTATGGTTTTTCCTACGACACTATGGCCTGGAAGGGTGCTACAAAATCTCCCTCCTCCTATGTTATTCTCATAGAGTTTTAGATTCTCCACATTCACTATTGAGTAAATGTGTATGTATAGGTGTAAACTGAGTTTGTAGGCATTATCTCCCATCTTCTCCAATACCTCAAAAGAGCCATACCACAAATCCTTGATATTCTTACCAAGACCCTATAGTATTTCCTTATTCAACTATAACCAAAATTTGTCTCCCACTTTGAATGACTTCTCAATTTTTTGTTGATCATGTATAGCCTTATACTTTTCCTATAAATTATTTAGTGTCTCCTATACTTACAAATGGATCTGCTTAATATTTTCAACAAAATTCTTTGCTTTCAATACTTCTCCCATGGTGTCTTCCCTCACTCCTCCTTGTTGTCCATAAACAACATCCAAGTGAGAAGGTGGAAAACATCCAAAGCAAGTTTCAAAAGGGGGCTACTTAGTAGAATTATGGATTGTTATATTATAAGAGTGTTGAATGTAGATCATATTTCCATCCCAAGTATTTGGATGCTTCTGATTATAACCCCTCAAAATATGTACCAACATCATGTTGACTACTTTAGTCTTCCCATCTATCGATGGAATGATGTAGATCTCTTCAACTTAGTGTCCATATTCTCCCAAAGTGTAGTAAAAAAGGCACTGAGAAATATGGTATCCTTGTCTGAGATGATGCTCCTTGGTATCCCAAAGTGCACCTAGACATGTTCAAAGAACATGCTTTCTACTTCGTGTCCTTTGATGGTATTTCTACAAGTCATAATAATGCACATCTTTCTGAACTTGTCCACTACCACAAATAAATATTCATGTTCATTCTGAGTTGTTAGTAAATCATCCACAAAATCCATGGAAATGCTTCCCCTAGGTTGAGTGGGTAAAAGTAAGGGATGGTATAGACGTTCATTTCTATTACTAGGCTTGTTGGTACAATAAAGTATGCATCATCTAATATACCATGCTACATCTTCTTTCATTATGGGTCAGTACACATACCTTTGTAAGCTAGCAACTATCTTCCCAACACCAAAATATCCTACAACTTTGAATGTGTGAGCCTCTCTGATAAGATACAATATTTCACCTTTAGGAACACAGAGCTTGTCTAGCTTGTAGAGTAACCCATTCCAAAGATGATAGTTATCCTTACCATCACCTTCTTCTACATGAGTTTGGCCTTGTAGCTATTGAAACACCTCCTTAAAGTCCTAATCTTTTGTGTATGCATTTTTTTATGCATCATGGATAAAAATATATCTGTGCATAAGAGTTCCCAAAGTTGTAATCTTGGATGTCGGTGGCCTTGAAAGTATGTCTGCCAAATTATTCATGTTTCCCTTATTATTCTTGATGACTAGATGAAATTGTTTCAAAAACTCCATCCACTTGTAATGTCTAGTTTATTGTAGCTTACTTCATGCCTGCAAATAATGTAGTGGTTGGCGATCAGTGTTTATAATGCTTTCCTTTACCATATGATAGTGCTTCCACTTCTTAACAAATTGAACCAGGGCATAGAGTTCCTTATCATATGTAGGGTAGTTCAAAACTCCTCCATGAAACATCTTGGAATGATAGCATACTAGCTTACCTCCTTGCATCAAAATTTCTCCCATGGCATACCCACTTGCATCTATCTCCACTTCAAAGGGCTTCTACAAGTTAGGAAATGAGAGAACTGGTTCTTGACTGATCTTTCATTTTACTTGGTTGAAATGTTTTTGTTGATCTTTTCCCATTGGAGACTCTTATTGCTTGTTGTTATTGTGTGGAGTGGTGTAGCTACTACTAAAAAGGATTCTATGAACTTCATTAAGTATTGTGTTTCCCAAAAAAAGATCCTAACTTTAGTGGCACTAGTAGGAACTAACCATTTTATGTTGACCTCCATCTTTGTGTGATCTATCTTGATCTCCCCTCCATCGAGCACATACCCCAAATACACCAATGAATGCTAGGAAAACTCACATTTCTTGAGCTTATCCAACAATTGGTGTTTTAATAGAGTCTCTAACACCTACATGACATGTGAGATGTGCTCTCCCAAGTAGAGATATAAACCAATATATCATCCAAATACACTATGAAAAATGAATCTAAATACAGTTTCAATACATCATTCATTAGTCCCATAAATGTAGTTGTTGAATTACACAAACCAAATGGCTTGACCAACCATTCACACAAACCTTTCCTCATCTTGAAAGAGGTCTTCTAGGTGTCTTCTTATTTGACATGTAACTGGTGGTACCCCGATTTGATATCCAACTTGGTGAAGTACTTGGCATGCTGCAACTGATCTAAAAAATCATTGATCATAGGCAGATGGTACCAATTCTTGAGTGTAATCTTGTTCAAATTTTTGTAGTTGATACACATCTACCAATTCCCATCCTTTTTGGGTACTATGATAATAGGGTGACTCACAAGGTGAGGTGCTTGGTTGAATTACTCCCTACTCCAAAAACTACTACAATTGTTTCTGTACTTCCTCTGCTTCGAGAACAAGCTCTCTATACATCCCAATACTTGGTAATGGGGAGTCAGGAAACAACTGTATCTTGTGCTCCACTTTCCTCTTAAGTGGTAGTCCTTTAGGTTGTTGGAACACTCCTTTATATGCCTGCAACAACTCCTCCAATTATAGTTTTTTTTCTTTTTAGCACATCCTTCCAAGGATGCCTTTACTCTTACTGATTCATCACCTAGCTAATTCTCTCGTAATAAAAGAAAAGCATTCTTCTTACTTGAACTAATCAACTTTTTTGCTTGGTTCCCACTTACTAATGAGATCTTTGATTTACCTTTATGTGCATTAATGATTAAATACTTCCCATCCTTGATCGGGTGGTACTAGTTCTCTCTCCACATGAGTATCACATCCATCATATACATGTAGGGGCTTCCAAACACTACACCACACATGTCAAGGGATACTACATCTAACTCCACTTCATCAATAAAATCTTCACTTACAGCAAATTTGATCTTAGAATATTTTGTGACCTTTATTTCTCCATCATTGTTCACCCACCCCAATGGGTATGGGCTTGGATGATCATGAACCTCTAACCCAAGCTTGCTGACAAGATCAACTACTATGAGATTGGTCTACAAACTATAATCAAATAGAGCATATACCTTGGTACTATTGACCTATATCTTAACATGGAATAGTGTTTTCATATCCTTCTCTTCCTTGTGATGATGGCTACTCAGATTCATCTCCTTATGTGTTAAATTATAAAAAATATTCTCATCCACATATGAGTTTCTCTCCACCTGATTGCTTGAATTAATGGCTAGAAGGTTCTTCTTCTTGGAATTCTTCTTACAGTTATTAGGGTTTAGCTATGGATGTAGTTCCCAACACGTTTATTTAGTGTGACCATTTATATTGCAATGGTTACAGTGGTTACTTGGATCCTTGTACTATTGTGCAGTGGATATCATCTTCTTGTATTTCCCTTTCCACTTCTTACTTTCATCCTTAGAAGTGTCTTGGTGCTCTTTCTATTTGGAATCACTTGGTGTTCCTTTATTATGGCCTATATTTTCTAGATATTGTGATTGCACACGGGCTTCATCACATGTCTAATGCTTGAAGAGCATCACTTTCTTTCACAAATGAATGTGTAGATCCCCCAAATACTTGAGGAGTACATTTTGGTTCTTGGGAGACATATGCAACATGAAATCCATCTTCCTAAATTCGGTGGTGTACTCTTGTACACTTTTCCCTTTCCTTTTCCTAAAGTAATGTCAATGGATCCATTGGTCCTTTACATACCCAATAGGGTAGAACTGGGACTTAACGAGGGTTTTGAAATCCTCCCACTTAGTTATTGGACGATCACCCTCCAGCCTAAGTGTTTCCATGCGACTTTCCCACCAGGTTAATGCATGGCCCTCTAATTTTAGTTTGGAAAATGGAATATTTTGCTATTCTTATATATGGTGGACACTGAAATAAAACTCAAACTATTGCAACCAATGATTCAACTTTACTGTATCAATCTCACCTTGGTATGTATTTATATCCACTTTCACTTCCATTTTAAATAAATATTGGCAAGGGTTAATGGATTTGGAACTTGGTTTCTCTTTTTCGGGCTCTTTCCTTGACTCCTTTTATGGGTCTTCATTATCTCTCAATTTCCCCTCTAATCCGATCTTTGGGTTAGAGCCTCCAAACTCCCAAAACGGTCCAAGGTTTTTTTCTATAGCATCCATGAGGAGGGTCATATTGCGAGAGATATCAGCAACTTGTTCTTCCATCCTTGCAAATGTCTCTTTTGTTTGATCTCAAGGGTTGTTGTGAACATACTCATCTACAATGTCTAGGGTTCTGCTACTTTCTTCTTAAGCCAATTCTCGGATTCTATATCTTTCCATAAATACCCCAAAGAAAACTACTCTAATACCAATATGATCTACAAATAACCAAAATACAAAAACAAAATAATAGGTAAATGAAAAAACACATTCCACACAAATAAACACAAGATTTACCCTAGGAAACCCAATAGGGAGAAAACCAAACTCCAAGGTGAGGTCAATGCTCTTCTCTCTTGGCTACAATTATTAAAATGCAAATACAAAGGAACTCACTATGGAGTTTCCTATGACACTATGGCCTGAAAGGATACTAAAGAATATCACTCTTCCTTTTTTGTGCTCTCAAAATACCACTCCTAGATGTTTTTCTCAGCTTTGGAACAAGTACAATACTAAATAATGGAACCCCTTCTCCTCCTAGAGGCCTCATATTTAACATATCCTTATAACCATCTAGGGTTAGGGTTTTGACTTCCTAAACCCTCAATTCGTGATAATTGTGGACCTTCTAAAATCTTATTGAAACTGCACGCATGGCTAGCCCCGTATGTTTGAGTAATGGTGGATGGTGTGGCATCCACTCATACAATGGTGGTCAACATGGTACTTGAACTTGTGGGAGGCATAAATTTTGCATACGAACTTCGATTAAGGTGATTCTTGCACTGTTGGAAAGGTCTCAGTGTGTAGAATACGGAATCTTCCACAAAATAATGTTTCGGACCCAAAAAAATGTCATTTGATGCCTCAAAATGGATTTGGAAGATTTCAAACAATTTTCGACCCTAATTTTCCAAACCGAGACCTACTGCTAAAATAGCCCTGCAAGTCTATTCCTCCAATGTTTTCCACCTAGAAAATACCAATATAGATGAAAAACTATATAATGATCCAATCCAGATGAAATTTCTTGTAGTAGCCTATAAGTTGTAAGAATTTGTGCAAGCTCTTCAGGGTTTTAGGATAGGGCCAACCTTACATAGTTATGACTTTCTTGGGATCAACTCGTACTCCCTTTTGACTTACAATTTGACCTAAGTATTCAACCTTTGAAGCCCCAAAACCACATTTGGAGCATTTTACGATTAGCTAGTGGTGTTGTAGGAGTTGCAAATCTCTATTAAATTTCTCTATGTGGTATTCCCATGTTTTTTAGTATCATAATATCATCAAAGAATACTAGCATAAAATTGCAAGGAATGGTCAAAAGATCTTGTTCATGAGGCTCTAGAAGGTTGATGGAGCATTGAAAAGGCCAAAATGAATCACTAAAAACTCATAATGATATTCATGTGTATGTAAAGGTTTCTTAGGGGTGTATGCCTCTTTCATCCCGATCTAGTGGTAAACAGAATAAAGGTCAAGTTTAGTGAAAAACTTGGATCCATGAATTTCATCCAATAGGTCATCAATCACTGGGATAGAAATTTTTTCCTTGATGGTCAACTTATTGGGAGCCTGGATATCAAGATACATGCAACAAGAACCTTCCTTCTTTAATACCATGACCATCTGGTGATGATTAAGGGATAGTACTGGGATGTATCATTCCTACCTCCAATAATTATTGAATGGTCTTTTTTATTTCATTTTTATATGAAAAAGGGAGTTGATAAGGATGCAGATTGAGTGGTTAACTACCTAGAATGGGGGGATACTATGGTCATGTTCCCCATGTGAAGGTGGTAAACCTTGTGGCATTTCAAATACCTATTAATTCTTAGAGAGAACCAGTTGCAAATTAGGGTGAATCTCTTTTGGTGTGGTGTCAATTAGTTATATGGCGTTGAACTATGATATAACACTTGAGCATACTCTCTTCAACAAATTCTCCATACAATGAGAGGTGATAATTTCATGGGAACCAAATGTAATCTCATTGAGGGTATGTTTATGCCCTTCCTACATGAAGCTCAAGTATAATTCTTTGAAATCCATGGTGATTTTTCATAAAGTGTGTAACCAGTCTTCCCCAAGAACTATATCACAACTGTCCATTTCAATTGAAAACATGTGAGTTTTGAGATGATACTCACCAACTTGTATTTTCACATTTTCACATTGGCCCCCAAATTTCAACATACCACCAATGGCAATCATTGACAATCATTTTCACAATGAGAGTCGTGTTCTACTTTCCTATGGATAAGTTGTGGGTGTTTTCATTTTCAATCAACACAATCACTTTGCAATGCTTGATGTGGCAAATAAATTTCAAGGTTTGGGGTGTTGAGATACATCCATTTGAAATAATTTGTGTTCTTTACATTTTTTCCCTTGGAAATATCACTCATCACAATTATAGCAAAGATGGAGGTATTGAAATTATGCCATAGAGTCTTCAAGAGATAACGTGTGGATGTGGAATAGCTATGAGTTGGATGAGTTGGGGGTAGTTTCCACAAGTGGGTTAGAGTGAGTGGTAAATAAATGTCTTTTAGTTTGTGAATAGATCACTATCTCAACTTTTGTAGCTCTGTCACAAGCTTATAACCATGTTTGTGGGTGTTGTAACTTTATGTGTTCTTTAATTTCTTCCTTGAGACCACTGATGAAACATTATTTAAAAAATAAATGAGAATGGCCCTCTGTGTAGATTTCCAATTGCTCAAAGGTGGTAATATATTCCATAGTTGTGCATGTTTGGCGTAATTTTTTCAGGCATCCCAAATGGTGAGTGTCACATTCAAAATGAACATAAAGTACTTGCACAAAATGGGTCCAGGAAATGTAGCCTTAATAAGCCTTCTTATACTATTGCCACCATTGCCAACATTCAACGTCCAAATATAAGATCCCCACATTTACTTTTGGTAAGTCATTAGTAATTCTAAGGAGAAATAAATAATGTTCCATTTGGGTAACACACACCCCAAGGGGTCAAAACCATCAAATTTGTTTATGTAAACCTTTATAAAATGGTGCCATAAATTGTGATCCTAAAAGCATGGGTGATGATTATCCTAAAATATGTGTGCAGCCTACACTTCGGGGGTGGTAAATTCCTCCTTGGTTAGATCAATGTTTGGATATATTTCCTTGATATTTAGGTGGTCACCTAAAAATTTCAAGAAGATTATATGTGATTGCATTGTTTCATTTATAAGGCTAAGTGTAGACTCAATGTTAGAAACCTTGGTATCTAGATATCAACACTAAGGGGGTTAGGTCTATTTGTTGGTTCTCTGAGTTGGTCATGTCATGAGTCTGAACCATGGGACTAACAATATTTTGTGGAAGTGTTATTTTCCACTTATCTTACTACGATCAATTGCTTAAAAGGATTCTATTTAGATATACCCTAACTCACTATATTGCTGGGTCCACAAACAAAAAAAGGGTTTACTTGAGAGGGAGATCCAAGTGATCAACACAACTCCAAGAATATTTTGAGATAGGTCTCCCACAATGGTGTCATAATATCCTAATTACTACTCCTATGAGAGCATTACTCCCAGATGATTATTACTATAGTGAAAAAATCTCTAAATTCCTTCTAGATGCAAAGATGCAGGAATTTTGTAGGATGACTTCAAAACATAGGGTTTTCAAGGTCCTAGAGATAGAGGAGTGTTAGGTGTCTATATATCTCTGATATAATTTTGGGGTACAAAAGTAGTACTTGACCCAATATCTTAGGGAACTAACTAAGGAGGCTCAATTTTTCCCTTAGCCATACAACTCGAATACCCGGATACTAGAGATTAATCTCCCTAAGTGTTGTTATTAGTGTACTATAGAAACAAGACAATTGATCGATTGATATAGAGTTGGTTTTGGTTATACCTAGGGGAATTCCAATATACCTTCCAACACTACTCGTAGGAGTACCAATAGGGGTTAAAAGGGTTTCCAACAAAGTGATTCCACTTGTATTTCTTATGTTTATTCTTCCCCAACCAAAAATTTACCCACTGAATGATAGATCACTATGTTATTTAAAGATGTTGAAACACATCTCTAGACTAAAAACAATTCTACTAAAATTTAGAGGCACATTGACTCGGGAAAGATCTCTAATACCACTTGTAGTGTTCCTTAAACAAAACCAAGTATACAAAGAATAAAAATGAAGAATAACCAGAAACAAGAGACAATAAGATGAAATATGGAAATATACCATTGTATATTGATAATGCGAAGAAGGAAAACAATGTTCACTTGCCTCTTAAGGTAGGGTGGCCTTCCATTGAGCAGCACAAGTGTTGGAATGAGCCTTCTTTTTGCTATCATCAAGAATATTCCTAGAAAACATTGGAGGTTAGATGAAGGTGGAGAAACATAGCATAAAATTGTTGTTGCAAGTAATAGCCAATTTAGGAGCAGCCTAGATGAGTGTCCCACCACACTTTAGAGTGCATCTCAACATAGTGAATTTTCATGCAATGGTTATGGAGGATGTTTTTTGGACAGCTTTGGGTTCAAGAGAAGTTGATCTTGAACATTCCCACACAAAACAAGTATACCTTCCAAATATGGGAATGTAGAGTACTATTTGGAAAACCACTTAGGCAAAGGTAAATATTTGGTTTCTTCATGTTGCAATTTAGTTCCTTCAACAAGTTATGTGTATTTTTTTTTTGTCATATAATTAAGGGAGAAACCCTCCTTGGAGGATATTTTGTAGAGAATAGGCACCTTGGATGGAAACAAAGGATGAGGATTAAGGCAGGTTTCTTATGTGGAATTTATTGTGAATGGAAAAATGGCACAGGTGTTGGTGAATTTCGATGTCTCCACAACTTCTTGAAAGGGTTGGTAGTTGAATTCAGACTTAGAGTTGGATTATGTAGTGATCATTTAGTCAAGGCGGTCAATTCTAAGGATACGGTGGCATCTAGGGTTTCATAAGAAATTGGCATTCAATTGGATGAGTGGAAGGGCCATGCAAACTTCACAATGGATTATTTGGATGATTTTGAATTCATCCTTGGCCAAGACTTCCTAAAGAGAAATCATTTAGTTATCATGCCATTTGTGGATAAGTTTGTGACACTTGGTAGATAGAATATTTGTTGTGTGCACACAATAGAAGGGAAGTTGGATAAAAAAGTGTGGTTGGTGTTTGCATTCAGCATGAACAAGGTGGTTCAACACCCAAAGTCTCATATTTGTGTTGCATCATTGATTGGAGAAGTGGATGAGAGTGGAGCGGGGATGCTTTTTCTACCATCACTTTCCAATATGTTAAATTGTTTTTTTGACCAAATCTCTAAGTCTTTGCCTAAATTTCTCCCACCTAGTTGCACCATTGACCATCATATTGAGCTTGAACTAGGATTATATAATCCATCTAGGGATACCTATAAAATTTATGGACTAGAGTTGGAAGAATTAAGGAAGAAGATGACTTAGCTCAATGATGTTAGTTTCATCAAGTCATAGAGTTCCCCATATGGCACATTGATCCTCTTCTGAAATAATAAGGACACAACAGAATCGAGGATGTGCTTCGACTACTATGCATTGAACAGGAAAACTATCAAGAACCAATATCCCATACCTTTGGTAGAAAATTATTTTGACAAGTTGGCTAAGGAAAAGGTTTTATTAATGTTGGACTTCATGCAAGGATACTACCAAGTGATAATTATTGAAGGAGATGAGGAAAAGATAGCATGTATGACAAGGTATGGTAATGTTGAACATTTTTTATGCATTTTGGGTTGTGCAAATCCACTACTACCTTTTGCACCCAGATGAACGATGTGTGTATACTAGCCTTAGATAAGTTAGTGGTTGTCTATTTAGATGACATTGTGTCATTTAATGAAAACATGGAATACCATAAGAGGCATTTGAAAAATAATCTTGAGGCACTAAGTCATAAACAATTATACTTGAGGAAGTTCAAGTGTGTTTTTAGGAAAACTCAAATTCCATTTTTGGGCCATTGGATTGGAAAAGGATGCATCCACATGTATCTTGTGAAGATAAGGGCGATTGAGGATTGGGAGGAGATGAGAATAGTCTATGAGGTAAGGAGTTTCCTTTTTTTAGATAACTACTAGCACAGGTTTGTTGAATGCTACTATAATATTTTGAAACCACTTAGTCACTTGTTGAAGAAGTACAGACCATGGAATTGGTTAGAGAATCGTCAAGCAACATTCTGCAAATTGAAGTTAAAACTTGGGATGGAACCTATGTTGAAACTGCCAAAAATTGAGTTGACATTTGAAATGTAGATAGATGCTTTAAACTTTTCCATTGGAGGAGATTTTTCATAGGAAAGTCATCTAATGGCCTATGAGAGCATAAAGATATAGGATCATAAATGGAGGTACCCTATTCACGATAAAGAGATGATCGCAATTATGCATTTCCTACCATCATGGAGGCATTAATTGTTGGGAAGGTCATTCATTATGAATATGAATAATGTGAAAACAAATTACTTTGTCAGTCAACAAAATTTTTCACCTAAGAAAGCACAATGGAAAGACTTTCTAAAAGAGTTTGAAATTACCATTGAGTATTGATTGGGTAAGTTGAATGTAGTAGCAAATTCCTTCAAAATAAAGGTGCAGCTTGCAAACTTGGAGGACCAAAATTTGGCAATGATTATGGGAATTCAAGTGCAGGTGTTTTCAGACTTGCAAGAGAAGATCAAATAGGGATTAGAGAAGGATCCCACTACTTTGAACATATGAAACAACTGAAGGAAGCAAAAATGAATAATTTTTGGATGGAAAATGGATTTATGTAATTTGGTGATCACATGTATGTGCATAATTTATCTATCCTTTTGAAGGAAATATTAAGGGAGTGTCATGATTTAGTTTTGGCAAGCCACCCAAGACAGTGGAGGATTATGGCATTGGTGGAATGAGGATATTATTGGGAATGTATGTAACAAGACATGGAGGAGTATGTCCATACCTATCTCGTGTGCCAAAAAAACAAGGCAAACACCATAGTGTAAGAAGAGCCACCCCAACCTTTACCAATGTCAGAGAGACCTTAGGAAAGTGTCTCTATGGAATTTATCACTCAAATACCTATTTCACAAGGTTACAATGGGATATTGTGGTGGTTGATTGATTTTTCAAGTATGAAAACTTCATTCCAATGAAGGCGCCTTGTGTAATAGTGGAGGTTGCAAAGATGTTTTTCAATAATGTTTTGAAGTATTGGGGTCTCCCATTGAAAATTGTGTTGGACAGAGACACAAGGTTCATAGGGTAGTTCTAAATAAATTTTTTTCAAACTTGTTGGAAGTAAGTTGTTAATGATTTCAAGTTATCATCCACAAATCAATGGGAAAACGGAAGGTATCAATGGCCCTTTGGAGGATTAATCAAGTTATTTTGTTCCTACAAACCAATCAAACTTGTCATATTTGTTGGATTCAACACAATTGAATTACAACATGTAAAAGAGTTTAGCAACGAGGTATAGTCTATTTGAGTTGGCAAATGGATAGCAGCAATTGGCACCCCACATAATGTTGCAAGGCCATTGTGGGTGAAAATGACCATCCTTGGGGTTCATCAAAGAATGCTAGGATCAACTAGAGTTTGTGCACATTCAATTGAAAAAGGTATTTGAAAGGATGAAGAATTTGGAAAATCATGATAGAAGGGAGACAGAGTTTCAAGTTCGAAACTCAATCTTACTTAAGTTGGGTAGACAACAGTTCAAGCTACCGATTGACATGTCTGGTGCTTTATTGTGGTATTTTGAAGGACTGTTCAAAGTCATTGATGATATTGGGAATGTTTTGTATAGGATGGAACTATTGAAACACATGGGATTTCACCATTTGGTTTCCAATGTTAGTCAGTTGAAAACTTATAGAGTTGACAAAGGAAATCCTGGTAGATCAACCCTAGCCAAATCCCTTCCATTTATCTCAAGAAGACCATAATTGGAAGTGGATAAGACAATGGTGCATAGTACCTAACTATTTTGTCAAGTATTAATGGTAGGAGTAATTTATTAGTTATAATGATAGGCCCAAAGAGGAGGACAACTAGGAGAGGAAAGAAGCAATGTGGCGGTCTGAAGATAAAATCTAGGAGTTAGGGAATGTAGTGCCCCATTTTATCTAATTTTATGACAAACCAAACTTATTATTTGAGGGAATTGTTCACAAATGACATGTTTATTAACTTTAATATGACGATGAGACTTAATTTCAATTATGATTGAGTAAATTTTATAATAGTGAATTGGTTTAATCAAATTCATGTCATGCTTTGATAAATGTTTTATGCAATGATATGATGAAAACAATGTTAATGATAAATTCACTAGATCATTTTTACATGAGACTTGGATTGTTCTTACTACAGATATTACTAATAGCTTTCCTAGTGTGGTAGGGAATTATAAAATCATGTTGACGTGAAAAATCATTGACAAGAATTGGGACTCCATATTGATTTAGAAAGTAATAATTAAATGATGAAAATGTTTTTTTAAATTGATGTGAATGATGAAAAATATTGACCAAATGGTTTAGTGAATGCAATCACAGGGAACATGCTTGACGATTCGACCCACACATGGGTATTGAGGCTATATAGATTTATACCAAATAATATCAAGAGAGGTGGAGCAGTGTTCCTGCTTCCTGTAGATTTTAACCTTGTATATATATATATATATATATATATATATATATATATATATATATATATATACCAAATAATATCAAGAGAGGTGGAGTAGTGTTCCTGCTTCCTGTAGATTTTAACCTTGTACAATATATATATATATGATCCCTTGTCAATTGGGTGTAGACCGAATGGTTTTTGCTAAGGGGTGTTTTCACCCCACTAAGGTTCAATTCCCGCAAGTGACATGTTGAGCTTTTAAATGAGCATGATATCGAAAAAGCCTCAGCTTTCTACAAAATTTGGTTTACCCTGGGTACCATCCTTGAAATGAGGAGAAGTTCTCTATATATAGATAGATAGATAGATATGATCCTGCATCATCCAGACCCCTAATCCATTGACTCAGATTATTCAATAACCATAATTCCTTAACCAAAATTAGAAAACCATGTGCCCAAACAATGCAAAAAACCGCCAAAAAAAAATTTGGGGACTCCTTCCCCACCGCCCCTTGCTCCCATATTAGTGTACATTACATGGGACCAATCTTGAAAATAATATAACAAATACCCAACATTCTCCCACTTGTTGTGTTCTTTGCATACAATGGATTATAGGATTACATAGTCAACAATCCAGGGCAGAAATGCCCGTAGATCCTCTACACCAAGAGAACTTCTCAGTGCTCATAGATTTTGTTAATGAATCTACAATATTATCCAAAGTGTCCACCTTCTTGTCTTCAACCATGTCTCTCACAAAGTGATACTAAACATCAATATATTTTGTCTTTGAATGATAATTTGGGTTCTTTGCCAAGAAGATTGCACTATGACTGTCATAATCTATCATGTCAGCTTGTTGTACCAACCCAATATCTATACACAATATCTGTAACCATACTACTTCCTTGCTTGCATGAGTGGCTGATATGTATTCAAATTATCTAGTTGAGAGTGCCACTACATATTGTCTTTTTCTCATCCAACTAATTGCTCCTCCAAACAGGTTAAACAAATACCCACTTTTAGATCTTATATTATCCAAATATTCAGCCTAGTCTGCATCAACAAAGCCATGTATGTCCAACACTTTGTCCAATCATATTCTTCCTTGGTAGCACAATCCATAACTAGTAGTGCCACGCAAATACCTAAAAACCCTCTTTACTGTTGTCCAATGATCCTTCCCTCGTTTTGACATATACCTTCTCAAAACTCCAATTGCATGTGTAATGTTTGGTCTAGTACAGACCATTGCATACAACAAACTGCCAACCACACTAGCATACGAAACATGGGACATGTCCTCTTCCACTTCTTATGTCTTGGAACACTGATCCACATATAAATTTACACCTATAGGAATAAGGACCCTGATCAGTTCACATTCTTGCATATTAAACCTCTGTAATATTGTCTCAACATATTTCCTCTTATTTAACCAGAGTTTCATGTTTTCCCGGTCTCTTTTAATTTCCATGCCTAAAATGAAATTTGCAGCACCAAGATCATTCATGCCAAACTTAGAGGACAACTGAGTTTTCACATCTTGGATAATCTCCTTTTCGTTTCCTATCGGCAACATATCATCCACATACAAGACTAGGTAAATAAGATGATCACTAATTAATTTGAAATACACACAGTGATCCTCTTTGCTCCTTTTGAAGCCAATTCCCAACATATAAGTATCAAATTTTTTATACCATGTCCTTGGTGATTGCTTTAACCCATACAGACACATTTTCAGCTTGCATACCATCTCTTTCTTCCCCTTCACAGCAAAACCTTATGATTTCTTCATGTATATTTATTCTTCCAAATCCCCATGTCAGAATGATGTCTTCACATCCATTTCCTCTAATTCAAAATCAAATGCATAAGAAATAGATAAAATAAATCATATTGAATTTAACTTGGCAACGGGAGAAAAAATTTCACCAAAATCAATTCCCTCTACTTGGGAATAACATTTTGCTACTAACTGAGCTTTTTATTTCTCCACTTTACATTTTTCATTCAACTTCTTCTTAAACACCCATTTGCTTCCAATGGGATTTCTTCCAATCAACAACTCCACTAGATCCCAAGCCTCATTTTTTTCCAAGGCTACCATTTCTTCAATCATGGTATTTTTTTAGATTTTTCCATCCTCTGAATCCACTGCGTCCCTAACAGTTCTAGGATCATCTTCAATAATAAACAAAGAAAAATTTGAACAGAAATCGGGTGGAGTATATATTTATGGTTTCCTTCTTCCCTGAAACGATCTCCTCAATACTGGAGTATGAGGATCTTCTTCTTCTGGTTCATGTTCTTATGTTCTTCCTTCCTTGGTAGGACTTCATTTTGACAACATCTTTGATTTCTCTAAATACCACATCTTGCATATGCACTACCTTCTTTGTTTTTGGGTTCCAAAACTTGTAACCTTTTAGACCATCCTTATACCCAATAAAGATACATTTTTCATCCTTTTTATCTAGCTTATGTTTTCCTTTGGAACATGAACATAGGCATCACAACCAAATACCTTGAGAGGTGTTAGAGAGCGTTTCTTACTAGTCCATACCTCGTGTGGATTATTTCCATCCAACGCTAATGCGGGTGATCGATTGACCAGGTAACATGTATTACCCACTGTCTTTGCCCATAATTCTTGTCTTAACCCGGCACCACTTAGCATGCACCTTGCTTTTACCATCAGTGTCTTGTTCATCATTTTTGCAACTCCATTATGTTGAGATGTATATGGATTAGTATTTTTCCTTTCTATATTGTGCTTCTTATAGAATTCCTTGAATTCGTTTATGCAGAATTCTCCACCATTATCTATCCTCGACACCTTAATTATTTTCTATGTATGATTATACACAAGAGCCTTAAACTCTATAAACCTGTCAAAGACTTCAAGTTTCTTCTTGAGGACATAAATCCATATATTCCTTAAGAATTCATCTATAAATGAGACATAGTACACAAATTTTTCCAGTGACAGAACCAACACAGGTCCAAACACATCATTGTGCGCCAACTGTAAAGTTATCTCTGCCCTCGTTGAACTAGAGGGTAATCTTACCTGATTTTTCTTCCCATATATGCAATGTTCACAAAAATAAAAATCCAAAGAGCAGTTAGACATACCGTCTGTTAGCGTCAAAATTCACTCCTGGATTTCTTACAGGAGCAGAGCCCAACGCCCATCAGTTTTATGTCACGATAGTTTTTAATGGGTGATCAAATGCATAGAGACTCGGGAAGATATCACTCTAACTCGGGGACTGGGTATAGTATGTAAGGAACAAAGGAGGTCTTGATCTAACTTCAGTCAGTGAGTTGATTAAAAGATGAGCAGATGGAAGACTTGATAAGAAGAGTGAGCAAACTACCTCAGGCAACGGGCCTTTCAGTAGTTTGTAGAAGAAAAACTTTGAATGCAAGATCCTCTTGGTTCAGGGCTTCGAGAAACTGACAGGGGGACTTGACTGGATCCTCCAATTCCAAGTCATTCAGCGCCAAGAAAATCACAGAGACCGATTAGAAACAATGCAACTACTACAGTGATCCAACCTACATCATCCTATAACAGTGACAACTCGACTGGATCCTCCAATTCCGAGCTGCTCTAACACAGTGTAAACAAAGACGTGAAAGAAACTGACATTCATAAGGCAAGAAGTCTCAAAAGTCCACGCATAACAAGAAATAACAGTGCTTCATTAAAGTTTTACAATCGGGAGCCTTGCTCAACCATTGATAGATTACCAAAATGGCGAAAACGCCTACATATACTCAAAACAACAATAGCAGCAAAAACAAGACGCTGCATTAAAAACATTGCGTTTGCATGTCTTCTGACAGTCTGCGCATGCAGACTCTGGCCGATCATGCACCCAAGACAGACGCTATCATATTTCGGATTGTCCTGCTACAGATGAATTGACCATCTTTAGTCCTTTGCTGGACTTTCTTTTTATGGCGGAGATGATGCTCAACCGCCAGCAACAACCACAATAACTGTTTTCTTGGGACTGGGGACAACCTCGATCAACTCTGCCTTCTGGGTCGTGGAGGTCTCCTAATGGTGCCACTTGGATCAGCTGAACGGTCTCTCTTTGGATGCTGCTTCGCTGGACTGCTGCGAGGGACCCCTATGGCGGATGTGAAAAAGGGTATGATGGGAGCGATGGCGTCAACACTGTGGAGGTGATGGAGAGGAAATGGGAGTTGTGACATAAGCTGAGGAATGCCACGCGGTCTGAATAGGAAAGAGGAGGAAGGTGTGTGGAGTGTGGGGGTACAGGTGGACACGGAGTAAAAGGGATGATCATACAGGTGGAATTGACTGGGAGTGAGAGGGACACATGGCAGGAGACGAGAGGGTGATGAGCTGAGGAGGGGCCATGTGGATGGAAAGAGGGAAGTTGGACAAATTCAGGGAGAAGAGGGTGGCAATAGGTGGAGAACAGGTGGCAACGGGAAGGACGAATCAGACAGTGACACGACAGGAAGGGGGGCCCACTAGAGTGAAATTCCATTCCGGACCCCCCCACTCCATTAAAGGCAGAACCGATGGGGGGGTCCGGAATTCAATACAGACTGTAGATCTAAGCACCGAGACTTGGGCCGTCTAGATGTGTGCATACATTATCTCTGATTCCGGACCCCCCCCTCTCGCTAAATCCAAAATGACGGAGGGGGTGCGGAATTGGACCTTGTCCGTGAATTTGAGTGCCTGGATCACGACCATCTAGATCTGCGCCCTCTTTAAATTAAATGTGCCCAAGTCTCGCTGATGGATGAATGGTTGAGATGACCTCAGCGCTTTCATCATGAAAATCTCGAAGGGCCCCACTCGTGGCTCAGCTATTGTGCCGTGTGTCCTTCATATGGACGGTCCTGATTCTTTCGGGACTTCTGGCACTGGGCGTTCACGATGCAATTTTCCTCAAAATCTCGATTGACCAAATCGTGAAAGCACGGATGTACGCCGCGTGTCCTCCAGAGGAACGATCGAGATGGTATTTGATGTTAGAAGAGGGTTGCCTCCATTACTAGGCTCGCTTGACGTGACCGGGTGCTAGGACCATAGGCTTAGCTTCAAAGGCTCTTATCGACGTTTCGGGGTTCGGGGTTTCGATATGTAGAACGGCGTGAAAACCCTCACCCTTCGAACTCCCGAATGTCGAAATACCGACGTGACTAGATCTCGCACCATGCGTCCTTTGGATGAACAACTGATATCCTTTCTTGCATGCAATATAGACGCTTCCCATCGCTCTAATCCCGACGCAACTCCGCTAACCGTGATTTCCCGCCGACCGTCGATCTGCTTCTATGGATGAATCTGGGTTGTTGACAACATAATTTCGCCCGTTTACTTGCTTGGAAGCCTGAAACGACATTTTTTCGTGCTGTGCTTGGGCGCTTCTCGTGCAACTTGCAGACCTGAATATTCTTGTGCCCAAGACAAGAATTGTTGTTAACATTAGGCTCCATGGGGGATAGAGTCATCCCTGTGATGCTCTAAGGACTCATTTTGCAGTTCCAGTGCCTTGCTATTGGGCTATGGAGTCATGCTCAAAACATCTCGCTTCTGAAAATATAGGCCGAAAAGTAAAGCAAAGCAAACAAAGCTACATGCTCAAAGGAGCTTATTTATATACAGTCCTAAACTAATAAAATCCTTTACATGGGGCTAGGTGAAAGCGAACTTCCACCATAGCCATTCAAACGGCTTTCTGAATAGAAGCTCCTTCCTTCTGTCGATGATCACCAGCAGATGGTGTAACCGTGACAGCAGAACGGCTACACTCTTCAACTTCTCCTCACAGGCTGAAGTTGATATGAAATAGGGTGGCTCCAAGGCATAAAGGACGTGCCACTCCATGTATTCGCTGATAGGGTCATAGAATGAGTGGTGAATTTCGGAAAATTGGCGACAGGCAACCTCCTCTGCTACACAGTTGTTCCCGTGTGGCTGAATATCTCTGACAAGCACAAGTGAGTGGACAACTATCGTAAGCTCACTGATCTCGGGCGGTGGCTGCTCGTTGACTGGCTCCGGATAGGAAAATAAATGTGCACTTAGTTGCTCTTCTAGTTCTTCCTCCTCTTCTTCGTGCACTTCCCCATCTTGTAAAAGGGGAACGGTCTCCCGATCCTTCTCTTCAATCCCAAATGTAAATACATCATGGGAAATCTCGTGAAGGAAGAAAGAACAATCCTCTTCCATAATGGCTTCTTCATTTAAATCTGAGATAGCAGGCTCATCGGGGGCAGATGCTAACGTATCTAAGAAATCTTCTATAATCTCTTCAAAAGAGCTGCTTAGATCATCTACCTCGAAGATTGGAAAATCCACTTCGTTGGCATCAGATTCCAATTTTGCACGTTGGGCAGTGAGAGATACCGCTTGCTCCATGTCACTCAGAGCATCTTCCTCCAAGGCTGGAAACTCCTCTGCACAGTCTTCAAATTTCAATCTTTCTAATTGGGCAGAGAGATATTTCACCTGCTCCATCAGCTCACTCAGGGCATCTCCTTCCTCCCTGGGATCTTCATCACTTTCATAACCTGCCTCTGATGCAGACGAATGGGGAGGAGAAAGGACTGAGTTCTGATCTAGGTCATCAGGATCATCCCCACAGCCTACGTCAGAAACAGCTTTATCTTGTATAGAGTTGCGGTATCCCTCACAACAGTTATGAAAAATCAACTCAAAGGGATACAGCTTCTGACAATAGGCGGTGAAAGCTACATGGAATCCATTGAGTGAAGAAATGCTAGTAGGGGGTAAATAATGATACCATTTACGCGCATCCCCTGCTAACGAGAACATGAACATCTTCAGTAATACATCCTCATGATGTATCTCCCACTGACACATGAGTTCATGAAACTCACTGAGGTGCTGAGTAGGGTTGTCCTCTTCACATTTCCCAAATATGGGAAAATAATCACCCCATTCATTCGGAGAAGGGACAACATTAGGAAAACCAGGAATAGCAGAAAAATCAAAAGGAGAAAACCTGCGAGCCAAGATCTTCTCCATCCGAACCAGTGGAGTCGCCAATCGATCCTCGAATCATGGATTCGCCAGGTGAAATATGCGCAGCTTAGAATGTGACTGGTCTTTGTTCACCATCAAAGGCCAGATCTTAACGTTGGGTCCTTACCCAGGAAACTTCTCAGGCTGAGAAAGCAGCTGTCGAAACCTCCTCAAGAAAGCTCCTCTGGGTCAGCTTTCAGGTGTGCTAACAGTAGCCACAGTTGAAATAGTGATGTGGAAACCTTGGAGTCGCCACAATGGAGTCGTCAGGTGCACAGTAGCAATATTTAAGGGCTCTGATGCCTGATGCACCTTCAGAATCAGAGGCTCAATGTCGTTCAATCCCGGGGAACATTTTCAACTTCGTCCTCGGCAACGGCGCTAGAAATGTTAGCATCATAAGTCACTCCTAGATTGCTTACAGGAGCAGAGCCCAACGCCCATCAGTTTTATGTCACGATAGTTTTTAATGGGTGATCAAATGGGTAGAGACTCAAGAAGATATCACTCTAACTCAAGGACTGGGTCTGGTATGTAAGGAACAAAGGAGGTCTTGATCTAACTTCAGTCAGTGAGTTGATTAAAAGATGAGCAGATGGAAGACTTGATATGAAGAGTGAGCAAACTACCTCAGGCAACGGGCCTTTCAGCAGTTTGTAGAAGAAAAACTCTGAATGCAAGATCCTCTTGGTTTAAGGCTTCGATAAACTGACAAGGGGACTTGACTGGATCCTCCAATTCCAAGTCGTTTAGCGCCAAGAAAATCACAGAGACCGATTAGAAACAATGCAACTGCTACAGTGATCCAACCTACATCATCCTATAACAGTTACAACTCGACTGGATCCTCCAATTTCGAGCTGCTCTAACACAGTGTAAACAAAGACGTGAAAGAAACTGACATCCATAAGGCAAGAAGTCTCAAAAGTCCACGCATAACCAGAAATAACAGTGCTTCATTAAAGTTTTACAACCGGGAGCCTTGCTCAACCATTGATAGATTACCAAAATGGTGAAAACATCTACATATACTCAAAACAACAACGACAGTAAAAACAAGACGCTGCATTAAAAACATTGCTTCTGCATGTCTTATGACAGTCTGCGCATGCAGACTCTGGCCGATCGTGCACCCAAGACAGACGCTATCAGATTTTGGACTGTCCTGCTGCAGATGAATTGACCAGCTTTAGTCCTTTGCTGGAATTTATTTTTATGGTGGAGATGATGCTCAACCACCAGCAACAACCACAATAACTGCTTTCTTGGGACTGGGGACAGCCTCGGTCAACTCTGCCTTCTGGGACATGGAGGTCTCCTAATGGTGCCACCTAGATCAGCTGAACTGTCTCTCTTTGGATGTTGCTTCGCTGGACTACTGCGAGGGACCCCTATGGCGGATGTGAAAAAGGGTATGATGGGAGTGATGGCGTCAACACTGTGGAGGTGATGGAGAGGAAACGAGAGCCGTGACATAAGCTGAGGAATGCCACGCGGTCTGAATAGGAAAGAGGAGGAAGGTGTGTGGAGTGCGGGGGTACAGGTGGACACGGAGTAAAAGGGATGATCATACAGGTGGAGGTGACTGGGAGTGAGAGGGACACATGGCAGGAGACGAGAGGGCGATGAGCTGAGGAGGGGCCATGTGGATGGAAAGAGGGAAGTTGGACAGATGCAGGGGGAAGAGGGTGGCGGTAGGTGGAGAACAGGTGGCAACGGGAAGGACGACTCAGACAGTGACACAACAGGAAGGGGGGCCTGCTAGAGTTAAATTCCATTCTGGACCCCCCCCCTCCATTAAAGGCAAAATCGATGGGGGGGTCCGGAATTCAATACAGATCGTAGATCTAAGCACCGA
>ML798008.1:103183-145130 GCA_009831015.1 Picea engelmannii | reverse complement strand
GACCGTCCAGATCTGCGCCCTCTTTAAATTAAATGTGTCGGAGTCTCGCTGATGGATGAACGGCTGAGATGACCTCAACGCTTTCATCATGAAAATCCCGAAGGGCCCCACTCGTGGCTCAGCTATTGCGCCGTGTGTCCTTCAGATGGATGGTCCCAATTCTTTCGGGACTTCTGGCACCGAGCGTTCACGATGCAATTTTCCTCAAAATCCTAATTGACCAAACCGCGAAAGCACGGATGTATGCCACGTGTCCTCCAGAGGAACGGTCGAGATGGTATTTGATGTTAGAAGAGGGATGCCTCCATTACCAGGCTCGCTTGACGTGACCGGGTGCTAGGACCATAGGCTTAGCTTCAAAGGCGCTTATCGGCGTTTCGGGGTTCGGGGTTTTGAGATGTATAATGGCATGAAAACCCTCACCCTTCGAACTCCCGAATGCCAAAATGTCGACGTGACTAGATCTCGGGCCACGCGTCCTTTGGATGAACGACTGATATCCTTACTTGCATGTAATATAGACGCTTCCCATCGTGCTAATCTCGGTGCAACTCCGCTAACCGTGATTTCCCGCCGACCGTCGAACTACTTCTATGGATGAATTTGGGCCGTTGACAACATAATTTCGCCCGTTTACTTGCTTGGAAGCATGAAATGAGATTTTTTCGTGCTGTGCTTGGGCGCTTCTCGTGCAACTTGCAGACCTGAATATTCTTGTGCCCAAGACAAGAATTGTTGTTAACATTGTCAACCATACCATTACCATGTACTAGTTGAAGGCCCTTCTCGCCAATATGCCCCAGACTTTGATGCCACAACATACTCTTTTCTCTAAGGACTATAGGAGTTTTTTCTTCTTCAGCTCCAATCTCAGGAACAATGAAACTAATGCAGCCATAACTAATAGTGTTTCCCTTAAGATTATACAGAGTTCCAATCTAAACTCCCTTCAAAAACACCATTGCTCCTCGAACCACCCTGCATGTTTCTTTCTCAAACATTTTTTTTACCCCTGCATCATCCATTTTTCTTACAAAAATCAAACTTTTGGCCAATCCTAGAATGTGCAAAACACTAGGGAGTGTTCTAATCCTTCCATCCATGAGCTTCAACTTGAATTTTCCTCGCCTTATGATTTTGGTTATCGATTGATCACCTAGGAAAACATTATCTTCATAATACATTTCATATTCACATAACCACTCCCTGTGGGGAGTCATGAAAGAATGCACCTGAGTCAACAATCCATGCCTCATGATCTGCATATGAGCTTGAAGAAGCCAAGTACGAATCTCGTCCTTCTTCCAAGGAGGTTTTTACTTCTATAGAAGGAGCATCTTTAGATCCCTTCCCTCTCTCAACACTTTTGGATATACATTTATTCTTATAGTTTCCTTCTTTTCCACATCTCCAGCATACCTTTAAAAACTTTCCAGAAGATTTAGATCTTACCTTGGATTTATATATTCCACTGGAAGACTCAGATCTATTTATTTCCTGGGAGAATCCTCTTGCAAATAAGGCATTTGTTCTCTGTCCTTCCATGTTCTTCCACCTTATCTCCCCCAACAAAAAGGATGATACCACATCATCGAAACTTAAAGTGGTTGTATTACTACCTATGGCTACAACCAGACTATCCCACGAGTCTGGTAAAGAGTACAATAAACTGATACACTTATCTTCATCAAAAATCTTAATATCAAGCAAATAATAGCTAACTGACCACAATATTGAAGGTGTTTATATGCTCTGTCGCCAAGTCTCCATCTTTCATCCTTAATTTATACAACTTCTTCCACGGGAAAATTTTGTTTTCCAGGGACTTAGACTGATGCAAAGTCCCCAACTTATTCCATAAATCCTTGATCATATCATCCCTTGACACATTCAATAATAATGAATCTGAGAGACACAACCGGATTGTGCTCTTCGCCTTCCAATCCAACTTTGTCCAGTCTTCTGCTAATGTTCCTAAAGGTGCAATACCTGAATCCACAGTGATCCATTGATCTTTCTCCACCAAAAAATATTTCATCTTGAGCTTCCACAGCTCAAAACTCTTCCCATTAAATTTCTCGATCTCTATTTTCGAGCTGCTCACCATTTCTTTTCACCTAAAGAATCAATATCGAAGATCTTCCATTGTAACAAGGCTTATCATGGACCCGAGCCAAACCCTTGACCTCAAAGGCATCCCCCTGAAGCCAATAATTGCTCTGATACCAAATGTAGATTTTAACCTTATACAATTAATTACTGCAAATATATTCTTAATAAAAATAGAAAAAATACAATGGCATGCACACACACTTGACACAGAGATTTTACCATAGAAACCCAAACTAGGAAAACCAACAACCTATTTAGAGTCACAGCTATAATATTTTATACATCATCTTCTTCATTGTTTACAATACAATATATATATAGGATCTTGCGGCATCCAAAGCCCTAAACTATTGACCTGAATTAGTCAACAACCCTAATTCCTTAACTTGAATTAGAAAACCATCGATGGAAACCATGTGTCGAAACATAAAACAATGGATGCAAAAAACCACCAAAAATAGAGGCAAAAAACCGCCCAAAAAAAATCCCCCCCTTGCTCCCATATCAATGTACAGTACATGGGACCAATATTGCAAATAATACAACACTTTCGCTTACTAGCACTCCTACCGTGGTTGGAGTTTAAAAGTCTAGAACAGTTTTTTCTCGTCGATTTCACATTGCCATGAAAGTAGGTCACGGATTCGATCGCTCAAAAGGACCGACTGAGGGACATGTAATAAGGTGTAATCCTTATTCCTCAACATCCATTAGTCTCTCAATAAGGTCAATGACGAGAATTAATAGTGTCTCCATTGTTGTGCCAATTTCTCATTGATCAAGGTTAGATACTTGAAAGGCATGTATGAATGGAACCCTTGGAGTACGTCAAGTAAGTCCTAAATGGAATGACCTACGTGGCACCCTTGGTATCCTTGCAAAAATTGTAATGAAAATAAAAGTGAAAAATGACTTACATACATGGTACAAAGAGAATTATTCTTAGGCAGTGCTATTAAGAAAAAACAATAATTATATGTCACTTATTTAGAAAAGATAAACTAAATTAATAATCTAATTAACATTTTTCATTAAAAATCATTTTATTAAAAGTAAAATAAAATAATAGGAAGGAAAACTTAGTTTATAAAGTTGTGCATGTTTTTATTTTAAACTAATTAATTAATAGAGAAAATTAAATTGATGAGAGCTCTTAAGTAATTGAGAAGGGTTAAGAAGGAGAATCCTAATTCAAATTGATTTAATAAGCTAAAAAAAAGTTAGCTAGAGTTAAGTGAAGAGAGTATGAAATAAATAAAGTATTAAATAAAAATAGACTTATGTAACAAAAATAGGAATTTTGGAAAATATTTAGGAAACACTTAGTAGTAATTTTAGGAAATAAGGAAGGTTGAGTGAGGGAAATGATTTATTTTTTAATTTTAATTGATAATTTCATGTGCTAGGTGACACTTGTAATGATGAATATTAATAATTAAGATAATTTTTAAATAGTAATTTTGTATGGATGGGATAGGTGGCATAAGCCTTAAATGTTATAAAAATAAGGTCTTGGGATGGAGGGGACTTCTGACACCATATTATTGGATAATTGTCATAATGACAAAAAAAACATTTAAGAAATATTATTTAGAGTTTGGAATTTGAATGAATATCGAAGTGGAAATCTTTTAAGCTTGCGAGCTTGATCTTCAAATACTTGTTAACGGTATTATTTATACAGCCCCATTGCAGCTCGGGGGACCTTGGGGAAAAAGAGTACCCAAAGGTAATGGTAGGGTGGTTAATCGGTGAATCAAACCAACAATCATGAAGCTTCAACGAAGTTGACGCAGAGTTCGGTGAGGTGATGCAAAGTTCGACAAAGTTCATGTAGATTTTGGCGAGGTGACACAAGGACTTAGTAAACTTGACGCTAGATTGGATTATCCTCAACTTTAACAATAAATTCCGATTGGTTAACAATAACTCTTACTTAATTTATTTAAATATTTGATGTGAATAATATTTAATTTATTTAAATAATTGATGTGAATAATATTATAATGATAGAATTATAAAATATGCTAAATTGAAATTGGGTTATTATATTTAATTCTTGTAGGGTTGGGTCATATATTGGTAAAAAATATTGATCTAATGTAATATCCATCTTTTTCATTGTTGGCCAGGGTGAAGTTGTTTTTGAAAAGAAATTATATCTAATTATATATGCAGTTCAAAAATGATTCATAGCTATAGTTATATTCTCAAAAATTATTTGTAGTTGAATTAGATTATTAAACCATTGAAGTCTATAAAGTAATTTGTATAAGCCTATAGAGCAATATTCGCTAATTATAGTGGATTAATTTTGTACGAAAATGTGTATTGGGAATTTTGAACCTTATAAGTGTGTTTTAATTGGCACTACAAGCGGCGGGAATATCCATATTTGACTCTGAAGATGAACTTACTTGGACTGGAGGTGACTCTTTTGGAGACCTATCAACTAAGAATGTATACGCGGCCATTATTTCTACCCTTAATTTTCAAAATATCTCAGGCTAGCACAAAAGTATTTGGAAGTGGGATATACAACTAAAAATCAAGTTGTTCTTGTGGCTTGTTGCGGAGAATAAGATTTTGACATGGAAAATATTACAACAGAGAGGATGGATGGGGCCTGGGCTGTGCCATTTTTTCAAAAATGCAAGTGAAGAAAATGCTCATCTGTTTATTCATTGTATTTTCACCAAATCCATTTGGCTAAAAATTAGATCCATCAAAAATATCAGAGATAATTGGGATGGTGTCGATCTTGATGATTGTCTCACTAGCTGGAGTAAAAGCAAGACCAATTCAACTAGTCTCGCTACTCTTATATGTTGGCACATATGGCTGGAAAGGAACGTTGTGATTTTTGAAGGTAAGACACCTTCAATTCAAGTGGTCGTCATCAAATCGCTTGGAGCACTTCAGAATCCCGTGGTTAAACTGATAACCTCTTATTTTCAAATTAATAGGCTTGACATTCCACTTGATTTTCCATTGGCCTATTTTGATGGCACTGCCCAGATTAATGGAACTTGTAGCAGTGCAAGAGGAATTATCAAACTCTCTTCCACCAAAGTCTTTAAATGGTATTTCAACTGTGGTAAAGGAACTAATACCAAGGTTGAGTTATTGGGCGCTTAGGCGACCCTATATTTAGCCGATCTATTATCCATACACAAGATTCAGATCATGGGTGATTCTAAGATAATCATAGATTGGCTAAATCACAAAAGTGAATTGTGGGTGAGCTCCTTAGAAGGCTGGAAGCAAAAAATAAATATGTTGGGAAGTAAGTTTTCAGTTGTTGATGGGTGTTCTATATGCACTAAAAAACACTAAAAACCCTCAATTAAATTGTCAACCCGAGGTAAGTAAACTTAGAGTTGTAGCACTATATGTGCCAAGGCAGAAAGGCTAGAGCTAGTATAGTCTAACTAAGGAAATGGGATATTGAAGGGCTAATCTACTCAAGCAAAGACTACCAATGATCAAACCCTACTAAGAAACTTAAACTATGTACCCTAAGTAACCTTTGAACAAAGGATCGATGGATAGTTCTAAGAAAGCAAATGAAAACCCTACTTAAATCAAATTAACTTAATCATGACAATAAGCAAAAGCAAATTATCTACCTAATAAGCAATAACAACAGCAAACTACTTTAATTAACCTATTCAAATTCAATAAGCAACTATCCTATGAAAGCAAGTAAATAGACAAGCAATTACCCTATCAAAGAAAAATAGACAAGCAAGCAACTACCCTATTAAATCAAGTAAACAAGCAAGCAAACAACTAACTAACCTATGATAACTTCTACAGCAAGTAAACTAATCAAAATTACTCAATAAGCAACTATTCAAACTAATAAGCAAGTGAACTCTATTCTTAAATTAAGTTTCACAATAACTTCTAATTTATAAAAGGAAATCTTAATCTACTAAATTCAAAGCATCAACAACTACTCTTTATTCTACGATAAGGAAACTATTCTTTAATCTACCAAAGCAAGAGGACTATTCTCTAAAAAGCAAGGAAACTATCATATAATCTATAAAAGCAAGGAAACTCAAATATAATGTTGATGGTTATGTCTTCGGTGTCTTATGATATCACGATGGCATTTAACAATTAACAATAACTCAAAAGGAATAAACTCAATATTAACTTCGATAGCAAAGTGAAAAGTGTGAATTAAACAATCCAATGAGAACTTAGCCATTATAGAAGCAACATCAACTATCCTGCATATCCATGTGATTATTCAATTTATGCACTAGTCATCAACAGTATAAAAACACGATTCTATTAACTCAAATGTATTCTACACTAATATAAACAAATTCATACTACTTAGATTCATAACTGAAAACTAAACTTAATAATCAACTTCGAATTAAAATTGCAACCTAGATCTAGAAAAGGAAATTGCATAAAGTAAACTAAACTAATCCTATTTTAACAATTCAAATTGCAAAAGAGGAAATGCTCATAAAACATAAATTAAATCCTATTTTCTAGTTCAACATATGACAAGAAATTAGATGAGCAAACTAACTAACAACTAGATAAGCAAAACTAAACAACAATTAGGTAAGCAGACTGAAAATGAAAACTAAAACTAACTATCCATCCACTGAAACCTTGTCAAAGAAATCATGAACTAAATACCTTGTTTTAACTCTAGTTTAAATTCTATTTCAGCATATAGAAAATCTAACTATCATCTAATTACACACAGGGGTTAGTATCTAAGCTTGCAAGCTAGTTCCTACTAATTAAAAAGTCATTGCATATTAACACTAGCCTCCACAATAACCTGCAAAACTGAACTAAAACAATTAAATTATAAACAACAATTTATACAGTAAAGAAGCATAATGAAAACTCATGTACAGGAAATAAATAAAAAATGACGACTACACTATTCAATTCACAAGAAAACTAATTAGATATTCACCCAGACTGTTGGTGGGCCACCCAGCAAGTCGTGGCCACTCTTCAAAGATGAACCACGAGCTCAACAACACGAATTCAACATTAAAATAAGAAATGTAGTTTTACACAGTCTTAGCAAAATGTGTCTCAAAATAGAAAAACAGAGTTGAACTGTCTTTTTCTCTCTAACACTATTTGTCTGACCACTGAGGTTGTATTTATAGATTTACAAGCTGAGAGGTAGACCACTGGAAGGGTCGACCTTCTCTAAAAACAGCAAATCGCATTCAATGTGTCCTAACTGTCGGTGGATTCTAGAAACAAGGTGAGCCAATAATCGCCCAACATAACAACCCAAATCGAGTTGTCAGAAGCTAAGTAGTTGGAGGCCATGAGCACAAGAAAAACCCATGTCTTTGATTCACCCATCGTTGGTCGTCGATATGATAACTACCAAATCGCCCATGGTTTTAGTGCAGGACGAAGTGTCGGACGGAGTGCCAGATGGAGTACCAGACTGAGTGTTGGATGGAGTACCGGACGGAGTGTCGGATGTAAAAACAAGCTACGATTTTTCCCTGTGACACACAGAACCCGAATTAGTTTCCTAAAATCGTTAAAAGATGTTGAATTACACTCAAAACCATCATAAAACATGAATCATGCATACCTGGTATGAATCATGGCGTTTTAACACAAAAACTCTTCAAAACAGGAAAATACATATACACATTTGGTGAAAAAGGATATAATCGGCATCATTATATTAACCATATCGCGAGCCCAACATTTCCCCCACACCTAAGATTTTGCAAGTCCCACTGCAAACAAAAAGAAATTGCCCCTCATGGCTAAGCTTGTTGAGGAGGATCAGCTTTAGAAGCTTCTCCTTCTTGCTATGAAGATTATGTCTTATGTCTCTTATGTTGCTTCAATTGTGCGTCGAGGTTGCGGTTGGCTTTGGTCATCTCGTCAACCAACGTTGGAAGGGAATTCACCTTTGCTTGGAGGACTGCATTATCATGGTGAAGATGTGTGTCCATAGTCTTCCTATCTTCCAATTGTTACAGCAGCTGAAAATTCTCTTGTTGTAGTTTCTCAATGGCTAGAGCGGGATCAGATATCTTGGAGGAAGTCTTAGATCCTTTGAAATATGTAGAAAGTCTATCAGTCTTAAGATCTAGGGCAGGCGACAATGAGGTAAGAGTAATAGGGGGTTGATGAGGAGAAGTAGGTTCAGATTTTTTCTTTCTTTGTGGCTTCAATTCGTCTACGGACGCTTCCCTAAGTATTTTTTGAGGACTCTTGAGATTGGATGACACTTGGATAGGGTCCGAAGTAGTCAGTGGTTTTGCATAAGGTTTTCCTCTTGTGCTTCGGGTACTTTTTCAAAAGGGTTCTCTATTGAATCGATTAGCTCCTCTCCTATTTGTGGGAACTGTAGGAAAGTCTTGTTGAATTACTTCTTGTAGCTTCTTTGGTTTAGGTTCAAGATATATTGAAGGCATCTGGAGATTAGCAATAGGTTTCTTGGTCTTTTTTCCCAATGAGGCTGCAGGGGTTTTAACAAGCTTCTTGGATTTTTGTTCCGGTAAAGAAATGGTTTGTGCATGAGGGTTTGGAGTCCTTGGAGAGTGGGGTTTGGATGGAGAAATAGTCCTTAGATCCAATGTATTTTTGCTAGTCTTGATTGTCAAGTGAGGGTTTGCAAATTGATAAATGAATGCCTCCCAAGTTTGCCCCTATTTTTCTAATTCGGATAAAACAAGGAGTTTGATAAGGCCATGGTGAAAGAGGTTGTTGTGCGGGCTGGTTACATTCTTACTCACTTGAGAGGACATCTTCTCCAAGATCTTTAAAAAGTAGAAGGGAAAATTCAGTGGTTTATTGAACTGAAAGTGGGCTAACAATCGAAAGTGACAAGCTTTAAAAGTGGAATATCTACCTTCACATGTGATCAACCTGGTGATGACTATGAGAGGGTTGATCAGCTCCTCTTTTATCCACTCCTTGGAGTATCCTTTAGCTCTAGAGATGTTCTAGAATTCTGGTTTAAAAACCCTATTATAGCTTGATCACAACAGCTGGTGGTTTTTAAACCATTTATCTCCCACTCTTGGAAGCTTCGTGGTTGCGGCTATGGATTCCTCTAAGACCCCAAAGGTGAGAGACCCCACGCGCGTTGTCTTCCCATCAAAACTGAGGGAAAATTTCATTGATATGCCATCGTCGTGGCCCTGCAAGTGGGACCAAAACGGCCCCCAGCCTGTGCGCAAAAATATTTCCCTGCATTGTGCAAACTCAGGGATGGTGAAAAGGTCTGCGTAGGAAGAGGGATCATACCTTTTGGGCATCGTGATGATGTGAAGGAATGGTCAGAAGGTGAATTCACAGAGAAAGGGTGTGATCGGGCTAAGGAAAGGCACGAATGTGCAGAGGTCGAGCGCAATTGAACAGAGGAATGAAATAAACAGAGGCTGAGGGTGTTTAAAAATAAGGGCGAACACAAATGAGCAGAGGTGAATTGGAATAATGGGATAACCCAATTCCTTTTTTGAGTGCACCTAGGGTGGAACTGGTTGCACACATGTGCGCACGAGTTTCCATGTGTGAGCGATTTCGAATTTGAAGGCATGTTTTTGGGGGAAATCATAATGATACGAAGTTAGATCAATGTCCAAGTCTTTTGACTTGGACATTTGATCAGAAAAATGTCTAAGGTTTTCATCATTCAATCTTGATTGCTATGAACTAATTCAATTAAATGCCATTAATTACTGGTTACCTAAAATTATGGACAGTTACTGTTGTATATTTTAATATGGCACTTCGTTTGGCACCTCATACGACACTTCATACGGCACCTCATATGGCACTCCATATGTACCTCTGTGCTAAATGCATTTTTTACCTCTTGTAATGGATAGCCTGCAATCATGGAATGGTTTTGACAGTCACAGTGATTAAGAGCAGAGGCAGAGTGTTCCATTGTTATTGATTTTGCCACCATGCTTACTCAATCCACTTGCATAAGACATGTAATTTCAATCCTATAATGAACAGCCTGTAACGAAAATAAATCAATAAAGT
Source organism: Picea engelmannii (assembly GCA_009831015.1). Taxonomy (NCBI): domain Eukaryota; kingdom Viridiplantae; phylum Streptophyta; class Pinopsida; order Pinales; family Pinaceae; genus Picea; species Picea engelmannii. Next base: position 134,993 of record ML798008.1, on the reverse strand, counting down.
GGTATGTTAAGGATATGTACAGCAATTTATAGCACACAGGGGATTTAGCATTTCAAAAATAAAATGACTATTGATGTAATAACATGTATCATGAAAACAATACATAAATGTTTACACAAAATTACTTCTCTAGGCAATGATCATTTGTCAACTCATGAACCCCTCCCCCACACCTAAGTATTGTGACACCTCTCAATCAAAAATATAGGAAACCAGTCAGTTCTCCCAATAGCCGAATATTTACAGCTTGTTAAGTGTAGAGATAAATTTCACAGATTGGTCTGATGAGACGGTTAAAAGATGTCCCCACCTATAGGATAAGAGATCCTATATATAGATAAGAAGAGGTAGGCAAGAGAGTTTCGAGATAGTCTGAGAGTTAGTTCCCAATGGAAAGTTTATGGAGTTCATTAACCTTAGCTTAACCATACATACTTCATGCCAGCTTTGTCTACAAGTAATGTCGTACATCAGGACAAGTTTAAATTTATTATTTATTTTTTGTCAGATTACCATCCTCGCAGGTAGAATGCCCCACTGCTAGCAAGCATGTTCAGTACTCCGACGGGTTTACCTAGTCATACCACAGGCCGGTACCCGCTGCAAACAGACCTGTTCAGTATCCCGGTGGGTTAGCCTCTTACACCCTCAGAGACTGGCCCTCCATCTTTTAAGATTTTAGTATAAGATTTCTTTATGCAAGAAGATGGGGGGACAGCTCTGAAAACAACTTTTTCTTTCTTTCTTTTTTTCAATTTGGATGGTATTTATGTTAGAGGATGACTTTCCGTTATATTCCTTAGTGATTGTCTTGATGTAAGGGGTACTTAAGAGGACGTTTTTTATCTAAATATATGATGTAATCAAGCTATTTAGTGTGTAGTGGATGGTACCATTGAGAAAGAACAAAAAGGTATCTCTACGCTCAACTCACTTTATTTTTTTGTAGTTATTGTGATGTTTCCATGACTAATCGCTAATCAGACCTCCTTGTTACTTTTTAATAAAGATACTTTACTCATTTACTTAGGTTTCTTGGGAAAACTGTACGAGAGACCTATAAGCTTGATGGTTACGGTATCACTTCCTTACATAGTGGTGAAGATTTTCAAGAGCAACTGCTTTTTAAAATTCCTTAAGAAAAAAATAAGATGAAAATATTTGCAAAAATATGGCTAATTACAACAAGTCATTATTCATTTGATGCTTAGCAGACAACAAGGTTCAAATATAGAAATATTTTGAATAAAAAACCTTCTTTTATATTTCCTTGAAATTGTCTACTTCTAGTGAAATAAATACCTACAGAAATCTCTAGAATTGCTTATCAACAAAATTCAAAATTATTTACATATGTACAGTAGAAAATTCAGAAAACATTCAAGAAAAAGGGGGGACTTCCCCATCTACTAAGGCCAATTCCTTGTCAATTGACATGACCTGTATAAAATCCTCTTTGGAAATGGGCTTATGATAAAATTTGAGTCAGTGTCAATTTACTACAAAGGAGACTTGTACATCATCAATTGTTTTGATTTTCACAGCTCCATTGTCATATACAGTGACTACCTCGTAAGGACCCAACCACTGAGTGGTGAGTTTGACTTTGAAGGTTTTAAATCGGGAATCAAACAACAAAGCCCAATCACCAGGTTGGAAGTGTTTCTTCTTAATAAACTTGGCATGCCACTTGCTCCTCTGGTTTTGGACTAATATTGTTCGTTGGATGGCATCTTGCCTGATCTCAGACAACTCATTCAATTTTAGGGCTCGTTGTTTTTTAGCCTCATCCAAGTTTAATCCCAATTATGCGGCAATATGGAAGGTCCTTACTTGGAATTCTATTGGTAGAAGTACTTGTTTCCCGTACACTAGCTCATAAGGGGTATGCCCAGTGGTGTTTCTCCAAGTGGTCTGGTAAGCCCACAAAGCCTCTGGAAGCTATCAATCCAATCTCGGTGATGTAATGGAACGGTCTTGGTTAAGATAGCTTCCAAAACTTTGTTTGTAGATTCTACCTAACCATTAGCTTATGGGTGGTATGGAGAAGATTTGCAGTGTTTAATCCCATATTTCTCTATTAGCTCTCTCATCAGCTTGGAAGTGAATTGAGTGCCTTGGTCTGTAACAATTTCACTAGGGACACCGAAGTGGGTAAAGATTTCTTCATTGATAAATTCGACAACGGATTTTTCTGTAGCCCTAAATAGGGTTTTTTCCTCTACCCACTTGGTGACATAATCTGTACAAACCAAAATATAGTTCTTCTTATGGGACATGGGTGAAATTATTCCTACAAAGTCAAGGGCCCATTTTTCGAAAGGTTCTATCATAACTTGGGCATGCAAGGGAATTTAGTCAGCTGACGTAGGTATTCCTATCCTTTGGAAACTATCACAACTCCTCACATACTTGGCAGCATCTTTGAAAATGCTAGGCCAATAGTAACCTGAATGTAACACATTATATGTTGTACGTTTTTCAGAAAAATGGCCACCACATGGTCCATCATGACAAATTCGTAGTATTTCTGGTACCTCGTCCTCTTGGACACATCTACGAATAATCAAATCAAGACCTGTGCGAAAAAGGTCATGGACAACCCAAGAGTAATTAGCACTTTGTGTAATAATTTTACGCTTTTCATGAGGTGACAAATGAGATGGTAACTTCCTAGTAGCCAGATAGTTTGTCATATCTGCAAACCACGGGGTATTTAAAGAGAGGGAAAAAAGGTGCTCGTCTGGGAAACTATCATCTATGGGAATATCATCATCCTCATTTTTTATTCGTGAAAGAAAATAAGCTACCAATTTCTCCTTTCCAGGTCTGTCAAGAACGGTGATGTTAAACTCTTGCAATAGCAGGAGCCACCTGGTCACTCAGCCATTAGTTATGGGTTTATTCATGAGAAATCTAATGGCGGAATTATCTATATGTACAAGTACTTCCCAACCTGTAATGTAGTGGCGAAACTTGTTAATAGCATGAACAACTGCCAAGAATTCCTTCTCAGTAATTGTGTAGTTTAACTCGGTAGGGGACAAGTTCTTGCTCACAAAATAAATGGCATAGGACTGCTGGTCTTCTTTCTGCCCTAATACTCCTCCTATTGTGGTGTCGGAGGCATCAGTGGATATGTGAAATGGGAGAGTCCAATTGGGCCCTCTAAGGACTTGTGCCACGGACAACTTAGCTTTCAGGGTCTCAAAGGCAGTTTGACACTACTCAATCCAAGCAAAATCAACATATTTTATTAACAATCCAAACATGGGTGCAGCAATCTTTGTAAAATTTTCAATAAACCATCGGTAGTATCCGGCATGTCCAAGAAAGCTTCTCACCTCTTTCTGAGTCTTGGGGGGTGGAATTCTAACAATGACCTCAATCTTTGCAGGATCGACTTTTATCCCTTCAGATGAAACATGATGTCCTATAACCACTCCTTCAGTCAACAACATTTTACATTTTTCATGACTTAGAGATAGGTTCATTTCTTGGCATCTGATAAGGACTTTTTATAAGTTATCTAAGGATTGTTAGTAAGTGTTTCCATAAACTGTGAAGTCATCCATGTATACCTCCACACAATCATGAATAAGATCAACAAATATCCCTAGTACTGCTCGTTGAAATGTGGTAGGAGCATTACACAATCCAAATGGTAAGACCCTATAGGCATAGGTGCCCCAAGGACAATTAAATTTTGTCTTGTCCTAATCCTCGGGTGCTATGAGAATTTTATTGTACCCGTTGTACCCATCTAAAAAGGATAAATACTTCTTTCCAGAGAGGGTATCCAAAACTTGGTCAATGAAAGGAAGAGGAAAGTAATCCTTCAGAGTGGTTTTATTGAGCTCCTGGAAATCAAAAAAAAATCTCCATTTCCCGATCACTTTCTTTGGAACCACTACAAGCGGGCACACCCACTTACTGTCGGAGATGGGATAAATAAATCCAATGTTTAATAGCTTTTGTATCTCCTATTTTACTATATCTTTGAGTGTTGGGTTCATCCTTCTCTGGGGTTGCCTAACAGGTGTTACTTCCCCCTGGGTATATATGTGATGGATGCATGTCTCAAGGTGTATAACCTTCATGTCAGTGTATTCCCAGGTGAATGCCCCTGGTTGTTCTTTAAGGATACTTACTAATTGTTTTTGTTGGTCTGCATATAGCCCGGAGTTTATATGTAAAAATTTCCCTGGACTAATCTCGTAGGGCATAGTATAAGATATGGCAGACTCATCTATCTCAAAGATAAAATATGTCGAAGACAAAATGGATGGGTCCAATTGTTTCTGAAATTCTTCCCCAAACATGTACTCATAATGGGGAAAAGACTGTGGAAAATCAACACACGTGATAGCAGAAATGAACTGGTTTAGCACATTTTCCGTTGTGTGTTCTTGAAGTGCCCATGCATGGTCACTTGGCAATATGGGTTCTTCCCAGTCCTCATTCTCATATGGACATTCAAGCCACCATATATTCTCCATGATAGGTTTTGTTGGAGGGTATATGGTGATCTTTTGGATAGAGAGTCCATTTGAGATGGTCATTTCTCCCTCTCTACATCCAATAAATGCATTGGATGTGGCTAACCAAGGTCTCCCCAAAATGACGGGATGGCCTTTGGTAGGATCCTTTGAGTGAATGACAAGAAAGACTATTGGGTACTCCCATGAGGCTAAAGTAACTATGATATCATCCAAAATTACTTCAGGTATAACCCTAGTTTTATCTGCTAATTCCAAAATGGTTGGGGTAGGTCTAAGAAGAGGTTTTAACTGTAATTTCTCCAAGGTAGTAGCGGTCATAACATTGTTGGCTGCCCCTAGGTCTATGAGAGTGTTTCCAATGGAGACCTCATTAGTGGTTATGGTCAATACGGGGTTTCCTAGGTTCCCATATTTTTCTACCTTAGGCTGCTCTAATATGTACTCAGAAAGTTCTCCTATCAAATGTATTGTTGGAGGATCCTTTTGCTTCCTACCTAGCTTCTTAATACACAATTCTTTGACTACCTTACTGTAGATTGGAATATCCTTAATGGCTTGAAGCAAGGGAATCTTGACACAAATATTCTTCAATTCATTCAAGATGTCAAATTCTGGTCAGGTAGTAGGTTTCTCGATTATTAATCTGTCTGGATAAGGAGGGGCCTTCGTAATTTGTGAAGGTTAATTTTGGGGAAGCTTGGGTTCTTAGTCCTCAGGAATAATAACATCTTCCCACCTAGTGTCATCCGTAGGTTGTTTGGGGGTTTCCTCGTCTTCTTCTTCCTGGATGACTACTGAAGGTCTCTGCCTGTCCAGAACTTTTCCCGACCTCAGTTGAATCTCCTGCAGTGGAACATGAGTAATAACATATGTCAGGAAGGCCTGCACCTCAACATTGTGAAGAGGTTGAGTGGGCTTATTATTTGGATTGGGCACTGGTTGTGTTGGTAATAATGTTGGTCTTGGGGATCTTGCATTATGATATTGTTGTGGTTCTTGTTGTGGGATAGGAGGTAAAGGTGCTAGAACAAAACCTGGAAAAAGTTGCAGAGTGTTTGGTGGAAACTAAGGATAAGGATGGTTGGACATAGCGACAAGTGGAGCTTGAGGGTTTCCTTTGTTGTGACCTCCTCTCCATCCTTGAAGCCAAGGATGTTGGTACTGTGTAGACCAGTTTTTCCAACTTGGTGAGTTCCACTGTTGTTGTTGATAATAGGGTGGAACTTGATATTGTGGATCTGGGTATGTGGGTTCGTTCCTAGGTTGTCATGGCCTCCTAGGTGCATAAGAGGATTCCCTAGGATCGCCACTCCTATAGATGGCTAACAAACCGGGCAATGATGGACATTTTTCAGTTGAATGGTCTTTTGTGCAAAAGCCACAAACTGAAATGTTATCTAATGGGCATTCCCTTGAGGAATGCTTCATTCTGCATCTTGGGCAATATATGCTCATTGTTGCATTTTTCTCCTCCTGTTTCTTTTTTATATTTAGGGTGTCCAAATGGGAACCTATTGTGCTTAAGATATATGTCTTGAAGTTCTCTAAAATGTTCCCTATCTCTGCTCTTGTAATACCACCTGAACTAACTGGTTTTAAGTTTCTATTATAAGGGTCCTGAACATTCTTTCCTGATTTAGCTCTAGTCCTTGAGTAATTCTTACACATTTCACATATTTTGGAAAATGGTTTATGAGAGATGTCACTTGATGCCATCGGGTTAAGCATCTCTAGGTATTCTTATGAAATTCCCTTAAGGAAAAGATCCCTAACTGCATCCTTTGGGAGGTCATGGTATTTTGACTTCTGGGAGATGTATTCAAACCGTTCCATATAGTCCTCGACATTCTCGTCTTCTAATTGTTGTATTTTGAAAATATCGTTACGAGATTCTTTAGTACTGCGGTAGTCTTGGTAATTTTTAAGAAAGATATCTTTCATGGCTTCCCAAGACTTAATACTGGATTCTCCCAATCCCATGAACCATCTTAGTGCAGAGTCCTTAAGGGTGGCAGGAAAGAGTTTTCGTTTATGGGCATCTTGTAAGTAGTCATAGCTCCTACACAAGATGTCGAACTCAAATAGGAAGGTGTTTGGATATTCACTGTTTTTACCATAAAAGGTGGGCAGTGTTGAGAGGGGAATATTTTTCATATTGACATTTGGGGTGGTGTCCAAAATTGGAAACTCAAAGGTAGTTTTGGTTTGGTTTCTAGCTTCTTCTTCCTCCCTGTGTCTTACATTGTTATGATCCTCTCGATTATCCATACTGGTTTGGTTTCCAAAAAGAGAGTACTTAAGTGGTTTTATCTTTGAAGAGAACAAGGTATCCCTCTTATGGGAAGGTCTTCCTATTGTTTGGGTGTCTGGGACTCTACTCGAGACGGTTGACGTTATTGGTGCCAAATTTTCTCTGTCAATTTGAGAGACAATTATGTTGGTTGAACTACCAAACAAGGTATTCACCTGTTCAGGGTCTATGATGTCTTCAAAGTTAGGATCTCCTAATGGTGGTAACAAAACAAAGGTTTTATTGTTTGGTTCTGCAGAAGGCTCGAGTGGTCTTGCCTCCTGTCCTTATATTACTTATGCTTCAATTTTTTGCTCTATAGTGCTCCCTATATTAGTCTCTTCAAAAACTAATTTAGCTCTTTGGGTTGAGATAGCTCTTGTTTTTCGGTATCGGTCTGCGGAATTTATGAGTGGAACGTTCCTTCCCCCAAAAAGGTTGGAAGGAACCTTGGTTGAAAGATCTGATTTAGATTTAACATATCTACCTTTTGGGTCTCTAGGTCTATTCATGAAAGTAAACAAAAACAAAAGGAAAAACTACCATTGGGTTTGGGGGAACCTGCTATAGCAGATGCACAGGCTCTTACCTCTCGTCTTAAATTTCCCCTGCCACCAAACTAATGCTAAGGTTTATAAATGATCTATTTCCTAACTATTTCCTACCTTGAGACAAATCCCCAGCAACGGCGCCAAAAATGATGGGTGTTCTATATGCACTAAAAACCCTCAATTAAATTGTCAATTAAGTTGTAGCACTATATGTGCCACGGCAGAAAGGATAGAGCTAATCTACTTAAGCAAAGACTACTAATGATCAAACCCTACTAAGAAACGTAAACCGTGTACCCTAAGTAACCTTTGAACAAAGGATCGATGGATAGCTCTAAGAAAGCAAATGAAAACCCTACTTAAATCAAATTAACTTAATCATGACAATAAGAAAAAACAAATTATCTACCTAATAATCAATAACAACAGCAAACTACTTTAATTAACCTATTCAAATTCAATAAGCAACTATCCTATGAAAGCAAGTAAATAGACAAGCAACTACCCTATCAAATCAAAATAGACAAGCAAGCAACTACCCTATTAAAGCAAGTAAACAAGCAAGCAAACAACTAACTAACCTATGATAACTTCTACAGCAAGTAAACTAATCAAAATTACTCAATAAGCAACTAATCAAACTAATAAGCAAGTGAACTCTATTCTTAAATTAAATTTCACAATAACTTCTAATTTATAAAAGGAAATATTAATCTACTAAATTCAAAGCATCAAAAACTACTCTTTATTATACGATAAGGAAACTATTCTTTAATCTACCAAAGCAAGAAGACTATTCTCTAAAAAGCAAGGAAACTGTCATCTAAACTATAAAAGCAAGGAAACTCAAATATAACGTTGATGGTTATGTCTCCGGTGTCTTATGATATTATGATGGCATTTAACAATTAATGATAACTCAAGAGAGATAAATTCAATATTGACTTCGATAGCAAAGTGAAAAGTGTGAATTAGACAATCCAATGAGAACTTAGCCATTATAGAAACAACATCAACTATCCTGCATATCCATGTGATTCTTCAATTTATGCACTAGTCATCAATAGTATAAAAACACTATTCTATTAAACTCAAATGCATTCTACACTAATATAAGCAAATTCATACTACTTAGATTCATAACTGAAAACTAAACTTAATAATCAACTTCGAATTAAAATTGCAACCTAGATCTAGAAAAGGAAATTGCATAAAGTAAACTAAACTAATCATATTTTAACAATTCAAATTGCAAAAGAGGAAATGCTCATAAAACATAAATTAAATCCTATTTTCTATTTCAACATATGACAAGAAATTAGATGAGAAAACTAACTAACAACTAGATAAGAAAAACTAAACAGCAATTAGGTAAGCAAACTGAAAATGAAAACTAAACTAACAACTATCCATCCATCGAAACCTTGCAAAAGAAATCATGAACTAAATACCATGTTTTAACTCTAGTTTAAATTCTATTTCAGCATATAGAAAATCTAACTATCATCTAATTACACATAAGGGTTAGTATCTAAGCTTGCAATCTAGTTCCTACTAATTAAAAATTCATTGCATATTAACACTAGCCTCCACAATAACCTGCAAAACTGAACTGAAACAATTAAATTATAAACAACAATTTATACAATAAAGAAGCATAATGAAAACTCATGTACAGGAAATAAATAAAATGACGACTACACTATTCGATTCACAAGCAAATTAATTAGATATTCACCCAGACTACTGGTGGCCCCCCCAGCAAGTCGTGTCTACTCTTCAAAGACGAACCACGAGCTCAACAACACGAATTCAACATTAAAATAAGAAATGCAGTTTTACACGGTCTTAGCAAAATGTGTCTGAAAATAGCAAAACAAAGTTGAACTGTCATTTTCTCTCTAACACTATATGTCTGACCACTGAGGTGGTATTTATAGATTTACAAGCTAAGAGGTCGACCACTGGAAGGGTCGACCTTCTCTAAAAACAGCAAATCGCATTCAATGCATCCTAATTGTCGATGGCTTCTAGAAACAAGGCGAGCCTATAATCGCCCAGCATAACAACCCAAATTGAGTTGTCAGAAGCTCAGTAGTTGGAGGCCACGAGCACAAGAAAAACCCATGTCTCCGATTCTCCCATCGTTGGCCGCCGATATGATAACCGCCAAATCTCCCATGGTTTTAGTGCAAGACGGAGTGTCGAACGGAGTGTCGAACGGAGTGTCGAACGGAGTGTCGGATGGAGTACCGGACTGAGTGTCGGATGGAGTACCGGACGGAGTGTCGGATGCAAAAATGAGCTGCGATTTTGCCCTGTGACACACAGAATGCGAAATAGTTTCCTGAAATTGTTAAAACATGTTGAATTACACTCAAAACCATCATAAAACATGAATCATGCATACCTGGTATGAATCATGGCGTTTTAACACAAAAACTCTTCAAAACAGGAAAATACATATACACATTTGGTTAAAAATGATCCAATCAGCATCATTATATTAACCATATCGCGGTCCCAACAGTTGTCCAGTTTATTCACATCTTTTGAGAATATAACAAGGAAGCGGACAGGCTCTCTAAGCAGGTTTTATTAGCTCCTGAAGGTATCATTTCTCTTCAGTTGTGGATTGGAGAATCAACGGGTCTTTATCGACATATAAATATATATTAGTGAATCTAATTCGGATCATCTGGAAATCTGCCCCGTGTACTTTGTGTGTGTTGGGAGGACTCCTTTGTCAATCAGTTTTGAGGAACTATCATCTCTCTGGTTTTTTCACCCACTTTTGTTTCTTTTGGCGATATTTATCCTTTTTTTTCTGGATGTATTTGTAGGTAGCCTTCATGGTTGTGGTTGATTAGTATATTTTTGTAAAGTTGTAGGTCAGACTGGCTTGTCAAGAAAGTCTATTTATTATGTGGTTATCAAGGGATGTAAAAATTATATTATCTTAATATAGTTGTGTTAATTTTCAACTGGAAAAAAAGTGTGTTTTAATTGGTAAAAATGTGAGAAAGCAAAGCAGTGGATTTGGTCATTTTGTAACTGACCTAGCTATATATATCTAAAATATATATAGTTCAAAGATTCTCTTATTGTCCAATGAGAGCTTGCCTTAACGTGTTGACGTGTCAATCTAACTTGCCTTAATGTGTTGATGTGTCAATCGAACTTGTTCACGCCCAGTCCATTTTTTTTCTTAATTAACTTACTTTATTAATCCAAGTTGGCAGTTTGCCAATTTATTTAAGTAGGAGCTCCTTGATATTTTACTTAATTGGTTTAACTTCTTTGAATATATGTTCAAACATCACCAATGTATTTTCTAACATCACCAATGGTTATTAGTTAAAACGTTGTATATTTTAATCTTTTTCAAGGAAAAAAATTTTCAATTTTACCTAAAAATGTTGAATCTGTATAATTAATTAATTATATATATAAGTAATTATCAAAAAAAATAGAAACCTTTGTCTGAAGTGACTTTTAATGCCCATGTTAAAGAAACAGAAGGCAGGAATAGACCAGAAATACATACCTTGGAACCAACCCTAGAACGTGTTTTTTTTCCAAAATGAACCTTGACTTTATTACTTTATTACAGAAATAGCAAAATGGAATTATTCACGAAAATAGGACAAAGATCAAGTAGATATGCAACTCTGCATTCTAAGTTGCTCGACAACAATATATCCATCTTCTCCCTTGTGTCTCTCTAAATCTCTATTCACCTGCAAGTAAATACACACATATGATATGGTAAGCTCGAGATACACATCCAGAAATATATAGTTATAATGCCAACAACAATCTGCAATTGCAGGAGCAAACCGTACAAATTTTGTTTGGAATAGTCAATGTTGATTGACATCTAAAAAATATATATCATGGAAAAAATATCGAATATGGAAGTATACCCATCCTTTATTTGGGAATTCGAAAATGGGTTCAGGTGAGACATGTTGGGGTGAGGCAGATTCAAGTTGGGCTCGCAATAACATATATCTTATTTACTGGCCCCGAACCAATCATGGGTATATGGAGGTCTGGTACCACTCTAATGGTTGAACCTGATAAGATGGTGAATTTCATTTCCCTTAAATAATAATAGGGGAGCTCCACGTTTCTATTATGTGTGGTTGAGATTACCGAAGAACCATAACTTGCTTACTGCGGGCTATGCTTATAGACATGCATCGGTTCGTCCTCCCAAAGCCGAGTATTCTCTAGCGGTTGGTTACTCGACCAACTCTCTATCTGAATGGAAACATGCTATTCTGTTTGAATGGCAACATGGTATTTAGTAATATTCTACAGCGTGTGTGCCTCCATAAATTTCAAAGATAAGAATGGTTTGTCCCACTTTTTCCACTAATAGTGAAACTCCTACTGCCTACCTTGCTTATTCCATTTCAATTGGTGCTTCCACCTATGCTTCACTATATGATGCTACTAGTGGTCCTTCGACTGGATCAAACTCAAGATAAAGATTGTAACCAAAAGAATCAATAGAAATGACTGAAACAATAGACTTACTTTCTTAATCGAATAGCTTATGCAATACAACATGGGATCTGCACTCATAACAATAGAGTATAGAAAGTAGAGTGTATAATCCCAGTGGTGTGTTCACACTTTAACCAAAGTTATTACATTGTCATATGAAAGTAATTTCTTTACCAAGAGGTTAGGGAAAGATTCAGTGGCGTGGCATGTGGCTCTACAGTGCCCACGCATCAGTCCTAACCTATTTCCTTCCATCCGTTCTCACAGGCATGATTCTCATCGATAGGATGTGCCTTCGAACTGTAAGTCCCCTACCTCTACCATGTCCACCTTCATGACAATACCTTTCCCTGTCTAGTACAAGGATATGATCATGGCATCTATCGGTATTTCCCTGTGGGGGTTCTGCTACCCCGACTATTTCCAGTCAGATGGTGGAAGACTCTAGTAAATAAAGTACTCTTAGAAACCTTGGGCAGCATGGCCAAGGTGTTCAGTGCAGCAATACAGTTAGAGTTAACCATATCAATCCACCAGAACTCTGCATAGATTGTTGAATGAGAGCCAGATGGTTAGACCAGCTAGAGTTGGTTGCTCCTTGCTACCCCTCCCTAATCAGGCCCTAGAGTTGGTTGCTCCTTGCTCCTTGCTACCCCTCCCTAATCAGGCCTGAGATACAGTATGTCTGAGAGTGAGTATGATATATGCCTAGGAGTAATACGTGGGATTAGGAACCTACCCTCACATGGTTAACCAGATGTCAAAATTTGCAGCATGGTAAACAGGTGGCAGCTAACAACTTTAAGACATCCAACCATTTTATATCCAGGATTTGATATCCATAATTATTCAAGACATCCATCCATTTTATGGCATTGTCGCATAGTCTAACATTGTGCTTCCCTTGTTTGAGTGCATGCCTGATTATTAATGCCCCACGGAATGTTTTAAAAACCACTAGTCTAATCTATGAATAATAGCAACACGTATTTTAAGAAATACCTCATAATTCCCTCTATAGGCTTCATCGAGTTTAAGACTAATGAAACATGCCAGCAAGTCTGTTGATACTCAAAGATTTGGTGCATCATGAACCTATTCTCCTTGTGATGTGAATAAGAAGGATCCAAATATAGGTCAAATTCCAGATAAAATCCAGTGTGATGTGAATAAGAAGGATAATTGTAAGTTAAGTAAAATCAAAATCTGTGATGTGAATAAGAAGGATCCAAATATAGGTCAAATTCCAGTGTGATGTGAATAAGAAGGATAATTGTAAGTTAAGTAAAATCAAAATCCTTCGTCCATAATAGAAAAATAAAACTATGACATTTGTGAAAAATTTTAAGGCATAATTAACTGTCCATTTGAACATAAAAGCATCAATGGAAAGAATATGATTAAACATTGAAGAACGATGTGTCTAGATACATTTAATTGTATCTGTTGTACTATGTTCCAATTAAAATTAGTGCATGTTGAATCTCTAAAATCTCTAATGTAGTTCAATATGAGTAGAAAAAAGATGTTCAAATAATAAGAGGAAGGAAATTATAATACATGGGCAAGGAAAAGGTCATCTCATAGGCCATGAGTAATAAACAGTAGCCAAAAGGAGATTGTTTTGGAAAAAGGAGAAGTGCAAGCATCTCTTTGATTGCATTTAAGTTTTCTGAACTATGTAACACACTAGCAAGAACAATTTTATATTTTCTATTTGAATTTATAATTTTGTCCTCATCAAAAGAATTTTATGAATTGTGATAGCATAATAGGTTGGTATTGGGTTAGAAAAACATGATATCAATAATCGTGATAGTGTAACTAGTTGGAAATCAATGAATCAACCATTGCAAGGGAAAGCATGCTTAAAGGGAAGAAGTCTCTCGTAACCCACCCTTAACCAAGGAAGGTTGATTATGCGTCCTCATTATAAGCCCCATCACTACCAGAGAAGCTTGCTTATTTTTTCATTATGATCTCATAAGCCCATTCAAGTCCTGGACAATAATGCTAGTCAGGATTGAAACTCCTATCATTCATATTAGGAGGAAGAGAGGCCCCATTGTCAATCAAAAATTCCATTTCTTTCCTATTCTTCTCATGTGTTGCATTATGAAGAGGAGTCTCTGCAAATCAATATAAAAAATATGTTTAAACAATAAAACCTACATATATTTTTAAGAAAAAATTTATATAGGCTGACGAGGAGTTCCTGCAAATTAATATAAAAAAAATTCTTAAACGACTAAACATAATATATTGTTAAGAAAAAAATCTGTATAGTCTATTTACACCTTCAATATACCAAAGCATAAGGTACATATCCATACAAGTAACAATAAACATGCACAATATGGTTGCATGCAACTCCCTGCAAAGGCTATAGAATCCAACTTTTTCTCTTGGAAAAAGCACAAGATATTTGGTTTTTTTTTTTTTTTCTCATAACACAATATATTTTTTCTTCAGGGTATAAATCTCATTGCCTGAATAAAATAAAAGACCCAGAAACAAGGGCATTCATCGAAAAATGTTTGGTTGTAGGACCCCAGAGATTGTCTACAAAGCAGTTATTTGCATCATTTCCTTCCAACATCTGTCAAAGTTACTTCATGTCCATACTCTGAATATTCATTTGTAGATACTTCATTGACACCTCCATTGCAAAACTGGTACTTGGATAGAAGCATGTTGTTGAGAGTCTACTATTATAGAATCACTATGTTCATAAAGTGAAAATATTCTTGTAGGCAATCTGAGTGACGTCGAATATTGTTGGTGTTGGTGTTGAATAGATGTAATTATAAGAAATCTATTTTCTCTACATAGATGCATTACAAAGAATACAAGTTTTATTGGATAAAATTTTCCAACGGCGAGTAATCGATGTGACGAGAAAATTTTTCAAAAGTTGTAAACTGAGTAAGAAATATATTTTCTCTACATAGATGTATTACAAAGAACACAAGTTTTATTGGATAAAATTATAAGAAATTCAATAAAAAAAATATTGCCAACAGCGAGTAGTCGATGTGACAAGACAATATTTCAAAAGCTGCAAACAGAGAGCATATGGAAAATGTTATCATAAGTAAAAGCAGAGCACTTGCTACAGTGTGCAACATTTTTTGTCCAAAAGAATAAGTAAAAGGAGAACACGGTAGACTGAATTTCAGATGTGCATATCAATGGCTATGATTATAAGCATCTATGTTATACATATCTATTTCTCTCTAAAATCTGAGATAAATTGCTATGCAATCTAGAAATTGATGCATATGTTCATATGATCGCGTAAGTATGATTATAAGCATCTTTGTTATACATATCTATTTCATTCTGAAATTTGAGGCACTCTAGAAACTAATGCATATGTTCATCTGATGTTGTAAATTTATCTTCCTTTATCATAGACCAGCATTTCTAGCATTTACCAGCACCATTTTCCAACACATTTCATCCCCAGCCCGACAGAGACTGCACTACCATGCAACACTTGTTTATATAGCCAAAAGTTAGTTATTGAAGTTGTAAAAATTAATTCGGCTTTCATACAATAGTGTCGATTATTTTGTTGTTTTGATAATCTATTTATCCATATTAGTGACTCCATTAATAATTTGATTGGGAGAGAAGTATTATATACTCTTCAGTGTTATATGGTATTAATTTCTTACTAGCCATTTTATTTTAAGAAGTATTAATTTCTCTAGTGTTATATATTATTAATTTCTTACTAGCCATTTTATTTTAAGAATAGTCTAAATATATATAACACACAATTTACACATTTTTCAAAAAATGTTATTATATAACCTTCACATTTAAAACATTAAGTAAATTTTATCCTTAATTTAAGTTTAAAGAGTTAAACCTATTGGACAATCCCATGTTAACTTAACGTATGAAGTCTTGAAAACACGTGTGCTCTACAACAAGGATATATATATATATATATATTATGCTTAATTTAAGCTTAAGGAGTTAACCTATTCGACAATCCTATGTTAACTTAACATATGAAGTCTTGAAAACACATGTCCATTACAACAAGGATATAGTATCTTAGTTTCCTTTTATCATATAATTCTTTATCACGCCACATATTCTCCTTAAATTTAGAAGTGATAATATTTGTAATATTATCGGTATTCTGCACGATGGCTTCTTCTTATATTCCCCAATGATTTAGCCAAGATTTGACATCTTTATGCCAACCTCGTTTGAGCCGCTGGTGGTTTTGGCTAGAATTTGAAGCAATTTTTGGGAGTCTCTTGCCATCCATGTTGTTTATCTTGTTCTTGTAAGTTAGATATCTAATCATAGCAATGTTCTTGATGGGGGAAAGTATTGCTTCTATGAGGAGCATAAGATAGGGTGTATTGCCTTTGATTTTGAGATTATAAGTTATAAAATAATTTTGGATATGTTATATCTTTCTCCAGGATTCTCTAGAGATACTGCAACCCCAAACTTCACATCCATATAAGATAATTGGAGTGATGAGAGTGTGAAAGAGACATTTTCTCTTATCCCAAAGCCAAAGATTCATTAATTTACAATCGTTTTCAAGCCCATAATAACCTTTCCACCCTCCATTTATCATTTTCTCAACAATATAGTTCCAATTGAGCTTATGGTGAATGTTAATTCCAAGACATTGGTATGAAGGCAATTCCTCCAAGCTATTGTTGTCATATACAAAAGTATCATAGGTGATGTTTTTGGATTTAATTATCAAAACCTTTGTTTTGTCAGTGTTTATAGCCATGCCCATACTAGAGCAGATGTCCTTGAGCATTATAAGTTTCTTACCTAGGTCATATGGACTCTTCACCATAAGAACAATATCATCAGCATAAAGAAGAAGAATGATAACTATACTAGCGAGAGTCAGTCCAACACAAACTGCATCCTCCAAACAATATTCTAACTTATCAGTATAGATGTCAAAAAGGGTAGGAATAAGGGGGAATTTTCTTCACTCCTATATTACAGTTAATTTATTCCAACCATCCCTCAGTGTTCGTAAACTTGAAAATAACTTTCTCATGTGACATTACTACAACGGCTCTTAACTCGAAAGGGACTTTAAGTTCTTCTAACCTATTCCAAAAGTTAGTCCTGGGGAAAATGTCGAAATCTTTTATAAAATCAACGAAACAACAAAGGAGATATATTTTATCATTATGACACTCCTCTACAAGGATCATAAATGTAACAAGGTGGTCCACGGTTGAATGGTATCCCCTAAACCCAGCCTGGCCTTTAGCTCTTTTTCCATTGTTTTCTAGCCATATACAAATCCTCTTTTCCAAAATACTTTCAAATAGCTTATCTAAAATGGGGTTAATCATAATGATCCTATAATTAGAGGGGTTACTTTATCCCCACTTTTAAAAATAGGAACAATGAGACTTTGATTCCAAGGTTTTGGGAAACCTTGTTGGATAGTTGAATTGAAGAGCTTATGTATGTGAGAGATGAGGATAGGTCCTCCAATTTTTAATATTTCATCTTGGTAACCTTAAATGTTCTTAGATTTTCCTTTTGAGAGCTGCATAACCCCAAACTTAATGTCTTCTATAGAAAACACTTCATCCTTTGTAGAATTATTTGGAATGTTGTCCATGACATTATGTGATTCGTAAATATTTTTAAGGTAGAAATTTCAATCCTTCAAGTGAATCCTATTATTTTCTTTAGTTTTCTGAGTTAGAATTTGCCTCCAGAATTTCTTAGGATCTATCTTAAATAAGTGCAAAAGCTTCTCTTGTTTTCTATTATATAGTCTTTTTTTTTTCCTTTTAATTAAGTTTTTATATCTATTTATCTTATCAGATTTTAATGACACATTGGAAGCATCCTTAATGGCATGTCTAGCAATTTTACATTCATTATCATACCAAGGGTTAGTTGTATTGTTTTTTTCTTTTTACACAACACCTTAATAGAGAGTTTGTTAATGGAAGTAGAGAGGATTGTTGTAAAATTTTGATAGTTATCTTCAATATTGTTCTCATACATTAATAGATTCAAAGCATTACTTGAGTCATTTAAGAAAATATCAACTTTTTTTTGTTAGAAAGTAAGTCCCTTTGGCTATCAGAGTGTTATTCAATGGAGCTTTTGTGCATGCCAACGTTTAGAGTTAGAGTTAGATTTAGAGTTAAAGTTCTATGATCAAAGCCGAGTTTGTGGTCATCTAAAAGATCAAAGATTATTATTTGGTTGTATATGGGGATATCTGATATTACATAATCAACAACACTAGTTCCACGCCCATGGATACAAGTTATCCCGTTATATTTTGGCCACTTCCTTAGACCATTGCAAATTATTAAATCTTGAGAACTATAGAGCTCGATTAGCTCAGTACCAAACAAATTATCGATTAGGTCTTCAGAGTTTATTCTGTATCTATTAGCTAAAACAAGGTCCTCATCTAGCCATAGAGGATTAGAGTTGGAATCATTAGTTGAAATAATAGCTTGATTAGTTGCAGTTCTAGAATTAAAGTCTCTTAACATGAGGATACTACCTTCATTTTTCATATTGTAGATATCTTGCTCTAAGCTTCTGTAGGGACAGTTCTTATCTAGATTTTTTTTTGTATAAAAAGTAGAGATAATAGGTGTGAAATAACATATTGCTATATAAATATTCATGTTGTTAATATCTTATATCTCCATCCATATGTATTGATTGAGTGGATATTTCTTATGAATCCTAATGTGAGAAGAGATGTTCATTTTTATGTAACAAGCTATGCCTCCAACCCCTCTACGGGAAGACTTTTTGTTCCATGTTGACCACAAAAAAATTACTTTTATGTTAGGGACCTTATATTCTTCATGCTCCCAAGTTTCAACCAAGAAAACAATATCAATGTCACTGGATATCCAACTCAATATAGTCCCTTTACTCCATGGAAAACCATGACAGCTCCAAGAGAGGATCTAGAGTGTCCCAAATTGATATTTGTTGTTATATTTTTTGTCTCTATCCCTAAGAATAGCCTTTTGATTCCAAATGATTTTCCATTTCCCTTCCTTCCTGACTTATTTCACCTTTGGACTTATTTCCCTAATTCCGCTTGGCCCTCTGGAATGATGTCTTCATTGATAAATATTCCTGACCCTTTTAAGCTCGAAGTTTTTTTGTGCATGCCATATTTATGGTCATTAGAGCTTCTATGAGGCAAGTCATCTCAATTTGTGATTTATTTTTTAGTTATTCCTTGACTATTGTGAGGGTTTCCTCATCTTTCTTCTCTTTTACACTAAATATTTTGAGGTTCAAGGATCTTTTGTTATGTTCATGGGCTAATTCTATGAGCTTGTCCATTTCTTCTTTGATGGGTTTGATATCCAACTTATGTTCCAAATGATTTACAGCAAAATTGTTAATTATATTTTCTTCTATCTTTGTGATCTTGTCCTTAAGATTATGATTTTATTCGACCTCTGCCTCCTAGGTTGATTTTTTATTGGATTTGTTTTTCTATTTCTTGTATTCTAGCCTCCATTTTCTACAGCTCACTCTCCAACCCTAAAATTATATTTTATCTCTTTCTCTCAATCTTGTCTTCAAAGGATTTAAATTTATTATCAAGCATTGTTTCGAGCTCTGTTTTATGTTTGCCTTTTTTCTCTTCTCTACATTTTTCTAATGATTATATATATTCACACAGAATATCTAGGGTTACTTTGTTAGGTCTCCCCTTAAGAGGTTTTGGTATCTAGGGTGAATTACTCATATTGTATTAAAAAGAAAAGAAAATAAATAAGAACTACAGAAGGAACTTGTGTACCTGGTTCACCTCGTAGACAGAACCATCAGAAGTAGTGTTCAATATTCTTCATGTAGGCAAAGAAGTATTTCATAGATTCTTGATTTATGAATAAACCACCGTTCAAATTTATCGTAGGGATACACCTCCTCTTCATTCTATTCAAATTTTGTACCAATTCACATTCAAAATCACTGGAGAGTATAAACTTGTTTCATTCACTCCATAGTATAAATCTTCATTCAAATTCACATGAACAAACCTTCGTTCAAATTTACCACAAAGTAGAAACCCTTCACTATTCAAATTCATGGTGAGTATAAAGTTCTTTGTTCAAATTCACCACAAAGTAGAAACCCTTTCAAATTCACTATGAGTATAAATATCTTCATTCAAACTCACCGCAGAGTAGAAACCCTTCACATTCACCATGAAGTATAGGTAATAATAATCTAGATTTACGGTAGGGTAGAAACCCTTCATCATTCAAATTCACCTCGAAGTAGAAACCCTTTCATAAAAAAATTGCACAAGGTTATTATTGTATATATTTATTGACTTTGTATCATTTATTCATGTTAATTATTTGTTGTTATTTTAATTAATTGTGTAATGATTATATATATAATCGTATCTATATGATTGGATAAATGAATACATTAATAGAAGAAAATTTTGTGGATGTGAATGTGCAACCCATAGTAGATAAAACCAAGTGCGCAATCTTGTACACAATTTATTATACTTATTGTGTAACTTGCACAACATTATGCCAAGTTGAAAAAACATGGAAATGACTTAGCATATCCTACTTTACCTTATCTCACATGTTAACTATATAGTGTTTATCTCACCTTAAGGATCAAAAATAATTATATAGTTTGTGTGAATAGATATGGAATTCTTACTAGTATCTCAGAACAATATGCTAGTCCTGAGACCTTAAATGATCAAAGAAAACTATAGTGAAAATAATGATTACGAATGTTGCTTATGAATATGTGAAGATATATAATGTAGAGTATCATCTGAATCTGGTTGATGGTAAAGTAATGAAATTAGTGTGTTTATGCCTAACATTTATAATTCAAGTAGCTTAATGCAGTCTTAAGTGAGTTTAAAGTACCATATTAGTCTTTTAATTAAGGTTGATTAATCATATGAATGTAAGTCTAAGTTCTTTCATATTTGTGTATTTATTTCCAATTGCATGTTAACATATTGTTGAATGTATAAGTCTTTTAACCTTACCGAACTTAAGTAAATTAAACTTAAAAAGACATTTTTCTTAATAAACTAAAAAGACATTTTTTTTTAAATGACACAACTTGGGGTTATTTTAGACAGACGTTACGCATATTATCATAGCCAAATTACGAAACTAGGACCTAATGAACCCACCTACTTGTTTTTAACTTTGTTATTGTATAAGGAATTAATATACACTAGTAGTTGTGTTTATTATGTACTACGGCCAATAGGGTATGATCTAGAGAAAAGAATGACTTTCCATCTTTTCTTTTACCTTTATAATAGATTAGAGTATTGAAGAGCATATAAAAAGTTACAAAATACACTATATATATATATATAGTACCCACCTTATGTGTAATTGGAAGTATACATTACAACCTTATTTGGGTAAGAAAATTTGCAGTAGCATTTCATTTTGACAAAATCTTATTTATAGGGAGAGACGTATATGATCTAAGTGAAGGAACCACGAGCATGGTATTTTTTTAATTAATGTTTAATTTAAGTAATCTAAAATAGATCCTCGTATGGAATAATGTTAACCTTTGAATTTTGAATTGAAGGTGGAATCCCTTGAATTAGTGAGAGTAAGTTTTAGAAATTGTACAAGTAAAATGACATATACATGTGTTTAATAAAAGTTGAAATCATTGGCACGTGTAGATAGTCCTTAGGCTACCAATAATATATGGTGTATAAATGCATAGATAAATGCATAGCTTCTATGCAAAGTATAGAACATATACTTGAAAATATAGTCCACTCTAGGATGGACCTTACTAAAAATAGTTTAAGTTTTGGAAAACTTAAATTTTAATTGACTTAGTTTAATGGATATTTAATCTCATATTGATATATTGATATAATGTATTAGAAAAAATAAAAATTGACCTTGTCTTTATACAGAACAATTAGTTCAGTAAAAATGATAAGAAATAAAAATAAAGGGGAAAGTAGAATTATGAAAGGGGAGGTATTGAATATTAGGATAGTTGTCTTTATACAGAACAATTAGTTCAGTAAAAATGATAAGAAATAAAAATAAAGGGGAAAGTAGAATTATGAAAGGGGAGGTATTGAATATTAGGATAGTGATTGTTTTAAATAGATATATAGTATCAATAAGGTTATAGAAAACACTACTTGATTTATTTAAATTAAGATTGAACAAAGACTTAGATATCAATGGTCCATGATGAAAGGAGTATGAAAAAATAGTTGAAGTCTTATTTTTATTTTAGAACAACAATTATGATAAATAATTTATAAATAGATAGGGAAAATTCTTGAATGACTAGTTAATATGGATGATAGCTCATAAAAATTGAACATTGAAAAGGAGTGAATTGTGTTTCTATGGATAATTTAGTTGTAAAAACTTTATCTATAAATATTAGGAAAAGGTATGCATACTCTATTCATGAAAAATTATGGAATCCCCTGGATGTAAATAAGTCTTTGTAGTTGTAAATTGGTGACTTACTTATGGGGGTAATGGAGAATAAGAAATTAAAAATGGACCTAATGTAACACACCTGACCCCTAAGTACCTTTTTTAGGGATGGGGCATCAAAATTTTGTTTTCCTTAATCCTCTTGAATCCTCTTCCCGGGAGCTTCATCCTCTTCTACTCATCAAGAGATTTCCAACGACTGCTACCATGCTCAAATCTGAGCTCTGGATTGCAAGTTATGGCCCTTTAAGGTTCTTTAAGCCTTCATTAACTGGAGTCTGTTACAGCCACATGGCACCTGCATGGCTCCCTGTCACCCGACACTACACCTCACTTGGATTCATTAATACTAATTAATTCCTAAGTCTTCAGACTTCGGCGAAATTCCTCTTTGTGTACTTGTGAACCCAAATCTCCCGAATGTCAGAGTTTCGGAGAGGGTCCCTTTTTATTTAATTAATTAAAATTGTTTGACATCTTGCACGAGCAGGAAAGTAAATATGGGCCTTCGGCCCTTTTCAACTCTTTCAATCATACCACTCCAAACCTCCAGATTTCTTAATTCTCAGACTCTCGAAGGGTCGACACTTACACGTGGCGATGCATTAAACACAGAGGCAGGGATGGGTGGATTTGGGCCTTTGACCAAGTTAATCCCCAACGTCCCAAATTTCCTAAAGTTCTAAACTCCCAGTGCCCCGGGGTATTCCACCAGCTCTTAGACCAAGCGAGTATGCACCAAGGGTTGACATGTGGCAAGGGGAAGAGATGACACATGGCCCCATCAATGGGTGACATGTGTCACGTTCTAATGGGCACATAAGGTCTATGAAAATCATAAAATCAAGGGGACATGTGGCATGTCGACCATAGGTCCATGTCACCCTAGGTGACATCATCATGCCATGTCACTCCATACTAACAGCCTACGGGAGTCTCTAGCTTCTCACACCTGCGAAATCGCCCAGAGCTTTGAAGTCTGAACTCCCGCTAGCAATCCTACCAACACCCCTTCTATCCTACAATCTAGATAGGTCCACGTAAATCCATATATCTACGGTCTTCGTTGCTTCACAACTTCGGCATTCGGGGAATCTTTTGTGTGAGTTCCTTTTTACTTCTAGAGTGGTCAGCGTCAGGTTGACCACGGTCTAGATCCAACGGTCAGAATGGATCCTGAATGATCCTCGGATCAACGGTCCTTGTCACTTTTCAACTTTGGTGTTCGGGGGTTCTACCTGTTTAACGCTCCCTTTCTCCCAGAGTGGTCAACGTTGGACTAACCGCGGCGTAGATCCAACGGTCATGAGAGATCCTGAAGCGTCCCCGGATCTACGGTCCTTGTCCCTTCGCAAGTTCGACGTTCATGGGTTCCATCCGCTTAACACTCTTGTTCATCTAGAGTGGTCAATGTCGGATTGACCACAGCATAGATCCAACGGTCATGGGAGGTCATGAATTCCCTCGGGTCTACTATTCTCACTACTTCACGAACAGTAAGTGGTTCACGGTTTATCGGTGGGACAGATCCCATGGTCATGGTTAAGGAAACCGCCAGATGTTGGTCAACCTCATTGGTAACCGAACCGGTAGGTTACCTTCAGATGGTTTCAAAGGTTGTAGAGTCATAGCATCTCGGAGATCCAAACTCCCAGAGTTCTAAAGCCAAAATAGCTTAGCTCCTTTCAGACCTAGCGAAGGGTCCCCGGGTCTTGGTCATATGGATTCTCTGACAAGCCTCGAGGTTGTATGCTCTACTCTTAGCCATTATTTCATTAGGGTCGTGGACATGAGCCCTCAATCACATGGACGGATGGTTTGAAGGAGGCGCCCTCCCTCCACGGAGCTTGAATTTAGTAATCCCGCGAGGGTAATTTTGAGGGGTCGACAAGACTGAAATATTCCAGTTAAATATACCCCGACTCTTGCACTACAAATTCCATCCTTGGGGAAAATTCCCTTAAGTATTTTCCAACCAATACAGAGATAGTAAAATCATTCTTAGATTCATTTACAGACCTACTGCTAAGCTGAGGCGAACAGAAACCATTCAAAAGCATGGGTTCACAGAAAAAAATAAGCATTTCTACATTAATCATACAATACAAATTTTAGTCATAGACACATACATTAAACCATCATTTCAATTCTAGTATATAGGTATAAGAATACTTATAAAGAAAACCATATGGTGAAGCAACTGCTGAGAGGGGTGCTCGTTTCCACCCAACCGTAAGCATAGCCACTCCTAAATGGATTTATTGTTGGCCACCCCCTAGCTAGATCATGATGCTCTAAGAGAGACTCTTACTTATTTTTCAGTGACAGTCAAGGATGGAGGTGACTCTCCTCCTCCCACAAAACTTGGCAAAACGGTTTTTTCTCCACCAAGAAAGGGGGCATGCAACAAGTGCTTCCTCAGTCACTCATCTTCTCTATAACCTCATTTGTAATCTTGGACTGAAAATGCTTCATGCAACTTCTTGCACCCAGAGCAAGCTTGTTTTTCAATTCTTTTTTTTAGAACCAGAGAGTTGCATGTGTTCCTTTTCTTTAAGAAGAATGGTCTCTCGACTAATCTCTCTACCATCCTCTCTGCCCACGAATTCCCTTCTTTTCTTTCCTTCCTCGGTAAGATTGAGTGGGTCTGAATCCTCAGTTTGTGGTTAGGTTAGGAAGTATTTCAGGTGGGTACTCTTCCCATATCCCCATTAACTCTTGAGGAGGACTTCCCAACCACCAGCCTAACTGGTAACTTATTTTTGGGTCATAGGATTGTTCTGGGTCTAAGTAATTTAAATCTAGTAAGCTACTAGTCTGGTGGGGGGTCATCTCAACCATTTTTGGTCCCCTCACCATCTCTCTCATAGCATCATGATCTACCTTACCAATCACCTTCAGCAGTTATGCAACACTATCCATTTTTAATTAATAACATAAATACATACATTACCTTTTTATAACAAAACGGTTCATCAATTCCAACATCCACACATATTCAGTCTACCTATAGTCTTTTGGAAAGTTATAGTTATATTTACAAGCTGGGGGAAATAGGGGTGTTATAATCCCCTCCCCCTTAAAGGAACACCTTCCTTGATGTTCTACCTGCCAATGTATTATGTATGTACAAAAGTAAACAAAAATGGGTATATATATTTCATGGCATCCTCCATTTCCTGTGTAGCTTCATATGGACCAAATTGTTTCCACTACACCTTGACCTATTAAATGGTTATGTTCTTGAGTCGGATTTCCTTCCTGACTATTATACATTGTGGCTCTGGCGGTAATTCTCCCTCTGGTTCCACCTGAATCACGGACCAATCAATTATATGATTATAATCGTTGTAACTTAGGTCTACACCCCTACCTCTCCTCTCTCTCTTTTTTCCCCATGCCTTCATTAATTTTTCCTCTTCTAGTTGGTTAAGTCAGTTTCCCATTACTAAGTGACTTGGTTCTTATTCGGTCCTCTCTTGATTGAGTCTTTGCACATTTATGTTTCTATTTTTCCTGAAAGGATAAAATTCATGTCGTATTTGGTTCGGAATGTTTGTCATCACGTTTTCCATTGATTGAGATCACAGTAGGTCGACCAAGTATTTGTGTACGCACAGGAAAGGCCAATAGAAAAATGAAGCAATCCAAAGCATTCAACTTTGGGCTCAGACTATGGGAATAGACAAGTTAACTTTCAATGGTGGAGATCCATCAGGCCGATCAGATTAGCGGATCTCATCCATTTGGGGTTCCAGAATCGCGCGGGGTTTAACATCAAGAATTACCCAAAGTCCCGAAGTGTGGAAGTCCCAAACAGTTGAACTTGTCGAATGGTCAAAGTCATGAAGAGCCTAAGTGTCGAAGCACGTGGCATCCATCAGTCATGACATGCAACAACAGATCATTCACTTCAGAGATTTTACTCCGGGAGATTTTTCATGTTTCACATTCGAAACTCCTGAAGCCCGAAATTCTGAAAACCCAAAGTAAATATGGACCATCCATCGGTCATGAAACGCAGCAGCAGATCATTCACTTCAGAGATTTTAATCCGGAATATTTTTCATGTTTCACATTCGAAACTCCCGAAACTCAGATTTCTGAAGAGAATCTCGACCGTTGATCTCAAATCAACGAGAACCGTTGATCCTTGCAGTAGGTAGATATCACTCGGACCACATATCATAATCGGATCGACAGCCACATTTCATTTTGGGGATGTAAATTTCTCGGACGTTAATTTTCTAGAGCGGTCCTATAATTAGAACCACGGTATTGTTGGAAGGGTATGTGGAAACTCGTGGTGGATTGTGTGCCCAAAGGCGGTATGGACCCAAACCACCCTCAACAACTCCTGCAATCACGTGCTTAAATGACATCAGGTCACGACCATCACCTCTAAGTCACCTCCACTCATCTCACTCACTTCTCTCACCCCTTTCACCACGTGCCATCTGTCCTCCACTCACACCTGTCACCCCCACTCCCCTCCACCTCATCTACATCCACGTCATCCACCTTCACGCATCTTGTCTTCCTATTGGGCATCCGTCGCCACGTATTCCTGTCCACAAACAGTTCATCACAGTGGAATCAAGGAGAATGGTCAGTTACAGTCGAGACGGAGTGCACTTAGCTTCTAAAAGCTCAGACATAGACAGAGAGTTAAGTCTCAGTCACAGGTTGACGTAGATTGGTTCCAGAACACTTCAGCAGACTCCCTCTTCCTCAAGCAGAGATCTTCTCATGCATCCAGTTGTCTCCAGTGGCCTCCAACAACTCGCAGGTATGCCATTACTCAACACATATCCTTGCTCTGTCACTCCGAGGCATATTTTCTACCAATTCAGTCCCTCCAACACATGCATCAGTTTCTGTCTCAAAGATAGTAGTAGTTTTTAGTTGATTAATTCCCCCATTTCTTAGATTAGATACAAGAGTGGTATTTTGTTTGTGATAAGAACCACTCTTATTGATTAATTCCAGTGTCTTAGTGAAGTTAAGAATTTGTTTTACGAACAATTATATAAATTTAGGTCTCAGTCCCCTAAGGACAAAAGCCTCTGCAACTCTTTTAAATAGTTAGCTTTCGGATATTGTAAGGGTCGGATTTTTGGGGAAATAATAGCAATACATCATATTGGTTGGACCCATTCTATGCATGGATTAAAGCTCTCTACCTGGTGAACATACTCTTGATGACAGTGTTTCATTCAAATCTTTATGTGTTATTATTCTTATCTGGAATAAAGTTTTTGGTTTGTGCAACGTACATTTCATTTCCTTCCAGCTATTGTATAACTTGTTTTTACTGATATGCAACCTTTTAAATAGCTAATGCTTTGGTGAAGATTTGTTTTATTTGCAACCTGTGGGAGTAATTGTGCTTTTTATACATGTTTAATGTCTTGAAATAATATTTTAAGTATTGAACTTCTTGCAGCAAATTATTCATTGATTAGTTTGTTGTTTCCCTCTGTTTTTTTTATTTTTTCACTCGTCTGTCATTAGTGTACCACAATCCAAGGAGGACTCTCATCCCTATCATTCTTCCAACCCAACCATCCTTTCTCTTGATAGAATAACCCTCTGACCAACCAACACCCTGAAATAAAAGAAACAGTCATTCTAAACTGATAGGTGGCCTACTTTTTCCCTTTGGCAGTCAGGTGCGGACCTTAGGACCAACATCTTTTGGCTTCATTGTCAGGGAATGGAGTAATGAAATATATTTCCCTGGGAGAATGACATTTATCAGATCTAACCTTTGATGGTGAAAAAATATCAGACACAGATAGACTACCATCTTTCACCTGGTGACTTCACTGAGTAAAATTTAAAGAAGAAATACTGGGACCAAGAAAGGGATTCAACAAATCAAAATCTGAAAACAGCAAAGCCAAGAAGACTCATTCTAATCCTGAGAATAACACAGTAGTCTCTGAGATAGAAAGGTAACTAAGAAAATGCATTGTATCCCAGAGATATACTTCGCTCCTCAAAGGTAAAGTTGCACACAAAGAGCCTATGTCTAATCACAATCACAAGCAGCTTGAATTTGATAGCCCTGAAAATCATAATTCCAAAGGGGCTTAGACATCTTCGACTCTTGATTCCACTTCAGTATCCAGTCTTGCATCCACCCTTGTATCTCCCATAAATTTGCAGGTCCCTATTATTCAAGTCATGGTCGTTAACATGATGGATGCCATAATTGCTACCAGATATGCACCCCTAGTTCTTCTTGTATCCTTGCATGCCTTCCCAACCACAGATTACATGAAATATTTACCAATATATAATGGGGAAGGAGAAGTAACTGTTGAGGAACATCTGGAAGCCTTTTATATCTTTGCAGACAACTTTAACATTGATTATGCAGATGTATGGATAAGGTTGTTTGGTACAGATTCTAGAGGGGGAAGTAAGAAAAGGGTTCATAGGTCTTCCCCCAGCCTCCATTGTAGATATTGAGGCACTGGATGAAACTTTCATAAAGAAATGGGGAGATAGGAGAGATTACCTCTACTACATCACTGAGTTTGGGGCCCTAAAGAGAAAGAATGGTGAATCTATTTCAGATTTCACCAAGAGATTCAATAAGATGTATGGTAGAATCCCAGACGAGATCAAACCAATTGAAGCCTTTGCCAAGATCACCTATGCCAATGAATTTGATGCATATGTATCCCTCCTCCTGAGAGAGAGAGAGAAGATCAACCACACTATTGTCCATGCAGGAAGCAACCATTGAATTTGAATCTAATATTTTGGCATCAGACAGAATAAAGACTAGATATGATAAAGAGAAGAAAAAATAGAGAGAGGATACCCCTACCTCCTCTAACTCAGCCACATCTTATCCCAAACTTGAGGAAATGACCAAAACCTTGAAAGATCTGACTTCTAAAATAGCTAAGCTAAAATTGGAATCCAAACATCCAAACAGAACTTTTCACGGGGGGGGGAATAGAAATCAAAATCAGTTCAGGAGGCCTAATGATGCCCCTCCCATAATGCAGAGAGAAAGAAGAAATGTTGATGATCAAGGGGTAGTACCTCCTTTCCAAAACAATCAGATTGAGGAGATGGATGCAGACAATGATGTTGTGGATGATATTGTTGTTATTTTCAATGAAACAGATTATTATACCGGCCATTTAACATAGCAAGAATATGAGGTAGCACAACTGTCAAATCAGTTTGATGATCATATAGGGGAGCAGGGAGTTATTCAAATCCAACCCAAGAAGAAATATGATTTGAGGACAAGATCAGGAGCTTCAAAGGCCACTACCCCTGATCAAAGCAAACAAGATGAATTTCCCCCCAAGCTAAGTCGAAATAAAGGTATGTCATCTAAAACTCCTAAACTTCCTCTACCAAAACCTGCAGTCCCTAAAATGAAAGAGTCTAATAGGCCACCAACCTATTTCATCCTAGAACATGAGTTGAGCAAGATCAAGATCCATGTACCTTTGACAGAATTGTTAAAAAACGAGCCTTTCAAGAAATCCATCATGAAAATTCCGCAGCCACCTCCTTCTAGTGTATCATCTGATGTCATTAGTCTGTAGGATGAAAACCCAACCATCATTGTGGGTCCACACATTAAGGATGGCTCTGATGCTTCTCCTCCTTTATATATATCTTTGAATGTCCATGATAAGATCTTGCATAACTGCCTTATGGACTCAGGACCCTCCCACAATGTCATGCCCAAAGTTGTTATGGAAGAACTAGGTCTGGAGATTACCATGCCTTACCAAGACATGTACTCCTTTGATTCTAAAAAATTAAAATGTCTAGGATTGAAGAAGGATGTGGTGGTTTCTCTAGCACAATTACCCATGAAGAGTGTAGTGACGGACATTGTTGTAGCAGACATTTTCCCAAAGTTTGGTATTCTTTTATCCAGAACGTGGGCTAAGAAGGTTGGAGGATCATTACAAATGGACCTCACTTATGCCACCATTCCTATGTTTGGAGGAGAACATAGGAGGATATACAGAGAGGTAAGGTTATCCTACATTGTTAGTGACCATCAGAACCCAAGAAATCACCCAATTTATGTTGTTGAGAATGAGACTGGCTCATGTGTCTTCCACTTAAACGATGATGAACTTGATATATTAGTTAGCCAATGCAATGATCAGTCACTGACAAGTCAACAAAACAGAGTATGGAAGATGTATTTCGATGGTTCTTCATCAAAAGAAGGATCTGGTGTAGGTATTCTCCTCATTTCCCCTTCAGAAGAAGTAATAACCCTCTCTTATAAGATGGAGTTTGAGACTACTAATAACGTAGTTGAATATGAAGCTCTAGTGTTAGGACTGAGGTTTGCCAAAGACATGGCCATTGATTGTGTAGCAGTTGTTGGTGATTCTAAGTTAATCATCAATCAAGTAAGGAACATCTATCAGGATAAGCAACAGAGGCTCAAGCAATACAGAAACGAGGTATGGGATCTGATTGATCATTTCTTTCTAGAATTTAACATTTCTTTCATTCCCAGAGAACATAATCAGAAGGCAAATTCTTTGGCCTTGGCTGCCATCACTTCCAGGCCTCCCATTGGCCCAAATATTAAATATCAGGTGGAAATCAGGCATAGAATAGCCATACCAAACAACGTAAAGCACTAGCAGGTCTTTAGTGATGATCTGGATTTGCGGAGATTTTTTCACACCATTAATTATTTCTCCAATATCTCAATTGACCAAGAAAGTCAAGGAGGTGAAGATGAGGAATTGGAATATCAACAAGCATCCCATCTATTGAAGACAGTGGTTGGTAATGATATTGTGGAGCTGAAAACCAACCACATTCCAAGAGGACTGGTGCCATTGGACAGGTTTTTTGACAGTAATTATGTTTACAAAGGGGTTGTCATTAAAAATCAAGAAGAAGAGGTGACAAATTGAAATATTGGGACCATTGAGAATCCTAAGATCATCAAGTTGTCCAAATCATTAGCTACAGAATGAAAAGACAAGTACGTCAGTCTCATTAAAAAGTTTTTTGATACTTTTGCATGGTCCTATGAAGATTTGAAGACATTTGACACTAACATCATCCAGCATAAGATCCCCCTAAAGGTTGGCTCCAATCCATTCAAACAGAAGATTCGATAGTTTAATTCCATGTTAATGTCCATGTTAGGTGATTTATATGTACTAAATAAGACACTAAACTACCCTCAATTAAATTGTCAACCCGGGGTAAGTAAACTTAGAGTTGTAGCAAAATATATGCCAAAGGTAAAAGGTTGGTAGGAGTATAGTCTAACTAAGGAAAGTAGCTATCTAAGGCTAATCTACTCAAGAAAACCTATCTAATGAGAAAACCCTACTAAGCAAAATGAAACTAGGTAACCTAAGTACTTTTGGGCCAAGGATCGATGGATGGTTCCTAAGAAAGCAAGTAAAACCCTATGTAAAGCAA
>ML798008.1:70790-103095 GCA_009831015.1 Picea engelmannii | reverse complement strand
AACTATTTCTAATGCGTGAAAGGAAATCTAAATGCTCAATGCAATGCATGAAAGGAAATATATTCTATTGAAAGCAATAAAGGAAACTATCTCTTCTATGAAAACAAGAAACTGTTTTCTAATCTATGAAATTCAAATACATTATATACGAACATAAGCAAACTTGTGATATACTAAATTCAGTCATTAACTACAACTTGAAATTGCAATCTAAGTCTAAGAAATAAATTGCATAACATAAACTAAACTAGCTCTATCTTAATAATTCAAATTGCAAAAAGGAAAAATACTCATAAATAGAATTTAAAGACTATTTCAGCATATGAAAAGAAAGAAAATAAGCAACTAAATGACGAATTAAATAAATAAAACCAAATGGAAACTAGATCAGCAAACTAGAATTGAAAACTAAAGACTAATGACTATCCATCCACCGAAACCTCGTTAAAGAAAACATAAACTCAATTTTTTGTTCTATTCTATCTCAAACTCTGTTTTAAACTAGATTCTACAATCATAAATCAAAGCATAATCTAACATATAAATGCATGTAGGGTTAGTGTATGAGTTTTCAAACTCGTTCCTAATTATAAAATCAATGAATATTAACAAAAAACCTCCATACTAACCTGGAAAAGAGAATTAAAACAGTTAAACTACAACAACAAATTAAAGAAATGAAGGAACGGTTCATGTACAAGAAATAAAGAGAAATCTAAGCTATGAAATGCATAAATAACACAGAGAACAGTTACCAGACTGCTGGTGGGCCCCCCAGCAAGTCGTGGTCACCTCTCAAATGCGCACCATAAGCTCAGCAAAATGATTTCACCATTAAAACTTGAAAAACGTAGTCTTATACAATTCTGGCAATTGAAAAATGCAAAAACAAAAGAAAACGTTTTTATCTATATCCTCTACTTTGTCTACTGCTCCTTAGCTATTGTATGACCACCACAGTGGTATTTATAAGATTTACAGACCAAGTGGTCGACCACAGGAGGTTCGAACCGCTTCTAAAATTGGTAAATTTCATTAATGGTGCCCTAACTGTCGAAACTAAGTGAGCCAATAATCGCCTTCTTTGGACAACTAAAATAGAGTTGTCTTGAGCTTAGTAGTTGGAGGGGGCGATCATGAAGAAAACCCATGTGCCTGATTTGTCCATCACTAGCCACCAATGCCATAACCGCCAAATCACCTTGCGTTTTTGTGCAATATTGGGTGTCGGAACGAGTGTTGGAACTGAGAACCACGAACTTCTCTTAATTCGTTCACAATTTCAGGAAACCGCCCACAAGGGACGTAATTGGGCATACTTTGCACAAAACCCATGTGCCGGATTTTTCAAATTCCACTTCATCCTCCCAAAAATTAATGTTTAAGTTTGTTGCCTGTAATAGTGCTGGATGAAGTACTAGACGGAGTGTTGGATGGAAAAACGCCTTGTGATTCTGCCCTGTAACACCAAAAAAACACGAATTAACTCTTGGAAATCATAGAACATGATGAATTACACTTGATTTAATCATTAAACATGAATTACATGTACCTTATGCTGATCATACCATTTTATCATCAAATTCTTCAAAAAGATCCTTCAAAAAGATGAAAAACACATATATACATATGGAAAAAGTGTATAATAACCATCATGAAAATGATCATATCTTGGGCCCAACATTACCCCCACACCTAAGATTTTGCAGGTCCCACTGCAAACAAAAAAGAAATTGTCCTTTATGACTAAACTTGTGAAGGAGGGGGTGGATTAGCTTTAGAAGCTTCTCCCTCTTGCCCAGGGGATTTTTGACTTAGGATTTTTGTGATGTTTCAATTGCATCTAGAGACTATTATTGGTGACAGTTAATATCATCAACCTAACACTATAGAGAATTCATCTTGGCTTGTAGGACAACGCTATCATGGCGTAAATGACAACTCAATGTTTCATGCTCTCTAAGTTTGAACTGGACGGTTTGGAGTTTTTGGAGGCTACTAATGACATGTGAGGAAGCCTTGGAATGTATATTATACCCTTTATCCTTTAAACCATGCAAAACAACAATTTTACCTCTGCAAAATTAGTTTGAAAAGTGACTTCCCATAAGCGCAACAATTCTAGCCTGGCGAATTTCTGAAAAATAGGTATCAAAGTGACACCTATAACTACAATAAAGTAAAACATGTGTAAAAATGGAGAGATATTTTTATTTTTGAATATGTTCTTGACAAAAACCTCTCTTGGTTTTCAAAAATTCACTTTCATTTGTTAAGAAACCATGAAAAGAAAACATGTATAAAACAGGAAAAACAGAGTATTTTATTTTCTGAAAAACTAGGCCTCTAAGAGAATTGAATATATACAAAACCATAATGTATATTTAGAAACTGAGAGAGGTTATTGTTTTTCAATATGTCCTTGGTAAAAACCTCTCTTGGTTTCCAAAAATTCACTTCCAGTTGTTAGGAAAACACAAAACGAAAATATGACTAAAACAGGAAAAACTGAGTGTTTTATTTTCTGAAATTATAGGCCTCTAAGATGATAGAATATATCGCAAACCATAAAGTATATTTAAAAACTGAGAGAGGTTAATGTGTTTTGGTATTTTATGAACACAAAATTCTTCCAGGTTTCAAAATTACTTTCCCATTTGTTCATAATCCCATCTTGAATTTGGTTACTCAAAACTTGCATAAGCACAGCGTGCTCTTAGCAGAAGCGCAGCGTGGTATTTGAGAGATATTTTGGAGGCCTTCTCAGAGGATTTTTGTGGTGAGAGTGGTATGTTTGGAAATTTTATAATGTCTTCTACACAATGGAACCATCAGGCACTGCAAATGCCTTCTCCAACCCTCTGAAAAACTAACTTGAAGTCAAACTATCCAAATGTGCAGAAAACCCTCCTATAGCGACTGTATTTGGGGAATTTCTCTCAAATGATAAAACATGTGCATAAAATGAAGGAGGATTTTCTTTATTGGTATATTATTGACAAAAACCTCTTTCATTTTTTTCAAATTCATCTTCTTTAATTCAGAAACCAATTTCGAAGTAGAACTTTGACGAAGACAATTATCTGAAAATTTATGACAAGGAATGATGATATGACCACGATGAAGATTTATGACCTTGGATGAGTGGAGGGAGTAGTATTGAAACCTAGACACACCAATGACAATTTTACAACCAAGATATGTCAAATTGTATTTGAGAATTTTATTTTGAAAACATAACAATTTGACCTAATAATCCTATCAATCACGTGAAAGAGTAAATTTGATCATTGGTGACTGACAGAACTGACAAATACTAACAAAAGGATTGGTTTGTACTGGTAGTCATGGTGAACAAGAGAATTTTTATTGTATTTCATTAATTTGTAACAATTCAAACAATTGATCCTCTTTTCATAAGCTTGGAATACATATGACAGTAAGTATTTAGCAGTTGTAATTGTTCTATATTTGTCACAAAGAGTAGTTAAGTATAAGCAGTCTTCAATAGAATAAACATAAAAATTCACAGGAGCTTATAAAACGCACAATGATGTCAGCATTATATAATTTAGCATACCAATACAAACAATTGCTGATATAATATCCCAAGACTTTGTAAAAAGACAGTATGACGGAATTTTGACAGAACTCCTACTTCCTCTTCTCATTGGTTTGCTATAAAATGGGCAATGCCTAGCATTTTTAGATCAGGAAAACTTCCCCCCAGACCGAAGATATGGAACGTCCTCATGCCATGAATTAGCAATAGGCTTCTTTGCCCGATGAGGCTGCAGGGGTATCAACAAGTTTCTCCGATAAAGGAATAGCTTAAGCATGAGGGTTTGGGTGGAGTAACAGTCCCTAGATCAAGAGTCTTCTTGCTAGTCTTGATTGTAAGATGAGGGTTTGAAAATTGGTAAATGAACTCATCCCACGTTTTCTCCTGTTTTTCCAACTCGGCTAAGACAAGTAGTTTGATAAGGTCATGGTGAAATAGGTTGTTGTGGGGATTGGTTACATGTTTCCTCATTTGGGAAGACATATTCTCTAGACTCTTCAAGAACTAAAAGGAAAAGTTACAATGGCTTATTGAATGGAAAGTGAGCTAATAATTGAAATTGATAGGCTTTAAAGACGGAATATCTACCTTCATATGTAATCAATCGGGTGATGACTATGAGAGGGTTGATTAGCTCCTGTTTTATCCACTCCTTGGAGTATCCCTTAGCTCCAGAGATGTTCTGAAATTCGGTTTTGAAAACCCTATTATAGCTTGCTCTTGGCAACTGGTGGTGTTTAAATCAGCGGTCTCCAACTCTTGGGAGCTTTGTGGCTGAGGAAATTGATTCCTCAGAGGCCATGAACACAGTGAATAGGAGTTGAGGTAGGCTAAGAGTTTTCCATTGTTGTTGATTTTTCCACCATGATCACTCAATCCACTTGCATAGAACATGTAATGTCAAAACCTACAATGGACAGGTTATAGCAAGCATAAAACATGTATTGTCAAACCTACAATATGCATCATGTAATGGAAGATAAACTGATAAAGAGTGATCTGTTAAGTGTGTGTTCAGTAGTTTATAGCACACATGAGTTAAGCATTTCAAAAATAGCATGACTGTCAATGTAATAACCTGCATCATGGTAATAATACAAAAATTCTTGCAAAGATTTATTTCTCTAGGCAATAATCATTTGTCATCTCATGAACCCCTCCCCCACACCTAAGTATTGTGACACCTCACAATCAAAAGTATAGGAAACCAGTCAGTATCCCCCAATAGCCGAAGATTTATAGTATGTCAAGTGTAGAAATAAATTTCACAAATTGTTCTGACAAGACAGTTAGGAGATGGCCCCACCTATAGGATAAGAGATCCTATATATAGATAAGAAGAGGTAGGCAAGATATTTTCAAGATAGTCTTAGAGCTATTTCCCAATGGAAATTTTATGGAGTTCATTAACCTTAGCTTAACCACACATACTTCATGTCATCTTTGGCTGCAAGTAATGTCATACATCGGGACAAGTTAAAATTTATTATTTATTTTTTTGTTAGATTACCATCCTCGCTAGGTAGAATGCCCCACTGTTAGCAAGCCTATTTAGTACTCTGACGGGTTTACCTAGTCATACCATAGGTCGGTACCCGCTGCCAGCAGACCTGTTCAGTATCCCGACGGGTTAGCCTCTTAAACCCTCAGAGACTGGCCCTCCATATTTTTAAAATTTTAGTATAAGATTTCTTTATGCAAGAAGATGGGGGCACAGCTTTGAAAACAACTTTTTCTTTCTCTCTTTTTTTTTAATTGGGATGGTATTTATGTTAGAGGATGACTTTATGTTATATTATTAGTGATTTTCTCGATGTAAGGGGTACTTAAGCGGATGTGGCCTATCTAAAGATATGATATAATCAAGTTATTTAGTGTGTAGTGGATGGTACCATTGAGAAAGAATAGAAAGGCATCTCTAGGTTCAACTCACTTTCTTCTTTTGTAATTATTGTGATGTTTCCATGACTAACTGCTAATTAGACCTCCTTGTTACTCTTTGATAAAGACACTTGACTCACTTACTCAGGTTTCTTGGAAAAACTGTACGAGAGACCTCTAGGCTTGATGGTTACAGTGTCACTTCCTTATATAGTGGTGAAGATTTTCAAGAGCAATTGCTTATTAATATGCCTTAATAACAAGAAAATGAAAATCTTTGCAAAAACATGGCTAACTACAACAAGTCATTATTCATTTGATGCTTAGCAGACAACAAGGTCCAAGTGTAACAATGTTTTTGAAGAAAATCCTTATTTTCTATTTCCTTGGAATTGTCTACCCTTGGTGATATAAATACCTACAAAGATCTCTAAAACTGTTTGCAAAATCCACACTCTAAAATATAATAAACTAAGGAGATCAATGAGATCAAATCATAGGAACATGTATCTCATAGTTGTTTTATTAAAAGAAAATGTAAAATGAGGTTGCATTAGACTTCTAAGCTAAACTAACAACATGCAGCTTTTATTTACTATCCTACCCTACTTAAAAAGAAAGGGAAAATCTTTATTCAAGTGTAAGAACTCTTCCAATGTAACCATGTACGGAGCAAGATAAGAAACATACTCATATCCATATATGAAAAAATTACCGCAGTGATTACCTGGATATGAAGAACCAAGCAACCTACTTGTTTTGGCATCAGAAGGTGTTGAAGAAGAGAATAGTATTGTGGCTTGATGACCTCTTGAAAACAATTTTCAATGTAATCTTGATGTTCATCAACAGTAATTTCTATGCTCTCCTTCATCATGCTATGCAAATCCCCTTCTTCTCGATGATTGATTTATGAAGTACATGAAGGATCTGCTGAGATGGATGTTGAGAACTCCTCAATCTTAGGTCTTAATGATTTCTTTCTATTGGATGTAGTCCATAATTTTTCAGCTTCCTTCGCATTTTGGCAAGGAAAATCATTTTGTAGCTCATAGGACCTTGACTCTTCTAATATTTCAAGAGAGGTAGACAAGTTCTTGGCTACTGCCAAAATATGTTCTTCTTGAAAAGAAGAAATCTCGGCTACTGCTAGGATTTGAGAAAGTTCCCTCAAGCTAATGGTTGCTTCCGAGTTCATATTGCCATTTGATAAAACTTGGTTCACACAAAGATGATGTCCAAAAAGTTAGGATCTCCTGATGGTGGTGTAAAAGCAAAGGTTGTATTTTTTGGTTCTGTGGAAAGCTCGAGTGGTCTTGCCTCCTGTCCCAATACTACTACTGCTTCAATTTTTTGTTCTATAGTGCTCCCTGTTTTAGTCTCTTTTAGAGACTGTTTTAGCTCTTTGGGTTGAGCTAGCTCCTATTTTTCGGTATTGGTCTGCGAAGCTTAAGAGTGGAATGTTTCTTCCCCCAAAGAGATCGAAAGGAACCTTGTCTGAAAGGTCTGATTTAGATTTAATGTATCTACGTTGTGGGTCTCTAGGCCTATTCATAAAAAGAAATCAAAAACAAAAGAAAAAACTACCATTTGGTTTCTAGGTCTATTCATGAAAGAAAAGAAAAACTACCATTGGGTTTGGGGGAACCTGCTATAGCAGATGCGCAGGTTCTTACCTCTCGTCTTAAAGTTCCCCCGCCACCAAGCTAATGCTAAGGTCTACGGATGATTTATTTCCTAACTACTTCTTACCTTGAGACAACTCCCCGGCAACGGCACCAAAATGTTAGGTGATTTATATGTACTAAAAAAGACACTACACTACCCTCAATTAAATTGTCAACCCGAGGTAAGTAAACTTAGAGTTGTAGCAAAATATGTGCCAAAGGTAAAAGGTTGGTAGGAGTATAGTCTAACTAAGGAAAGCAGCTATCTAAGGCTAATCTACTCAAGCAAACCTATCTAATGAGAAAACCCTACTAAGCAAAATGAAACTAGGTAACCTAAGTACTTTCGAGCCAAGGATCGATGCATGGTTCCTAAGAAAGAAAGTAAAACCCTATGTAAAACAAACTAGTTCAACAATAAGCAAAAGCAAACCACTAAGCATAATAAGCAAATGACAAAAGAAAACTTCTTTAACTTGCCAACCTACATCCAATGAGCAACTACCCTATGAAAGCAAATAAATAAGCATGTAAGCAAAATCACCTATCTAACCTATTAAAGAAAATAGACAAGTAAGCAAAGACACCTAACTAACCTACTAAAGCAAAAGACAAGTAAGCAAAGTCAACTAACTAACCTACAAAAGCAAAAGACAAATAAGCAAAGGCAACTAACTACTACAAGCAAAACTTCTCATTGAACAACTATCTAGCCTAAGAGGCAAGTGAACTAAATGCCTAATGCCAAACTATTTCTAATACGTCAAAGGAAATATAAATGCTCAATGCAATGCATGAAAGGAAATCTATTCTATTGAAAGCAATAAAGGAAACTATCTCTTCTATGAAAACAAGAAATTGTTTTCTAATCTATGAAATTCAAATGCATTCTATACTAATATAAGCAAACTTGTGCTATACTAAATTCAGTCATTAGCTACAACTTGAAATTGCAATCTAAGTCTAAGAAAGAAATTGCATAACATAAACTAAACTAGCTCTATCTTAATAATTCAAATTGCAAAAAGGAAAAATACTTATAAACAGAATTTAAAGACTATTTCAACATATGACAAGAAAGAAAATAAGAAACTAAATAACGAATTAAATAAATAAAACTAATTGGCAACTAGATCAGCAAACTAGAATTGAAAACTAAAGACTAATGACTATCCATCCACCGAAACCTCGTTAAAGAAAACATAAACTCAATTTTTTGTTATATTCTATCTCAAACTTTGTTTTAAACTAGATTCTACAATCATAAATAAAAGCATAATCTAACATATAAATGCATGTGGGGTTAGTGTATGAGTTTGCAAAATTGTTCCTCATTATAAAATCAATGCATATTAACAAAAAGCCTCCATACTAAAACAGTTAAACTACAACAACAAATTAAAGAAATGAAGGAACAGTTCATGTACAGGAAATAAAGAGACATCTAAGCTATGAAATGCATAAATAACACAGAGAACAGTTACCAGACTGTTGGTGGGCCCCCCATCAAGTCGTGGTCACCTCTCAAATGCACATCACGAGCTCGGCAAAATGATTTCACCATTAAAACTTGAAAAACGCAGTCTTATACAATTTTGGCAATTGAAAAATGCAAAAACAAAAGAAAACGTTTTTATCTCTATCCTCTACTTTATCTACTGCTCTTTAGCTATTGTATGACCACCACGGTGGTATTTATAATATTTACAGACCAATTGGTCGACCACAAGAGGTTCGAACCGCTTCTAAAATTGGTAAATTTCATTAATGGTGCCCTAACTGCCGAAATTGAGTGAGTCAATAATCGTCTTCTTTGGACAACTGAAATTGAGTTTTATTGAGCTTAGTAGATGGAGGGGTCGATCATGAAGAAAACCCATGTGCTCGATTTTTCTATCATTGGCCGCCAATTCCATAACCGCCAACTCGTCTTGCGTTTTTGTGCAATACTGGGTGCCGGAACGAGTGCCAGATCAAGTGTCGGAACTGAGAACCACAAATTGCTCTTAATCCGTTCACAATTTCAGGAAACGGCTCACACGGGACCTAATTAGGCATACTGTGCACAAAACCCATGTGATGGATTTTTCAGATCCCACTTCATCCTCCCAAAAATTAATGTTTAAGTTTGTTGCCTGTAATAGTGTCAAATGAAGTACTGGACAGAGTGTTGGATGGAAAAACGTCGTGTGATTCTGCATTGTAACACCAAAAAAACATGAATTAACTCTTGGAAATCATAGAACATGATGAATTACACTTGATTTAATCATTAAACATGAATTACACGTACCTTATGCCGATCATACCATTTTATCATCAAATTCTCCAAAAAGATCCTTCAAAAAGATGAAAAACACATATATACATATGGCAAAAGTGTATAATAATCGTCATGAAAATGATCATATCTCGGGCCCAACAGTCCATAATTGAGAAAGAGTTGAAAAGAATGTTGGATGCCAATATTATTGTACCATTGAGGTAATCAAGTTGGGTGGCCAACTTAGTACCTGTACAGAAGAAAAGTGGTGAGATACGCTTGTGTGTTGACTTCAGAAATCTTAACAACTGATCTCTGAAGGACAATTATCCCCTCCCCAAGATGGATCATATTTTACAAAGGGTGGTAGGTGCACACAGACTTTCCTTGTTGGATGGATACTTTGGTTATAACCAAATAGCAGTGTGTGAAGAGGATAAAGAAAAAACAGCATTAACCACCCCATGGGGAGCATTCATGTATGACAAGATGCCCTTTGGGCTGATGAACGCAGGGGCCACTTTTCAGAGGGCCATGAACATAGCTTTTGTGGGGGGAAAAAGACAAATTTATGGTTATATACTTGGATGACATCACCATTTTTTCCAAGTCTGATGAGGAACATTTGCAGCACCTGGAGCAGGTTTTCAAGAAATGCGGGAGATATGGAATCTCTCTTAATCCTAGAAAGTCTCACTTTTCCATGCCAGAAGGAACGCTCCTAGGCCACATCATATCAATGGGAGGTATAAAAATTGATCCAAAGAGGGTTTGTGCCATTCAACATATTGAGATCCCCAGAAGTAAAAAGGTTGTCCAGTCTTTTATTGGTAAGATAAACTTCCTCAAACATTTTGTGCCAAATTTTGCTGAAATTTTGAAGCCTATTACTAACATGTTGAAGAAAGATGTTGTGATAAAGTGGTCCTTGCAGGCAAAATCATCTTTCCAAACAATCAAGCAAGATTTAGTTGAGGCCCATGTATTGGTCAGCCCTGACTACACCAAAGATGTCTTCATCTTCTTCTTTGCTTCAGAGGAAACCATTGTTGTTGTATTGCTGCAGAAAAATGAAGAATGGCATGAGAAGCCAATAGCCTTTTTTAGCAGAGCCCTCTGAGATGTTGAGATGAAGTATGATATATTAGAGAAGCAGGCTTATACACTGGTTAAAGAACTCAAATCCTTCAAGGTTTATGTGCTACAGTCTAGCATAACAGCCTTTGTTCCTAGCAGCAGTATCAAAGAGATTTTGGTCCAGCCAGACAGTGAGGGAAAAACAGGAAAATGGATTGTCAAATTGTTGGAGTATGACCTACACATAAATCCCACCAAGTTGATCAAGGGGTAAGGACTAGCCAAATTGCTATCAGAATCAAATTGTAAGGTGCTAGAATTGAATCAGATCTTCACCCAATCAGACGCACCCATCATACAGCCTAGACAAGACAACTTACAAGTATTTGAAAACTACTCCTCTTCACCTTGGTATAAAAACGTCATCTATTTTCTACAACATTTTGAGTGTCCACCAGATGTGAAAAATACAAAGGCCAGGTCTCTCAAATTGAAATCCATCAAATTCTACATCTCCAACCAAATCCTGTATTGGAGAGATCATGTTGGCATCTTGTTAAAATGCCTTGATGAAAATGAGGCTAAACAAGTCACAGCATAAATGCATCGAGGAGTATGTGGAGGACACCAACATTAGAAGGCCATAGCTCTCAAGATCCTAAGGGTAGGATACTATTGGCCCACCCTTTTCTTTGATGTTTTTTCTATTGTCAGGGCCTGCAATGAATGCCATATGTTTGTGGGGAAACAGAAGTTACTATCACTACCCCTAAAACCTATCATTGTTGGTGGTCCATTCCAACAATGGGGGTTAGACTTCATCAGAGAGATAAATACACCTTCCAGTGGACAACACAGATGGATTTTCAATTCCACTGACTACTTCACCAAATGGATTGAGGATGTGCCCACCAGGAATTCCACTGACAAGGTG
This sequence comes from Picea engelmannii, assembly GCA_009831015.1. Lineage (NCBI taxonomy): Eukaryota > Viridiplantae > Streptophyta > Pinopsida > Pinales > Pinaceae > Picea > Picea engelmannii. Next base: position 91,711 of record ML798008.1, on the reverse strand, counting down.
ATCATGAACTTCCTGGAAACCAATATTTTTGTCAGATTTGGTTTCCCCAGTAAGCTTGTAACAGACAATGCCCAAGCATTCAAGTCCAAATCCATGATTGACTTATGTTGCAATCATAACATTTCATTGACACATTCCACACCTTATTATCCTCGGGGGAATAGTTTGGTAGAGTCATTGAATAAAACTCTCATCAGGATTATCAAAAAATTGTTGACTAATAACAAGAAATCTAGGGACTCCAACCTAAGTATCTTTGTGAGCTGACAAAATCAGCACTAAGAAGTCTCTGGAAACCTCACCATTCCATCTTTTTTATGGCATAGACGTTGTTTTCCCCACTCATCTTGGTATACCAGTCCTAAAATTATTGTAGGAGGAGATTGAGGAACCCAATGACATCCAAAGGAGGATCTTTCAGATTATAGAAGTTCAACAAAAAAGAGAAGCACTAGAGAAAAGGACAGAAACATATCAGAGCAAGATCGAGTCAATATTTGACAAGAAAACCAAGAAGGAGATTTTTTAGAAAGGTGACCTGGTCTTGAGGTGGAAAGCCCGAAGGGATGACAAGTCCAAGCATGGTAAATTTGACAACCTATGGTTTGGCCCTTTTAAGGTGGTTGAAGTTATGAACAACAACACATTTATCCTACACAAACTAGATGATACAAAGATCTTTGGAGGCCCCGTAAATGGGTGCTTCCTGAAAGACTGTTTTGTTTGAGGTTGGGGGAAGGTCCCTCTTGTACCATAGATGCTTTCCTTTATTTTTCTTTTTGATTAGTTAGTTATGATGAATAAAGACTCCATAGCCCAATAAGGCACTGGGGTGTAGTTTCAGTTTTTAATTCAGTAAAATGCATGGTTGAGGGAAAGTAACAGATACACAGGGATGACAAACAAAAATAAAGCTAAGTGATGGAAGATAAGAGAAGTTATTTAATCTCAAGTCACCGATCTACAGTTCATAGCACCTCACAAGGACAAGCTATCCCCAGTTGGAGCTAGTGTTGTAACCTAGATCTGCACCCCTTCCTCTCCTCTCTTTTTTTTTCCCTATGCCTTCATCATGTTTTCCTCTTCTGGTTGGTTAAGTCAGTTTCCCATTACTGAGTGATTTGGTTCTTATTCGTTTCTCTCTTAATTGAGTCTTTACACATTTTTGTTTCTGTTTTTTCCTGAAAGGATAAAATTCATGTCGTATTTGGTTTGGAATGCTTGTCATCACGTTTTCCATTGATTGAGCTCACAGCAGGTTGACCAAGTATTTTTATACGCACAGGAAAATCCCACAGACAAACGAAGCAATCCAGAGCAGTCAATTTTGGGCTCAGACTATGGGAACAGACAGGTTAAATTTCGACGGTGGAGATCCATTAGGCCGATCAGATCAACGACTCTCGTCCATTCGGGGTTCCAGAATCACGCGGGGCTTAACATCAAGAATTACCTAAAGTCTCTAAGTGTCGAAGTCTCGAACAGTTGAACTTATCGAATAGTCGAAGTCCCAAAGAGTTGAAGTGTCCAAGCACGTGGCATCCATCAGTCATGACACGTGGCAGCAGATCATTTTCGAAGATTTTACTCTGGGATACTTTTCATGTTTCACATTCGAAACTCCCGAAGCCCGAAATTCTGAAAACCCGAAGTAAATCTGGACCATCCATCGGTCATGACACGCGGCAGCAGATCATTTACTTCAAATATTTTACTCCAGGAGTTTTTTCATGTTTCACATTTGGAACTCCTGAAACCCGGATTTCCGAAGAGAATCTGTATCATTGATCTCAAATCAACGAGAACCGTTGATCCTTGTAGCAGGTAGATATCACCCGGACCACATATCGTAATCGGATCGATGGCCACATTTCATTCCGAGGATGTAAATTGCCTGGATGTTAATTTTCTAGAGCGGTCTTGCAATTGGAACCACGGTATTGTTGGAAGGGTACATAGCAACTCGTGGGGGATTGCAGGCCCAAAGGCGGTGTGGAACCAAACCACCCTCAACAACTCTCGCAATCATGTGATTAAATGACATTATGTCACACATCTCACCTCCACTCATCCCATTCACTACTCCCAACCCTCTCATCATGCGACATATGTCCTCCACTCAGGCCTGTCACCCCCACTCCCCTTCACCTCATCTACATCCACGTAGTCCACCTTCACGCATCATGTCTTCCTATTAGACGCATGCTGCCACGTCTTCCTGTCCACAAATAGTTCATCATAGTGAAAGTGAGGAGAAGGGTCAGTTACATTCGATACAGAGTGCGCTTAGCTTCTCAAAGCTCAGACACTGACAGAGAGTTAAGTCTCAGTCACAGGTCGACGCAGATTGGTTCCAGAACACTTCAACAGACTCCATATTCCTCAAGCAAAGATCTTCTCATGCATACAGTTGTCTCCAGTGGCCTCTAATAGCTCGCAAGCATGCCATTACTTAACACAGAGCCTTGCTCTGTCACTCTGAGGCATATTTTCTGCCAATTCAGTCCCTCCAATGCATGCATCAATTTCTGTCTCAGAGACAGTAGTAGTTTTTAGTTGATCAATTCTCTCATTTCTTAGATTATATACAAGAGTGGTCTTTTGTGTGTGATAAGAACCACTCTTACTGATTCAGTCCAGTGTCTTAGCGAATTTAAGAAAAAAAATTACGAACAATTATCTAAATTTAGGTCTCAGTCCCCTAAGGACGAAAGCCTCTGCAACTCTTTTAAATAGTTAACTTTTGGATATTGTAAGGGTCGGATTTTGGGGGAAAGAATAGAAATACATCAAACTGGTTGGACCCATTCTATGCATGGATTAAAGCTCTCTACCTAGTGAACATACTCTTGATGGAAGTGTTTCATTCAAATCTTTATGTGTTTTATTCTTATCTGGAACACAGTTTTTGGTTTGTGCAACGTACATTTCATTTCCTTTCAACTATTGTATAACTTGTTTTCACTGATATGTAACTTGTCAAACAGCTAATGCTTTGGTGAAGATTTGTTTTATTTGCAACCTATGGGAGTAACTGTGTTTTTGATACATGTTTAATGTCTTGAAATAATATTTTAAGTATTGAACTTCTTGCAGTGGATTATTCATTGAGTAGTTTTTTGTTTCCCCCTATTTTTCTATTTTTTCACTGGTCTGTCATTAGTGTACCACCAGCCAAGGAGGAACCTCATCCCTATCATTTTTCCAACCCAACCGTCCTTTGTCTTGATAGAATAAACCTCTGACCAACCAACACCCTGAAATAAAAGAAACAATCATTCTAAACGGATAGGTGGCCTAGCTTTTCCCTTTAGCACTCAAGTGAAGACCTTAGGACCAACAAGAATCATGTACATATTTCTTTAGTAAAGAAACATGGAAAACATCATGTGCCTTCACTATGGGAGGAAGTGATATTCTATATGTTACAGGTCCCACTCTATCCAAAATTTCAAAGGGTCCATGATACCAAGGTGCCAGCTTGGCACAAGCTCCCATTCTCAAGGAATTTTTTCTAGGCCTAACTCAGAGATACACATGATCCCCTGCTTTGAAATCTCGAGGAGTCCTTTTTCTGTCTACATAGATTTTTTGTTTATCCTGAGCTATTTTCAAATTTTGTTTTATTTGAATTACTTCTTGTTCCATTTCTTTTAGTATATCTGGCCATATTGTAATTCTATCTACTGGGTTATTCTAGCTGATTGGGATATTGCGTTGTCTACCATAGAGGGCCTCAAAAGGGATCATCTTCAATGACTCTTGATAGCCATTGTTATCAACAAACTCTACCAGTGGTAGGTAGTTTTCTCACTTCTTGGGTTGATGCATTACATGCATCATTAACATGTCCTCTAACACTTGGTTTACCCTCTCTATATTCCCATCAGTTTGAGGGTGATAGGTTGTACTAAATAGCAATTTAGTTTCAAAACCAGCAAATAGAGATTTCCAAAATTTTGAACTAAATTTTGTATCTCGGTCGGATATGATTTCCTTAGGCATTCCATGCAGTCTAAATATTTCCTTCATGAAGATACTGGCAATATCTATTGCCTTGCAAGTTGATTTGATGGGAATAAAGTGATCAACCTTGCTCAGTTTGTCCACAACTACCATGATGGCATCATTCTGTTTGGTTGATTTTGGTAACCCTGTGACGAAATCCATGGAGATGGTTTCCCATTTCCATTCTTGGATTGGTAGGGGTTGCGACATCCATGTTGGATGTCGGTGCTCTACCTTAACCTATTGACATTCTAGACATTTAGCTAAGTAATCAGCTATGTCATTTTTCAGTCCTGGCGAATAGAATAGTTTCCTAGTGGTTGTGATCACTTTTTGATAACCACGATGTTTGGTATATGGTCTTTTGTGCAGTTCGTCCATTATGAACCTCTTCAAGTCATCACAATTTGGAATATACAACCTACCTTTTTAAGTTAGCAAGCCATCATTCAGCAATTTATAACCCTCATACTTCAGCCCTTTGGGCTCTTTCTCTAAGTACGATTTCACAGTATTGGAAAATGAATCTGCTTCTAGTGAACTTTTGACTCTCTCCTTGAAGTCTGATACAGAGGTGCTTATAGCTTCCAAGTGAATTGCTTTCATACATTTACTAAGGGCATCAGCCACCCTATTTTATTTTCCTTTGGTATGTTTGATTTCAAAATCAAACTCACTAAGGAGAGCCATCCATCTAGCTTATCTAGCATTGAGTTTTGGTTGATCAAACAAACCCACTATGGTCTGTCATAAGCACAAAACTTCTACCTAAGAGGTAATGCCTCCACATTTTTAAAGCATGTACTATGGCATCCAATTCCAGATCGTGGGTCACATAATTGATTTCATGCTCATTCAATTTTTTGGATTTGTAGCAAATCACATGTCCTTCTTGCATAAGTACTCCTCCAAGCCTTTCCTTGCAGGCATTTGTTCACACAAGGAAGTCCTTGTTTGGGTCTGCAATATTCATCACAAGTTCATTGGTTAGAAGGTATTTCATCTATTGGAATCTCTCTTCACATTCTGATGTCCAAATGAATTTAACTCCCTTTTTCTGAAGGGAGGTGATTGGGAAACTAATCTTGAAAAATCCATTTATGAACCGTATATAGTATCTTGTTAGGCCCATAAGGGATCTGATATCATATACATCCTTTGGGGTAGGTCAATCCGTAATGGATTTGATCTTGTCAGGATCAACTGCCACTCCTTCTTCAGAAATAACATGTCTTAAGTAATGGACTCGTTTTTGGAAAAAGTCACACTTGCTAAACTTAGCATAGAGTTGATGTCCTCTTAGCACTTGAAGCACTAACTTGAGATGTTCTTCATGTTATTCCCTAATATTATAATATATTAGGATATCATCAATGAAAACCAACACAAATATATCTAAGAACTTACTAAGTACATTATTCATTAAGCACATAAAAGTGGTTGGTGCATTGGTAAGCCCAAATGGCACCACCACAAATTCATAGTGCCCATATATTTTCCTAAAGGTTGTTTTGTGGATGTATTCATCCTTAATTCGGACTTGATGGTATCCAAACCTCAAGTCAATATTGAAGAAAATTGTATCACCCCTTAACTAGTCAAACAAGTCATCGATCCTTCGCAAGGGATACTTATTCTTAATGGACATCTTATTAAGTTGTCTATAGTCTATGCACAACTTGAGTGTTCCATCCTTATTTTTCACAAACAAGGTTGGTGCCCCCCATGGAGACACACTAGGTCGAATGTATCATTTGTCCAACATCTCCTTAAGTTGTATTTTGAGCTCAACTAGCTCTGGTGTACTCATTCTATAGGGTGTTCTAGACACTGGCACCTCTCCTGGTACAAGTTCTATTGAAAAGTCAATATCTCTCCTTGGAGGTAGACCTAGTACCTCTTCTTGGAACACATATTTATACTCTCTTAATATGGGATGGTCCTCTAGGCTTGGTTTATTGTTCTCAACAGAGTTCAACACTTGTATTGCATACAAAGGACATCCTTGTCTGCAATACTTCTTCACCTAAAGGGGTGATATTTGTCTCACTGAGACAGAATTTTGAATTCCTTGTAGGGATATTTTTCTCCCTTCTTCATCTTCACACTCCAAAGTTTTATTGTAATAGTCCAACTTGGTTTTATGGGAAGCCAACCAGTCCATGCCCATCAGCAGGTCATAAGATCCTAAAGGGAGCATGTTTAGGGTTTCTTGGGTGGGTAATCCATTCATAATGAATTGGCATGCTGGTATGACCTATGTTACATTTCTTTTGGTTCCAGTGGCTAGTTGTACCAACCATGATTTAGCATGTTTAACTTGCTGCAATTTACATTTCTCAACAGTTTGAGGGGAAACATAACTCAGATTAGAACCAGGGTCAATTAAAATGGAAACTAGTTGGTTAGCAAGCATACCTTCCATCTCCAGCATTGAAGCTTGGTGGTCAGCTTGTATATTATCCAAGGCTGCATAAATTTGTGGCATGCTCCTAGCCACATCATTGACTATGGTAGTGTCTTGGATGTTGTAGACCCTCATATTGTTATGTTGGTTATGTGGACAATCTCTCAATAGATGTTCTTCTCCACAACCCCAACATTTCAAGGGTTCTCTCTTTGTATTTTCAATCTTAGCTAGGTCTGCTCCAAAGGATTTATTACCACTCTGAGATGGGAAATTATGTTGATATACACTTTTAGTAGGAAGTCTCATCTTAGAGCGTTTCCCATGGTTTTTAAATCTTGAGGATTTAAACCCCTTCTTCTTGAATACGGAATTATTTTTCTTCTTCTAATCCTCATGAGGTTATGTCTTATTCTTGAATTTATCATAGCAATACCTTGCCTTTCGGATAGTATCTTCTAAGGTCTTAGCTTCATCAAATTCAATTTTGTCCCGAAAGGACTGAGGCAGTCCACTAATGAATCGTTTCATCTTTACCTTTTCATCCTTTATGTAGGGCACATACCTTATCATCTCAATAAATTTGTTGATATATTCATCTATTGTGAGTTGTCCTAACTTGAGTTCATAGAACTCCTTGGTCTTCCCATCAAAGTATTTTTCCGAAAGATACTTCTTCTTGAATTATTTCTCGAATTGTTTCCATGAAAAATCCTTCTTATTGATTCCTTTCACATTCCTAAGGCCCTCCCACCAAATGGAGGCTTTTCCACTCAAGTTGAAAATGGTTATTCGAGTCTTTAAGTTTTCAGAGTAGTCATGGACTCTGAAGTACTTCTTCAAGCCAAGCAGCAAAACTTTTGCTTCTTTCCCCTTCTTAATTTGTCCATTGAAAGTGGGTGGTTTGGATTTCTTAAACTCTTCAGGGTCATGGCTCTTGGAATGTTTCCTCTTCTTTCTTCTCCTTTGGGAATGTGAACTAGTTTTTCTACTAGAAGATTCCTTGGAGTTGTTAGTTTCCTCACCAGAGGATTCTTCTGTTGAGTGTCTCTTGGCTCCATGTTGGGCCTTCTTTGAGGTGCTCCTCCTTGTGTGGCCACATTCAGGACCATTATTTTTTATCTCAGGTGGACTTTGAGTTTTATTAGTATGATGTATGTCCACGTGACTAGTTGTTGGTCCATGTTGCAGTTTCCTTTGTATATCTGATAGGATTTTCAATAGGATTGCCTTAATTTTGGTTTGTTTTTCATGTTATTTTATCATCCTTTCATTGTCATCCTTACAACTCTGCAATTCTTCCTTGAGGCTTCTTACGATCTTAGTCAAATCTAGAGATGTTTCCACTGCCCTCCTCTCATCAGATTCTTCTTCTCTATTGTGGGATATTTCCCCCAACTCATGGTGTGTAACCATTCTTCACGATGTAGTTTTCTTGTTGTCCACTAACTGCTTGAGTGCTGATAAAAAAAATATGTTAGTTAATTATCTACTAGTTTATGAATCAGCACATACAATTTTTAAGGTGAAGTCAAATTCTTTATGTGGAACACTAATCACATAGTTCAGACTTTCAAAACATATAACAATAGCAGAAGGTCTCATTCATCTCTTTAGCAGTGGTTTAAATAGATTTCTTATGAAAGGGGGTATGATAGGGTGTTACCCTTAAAAGTTCCCTATGAATATGTTTATGTGACTCATTCATGATCCCAAGAAGGCCAAGTGTTGTAACCTCGCTCTTATACCAATTTGTAACACACCCGACACATAAGTACCCTTTTTAGGAATGGGGCATCAAAATTTCGCTTTCCTTAATCCTCTCGAATCCTCTTCCTGGGAGCTCCATCCTCTTCTACTCATTAAGAGCTTTCCAACTGTTAGAAAAATAGGATCACGGAACAATAAAATAAAATAAATGAGGAAATAAAACACAGAATATACACAATACAATAGAGACACAGATATACGTGGTTCACCCAGTGTGGCATACCTCCACCAGAAAAAATTTAAGGTCATTCCTTTATTTTTATCCAGCAAATAAAGGGATAAAACCTACAGCACACCCATTGTAACTTCCTCTTCTTTCTCTCACGGTCTCCTCACTCAGAATACAATATTCGCAATGATACATAGCTGCAATACATTTCCCTCATAAAATAGGGTTTCCTTCTAGGGAAAAAAACCCTAACATAACTTCTACCGTCAGATATGTGACCTTATAATGAACGGTCCAGATTTACTATGAAATTACAATATACATTTACAAGGAAAATTTTCCTTCGGGAGCTTCGCCCCCGAACTCCCCCTGCACTCCCCTGCATGGAGGAGTGTACATTTTTTTGTGGTGTAAAGTCTTAATGGGGTATAAACATGGTTGAAAATAAAGACCTTTGAATCAGGAATATAATCAGGCTCCACAACCAACAATCTCCCACTTGGATATTGATCTCAACAACTCCACCATTGTTGTATTTGTTGGAATATGATCCTTATTGGACCTAGAAAATTTCTCATCTTCATCTGCATGCTTGAAGACCAACTGAAACTAAGCAGGAACTCAGTTTCTCCCTGGTTACTCCCTTTGTTAACATGTCTGCAAGATTTTGGCTAATGTGTATCTTTTCCAACTTCAAATGTCCATCTTCCAAGACAGATCGTATGAAATGGTACATGAGTTGTATATGCTTATTATTCGAATCGAAGACTAAGTTTTTTGCAAGATGAATGGCACTCTCACTGTCACAGTACAACCTGTTATTCTCCTGCTTCTTTCCCAATTCCTCCATAAACCCTTGTAACCAAATCATTTATTTACTAGCCTCTGTAGCAACAACATACTCTGCTTCTGATGTTGAAAGTGAAACAACCTTTTGAAATTTTGAAATCCACCTTATTGTTGTTCCACCTATAGTAAAAACATACCCTGTGGTGCTCCTCCTCCTATCTTTATCACCTTCCATATATGAAACAACATATCCTTGTAGAATAGTGTCTAGACCTCCAAAACATAATGCATGAGTAGCAATACCTCTCAAATACTTGAGAATCCACTTTACTGCCTCCCAATGTTATTTACCTGGATTTTTCATATACTTGCTCACAACTCCCACTGCATGTGCAATATCTGGTCTTGTGAAAACCATTGCATACATCAAGTTGCCAGCTATTGATGAATAAGGGACCCTAGACATGTATTATATCTCCTCCTGTGTCTTGGGACACATTTCCTTAGTTAATATAAAATGGTTGGACAAAGGTGTACTAACTAGTTTTTCATTCTGCATTCTAAACCTCCACAACACCTTCTCTATGTGCTCACCTAGAGACTGTCAATTTGCGATTTTCCTGTCTCTTGTTATTCTCATACCAAGGATTTTGTTTGTAGCACCCAAATCCTTCATTGAAAATGAATTATCTAATTTCTTCTTGAGCACATGTATATCATGCATATTATACCCTGCAACAAGCATGTCATCTACATACAATAGAAAGATAATATAGCTTCCATTTTCTAGCTTTTTAAAATAAACACGGTGATCAGAATGGCATCTACTATAACCTTGTTCTGGCATAAACCTTTCAAACTTCAAATACCACTGCCTTGGATCTTGCTTTAGGCCATACAATCTCTTCTTCAACCTGCATACCAAATTATCCTTCCCTTTGACCTCATACCCCTATGGTTGTTTCATATAAATCTCTTCCTCCAAATCCCCATGGAGAAAAGTTGTTTTTACATCTAACTATTCAAGATGCAAATCTTATACTACCACAAGACTTAAAATAGTCCTAATTGAAGTCATTTTAACAACAGGAGAAAATATTTCATTAAAATCTATACCTTTCTTTTGTGCAACTCCCTTTACAACAAGTCTAGCCTTGTACCGCTTTTTTCCTCCATCTTCTTCCTTCAACTTGTAAACCCATTTATTTTGCAATGTTTTTTTTCCTACAAGCAATTGAATCAAGTCCCAATTTTGTTTATTTACCAAGGAATCAATTTCCTCTTTCATGCCTTGCTCCCACTTCTTTTTGGTGTCTACCTACATTGTCTCTTCATAGCATTCTGGTTCACCAGAATTAGTCAACAAATAATAATACAATGAAGGAGAGTATTGTTCAGGGGGTCTACTTAACCTGCTATATCTTATAACAACATTTGCAGGAGTTTGAGGTACCTGTTGATCATGTTGTTGTACATTTTGATTTTCTAGTACCTTTGGAATTTCTTTTTCAGTGATCTCATCAAGCACTGTGTATTCTGGTTTTTCTTTTTCCTATTTATTTCCTTGCAACTGATCTTTGTACATGACCTTTTCATTGAGTATGACATATCTACTCCTAACGATTTTGTTATTTTCATAATCCCATAAGAGATAACCAAAATCATTAACACCGTATCCAATAAAGGTACACTTCTTGGATTTTGCCTCAAGCTTTGTTCTATTTTCTTTATCAATATGGACAAATGATTCACAACCGAAAGTCTTCAAAAAAGAATAGTTTACATTTTTACCTGTCCATTCCTCCTCTGGAATTCTACCATCCAAAGAGCTTGAAGGTCATATGTTTATTAATTAAACAGCAGTATCTACAACATCTGCCTAGAATTGTAAGGGAAAACCAGCATGCAATCCCATACTTCTTGCGCGTGCCATGATTGTCTTGTTCATCCTTTCTGACACACCATTTTCTTGTGGTGTTCCTGGAAATGTCTTCTCTCTACGAAACCCATGGTATGAATAGTAATCATCAAACTCCTTGCTACAATATTCACCTCCATTACCTGATCTGAGACACTTCAACCTTTTTCATGTCTCATTCTCAACCAAATCTTTCCATTTCTTAAAAGTATCAAAAACATGAGATTTTTTTTTAATGCAATAAACCCAAGTTTTTCTAGTTGCATCATCAATAAAAGTAACATAATAACGAGAGTCACCAAGGGATGATACCTGAGCTAGTCCCCATACATCTGTATGCACGGGCTCTAACCTTTCACTCTTCTTTTATTTTTTGAGTCTGAGAAATCTGACTCTCTTTTGTTTTCCATAAACACGATGCTCACAGAAATCCAAATCAATTTGTTTAATATCTGGAAACAAATTTATTTTATGAAGTATCTACATCCCCTTCTCACTCATGTGTCCAAGCCTATGATACCACAGTGCTCTATCCACTCATGTAGAAGATAAAGAGATTAGTATTATCAGTACATAAATAAAATGTACCTACCTTCTCTCCTGTTGTTATCACCAATGATCATTTCTTGACCTTCCACACCTTATCTGTAAATATGGATATACAAACTTCACTTGACAAATGCCCTGTTGAAATTAGATTTATCCTTATATCTAGAACATGTCTTACCTCTTTCAACAACCATTGGTTTCCATTCCTTTGGTTTACTTTTACCTTTCCCATTCCAACAATTTTGCATGGTGCATCATCACCCAAATGAACATGTCCAAAATCACCTTGAACATAATCAAAAAATGTTTCTTATGGGGTGTGGTATGAAATGAAGCCCCTGAATCTACTACCCAAGACTCAAAAATATTATCTATAGAAAGAATCAAAGCATCTTGTAATACATCACCTGTTACATTTGCTTCCAAATTTTTCTCTTGTTGTCCATCTCTTTGTTTCTTTGGAGCTCTGCAGTCTTTCTTCAGATGTCCTTTATTCCCACAATTCCATCACTCTATATTTTCGAGTCTGAATTTTGATCTGCCCTTCCTAGAATTCTCGTGGTTCCCTGAGCCCTTTCCTCTATCCTTTTGTCTTCCTCTGTTCTCCATGTTTAACGCATTACCTGATGTCTCACCTGTGCTTTTCTGTCTCATTTCCTCACTAAGGATAACACCAACAACATCATCAAATTTTAAAGTGTTTGAACCAAAGACAGAGTTACTTACAGCCATGACCAAGTCGTTCCATCTCTCTAGTAAATAGCACAATATTATAATATCCCTAACCTCATCATCAAAATCCACATTTACATAACTTAGCTGATTAGTAACCTTATTAAATTCATTTAAATGATCTTCAATAGACCCACCTTCTGACATCTTCATATTAAATAATCTCTTCATTAGAAATACCTTATTGGACGTCGAGGGTTTTTCATACAGTTTAGCCAATGCATCCATCAACTCCTTCGTTGTCTTTTCTTTCGAAATATTGAATGTCACCGACGTTTTCAGGCTCAACCGTATCGTTCCTAGTACCTTTCTATCAAGAACCTCCCATTCTTCATCCTGCATTGCCTTCGGCTTCTTTTTTATACCACCCAATGGTAGGAATAGATCCTTCTTATATAAATAATATTCCATCTGCATCTTCCATAACTGGTAGTTTTAGCCATTAAATTTCTCTACCCTAAACTTTCCATCTTCCTCCATTTCTTCCACTCGAACCAGGAACCCTTTTTTCCTATGAGTTACCTTTGCTCTGATACTAGTTGTTAGAAAAACAGGATGGTGGAGCAATAAAATAAAATAAATGCAGAAATAAAACACAGAAGATACACAATACAATAGAGACACATATATACGTGGTTCACCCAGTGTGGGCTACGTCCACCAGAGAAATTTCCAGTTCCTTCCTTTATTATTATCCATCAAATGAAGGGATACAACCTACAGCACACTTGTTGTAACTTATTTTTCTTTTTCTCACAGTCTCCTCACTCGGAATACAATATTCGCAATGATACATAGCCGTAATACATTTCCCTCATAAAAGAGGGTTTCCTTCTAGAGAAAAAAACCCTAACATAACTTCTATCGTCATATATGCAACCTTATAATGAACGGTCCAGATTTACTATGAAATTACAATATACATTTACAAGGCAATTTTCCTTCGGGGGCCCGCTTGTCCCCAGACCCCGCAAGGGAGGTAACCCCCCCTGCACTCCCCCGCGTGGAGGAGTGTACATTCTTCTCGGGTGTAAAGTCTTCATGGGGTATAAACATGGCTGAAAACAAAGACCTCTGAATCAGGAAGATAATCATGATCCACAACCAACACCAACGACTGCTACCATGCTCAAATCTGAGCTCTAGATTGCAATTTATGGCCCTTTAAGGTTGTTTAAGCCTTCATTAACTGGAGTCTATTATATCCATGTGGCACCCGCATGGCTCCCTGTCACCTGGCACTACACCTCACTTGGATTCATTAATACTAATTAATGCCTAAGTCTTCAGACTTTGGAGAAATTCCTCTTTGTGTGCTCGTGAACCCAAATCTCCCGAATGTCGTAGTTCCGGAGAGGGTCCCTTTTTATTTAATTAATTATATTTAAAATTGCTCAACAACTTGTAGGAGAAGGAAAGTAAATCTAGGCCTTCGACTTTTTCAATCACACCATTCCAAACCTCTGGAGTTATGAATTCCCAGACTCTCAAAGGGTCCACTTACACATGGTGGCACATTAAACGCAAAGGCACGGACAAGTGGATCCGGGCCTTCGACTGAGTTAATCCCCAGCGTCCCAGCGTCCCAAATTTCTCGAAGTTCTGAACTCCTAGTGCCTCAGGGTATTCCACCAACTCTTAGGCCAAGCGAGCATGCGCCAGGGGTTGACATGTGGCAAGGGGCAGAGATGATGCATGGCCCCATCAATGGGTGACATGTGTCATGTTCTAATGATCATATAAGTTCTATGAAAAGTACAAATCAAGGTGACATGTGGCATGTTGACCATGGGTCCACATCACCCTAGGTGACATCATCATGCCACATCACTCTGGAATGACAGCCTCCGGGAGTCTCCACTTTCTTACACCTGCGAAATCGCCCAAAGCTACGAAGTCTGAACTCTCACCAACAATCCTCCCAACACCCCTTCTATCCTATGGTCGATATAGGTCCACGTAGATCCATAAATCTATGGCATATGTTTCTTTGCAACTTCAGTGTTTGGGGAATCTGTTCTGTGATTTCCTTTTTACTCCCGGAGTGGTCAGCATCAGGATAACCATGGTCTAGATCCAATGGTTAGAAGAGATCTTGAATGATCCTCGGATCAACAGTCCTCATCACTTTGCAACTTCGTCATTCGGGAGTTCTACTTGTTTAACGCTCCCTTTTCCCTAGAGTGGTCGACACCAAATTGACTGCGGCATAGATCCAACGGTCATGAGAGATCTCGAAGCATCCTCGGATCTACGGTCCACGTCACTTCACGAGTTCTGCGTTCGAGGGTTCCATCCACTTAACACTCATTTTCACCCGAAGTGGTAAACGTCGGACTGACCGCGACATAGATCCAATGGTCATGGGAGGTCCTGAATGCCCTCGGATCTATGGTTCTCGCTACTTCGTGAACAATAAGTGGGTCAGGGTTTATTGGTGAGACAGATCCCACGGTCACGGTTAAGGAAACCGCTAGATGTCAGTCAACCTCATTGGTAACCGAACGAGCAGGTTACCTTCGGTTGGTTTCGGAGGTTGTAGAGTCATAGCATCCCGGAGCTCCAAACTCCCAGAGTTCTGAAGCCAAAATAGCTTAGCTTCTTTCGGACCTAGCGAAGGGTCCTGAGGTCTTGGTTGTATGGATTCTCTGAGAAGCCTCAAGGTTGTACGCTCTACTCTTAGCCATTATGTGGTTAGGTTCATGGACATGAGCCCTTGGTTACACGAACGGATGGTTTGAAGGAGGGGCCCTCCCTCGAAAGAGCTTGAATTTAGTAATCCCGCTAAGGTAATTTTGAGCAGTCGACAGGACTGAAATATTCTAGCTAAATCTACCCTGACTCTTGCATTACAAAGTCCATCCTTGGGAAAAATTCCCTTAAGGGTTTTCCAACCAATACAGAGATCATAAACTTATTCTTAGATTCATTTACAGACCCATGTCTAACAGTTCTCCTACTTCTAAGATGAGGCAAAAAGAAACCATTCAAAAGCATAGGTTTACAGAAAATAATAAGAATTTCTACATTAATTATACAATACAAATTTTAGTCATATACACATACATTAAACCATCATTTCAATTCTAGTATGTAGGTATAAGAACACTTATCAAGAAAACCAGATGG
Organism: Picea engelmannii; assembly: GCA_009831015.1. Lineage (NCBI taxonomy): Eukaryota > Viridiplantae > Streptophyta > Pinopsida > Pinales > Pinaceae > Picea > Picea engelmannii. The sequence continues at coordinate 76,240 of ML798008.1, read as the reverse complement.
TGAAGTAACTGCTAAGAGGGGTGCATGTTTCCACCCAACCATAGGCACAGCCATTGTTGAATGGATTCACCACTTGCCACCCCCTAGCTAGATCATGATTCTCTAAGAGAGACTCTTAATTCTTGTTCAGCGACAGTTGGGGACGGAGGTCACTCTCCTCCTCCCACAAAACTTGGAAAACGGTTTTCTCTCCACTAAGCAAGGGGGGCTGCAACGAGTGCTTCCTAAATCATTCGTCTTCTCTGCAACCCCGTTTGTTAGCTTGGATTGAAAATGCTACTAGAAACTTCTTGCACCCAGAGCAAGCTTGCTTTTTGGTTCTTTTTTTCAAAACTAGAGAGTTGGACGCATTCCTTTTCTTCAAGAAGAATGGTCTCTCAACTCATATCTTCGCCATCCTCTCTTCCCACAAATTCCCTTCTTTTATTTCCTTCCTCAACAAGATTGAGTGGGTCATAATCCACATTTCATGGTTAGGTTAGGAAGTCTATTAGGTGGGTACTATGCACATCTCCTCATTAACTCTTGAGGAGGACTTCCCAACCACCAGCCTGAGTGGTAACTTATTTCTTAGTCAGAGAACTATTCTGGGTCTAAGTAATTTAAATCCAATAAGGTATTGTTCTGGTGGGTGTCATCTCAACCATTGTTGTTTCCCCTCACCATATCTCTCATAGCATCATGATCTACCTTGGAAATCCCCTTCAACAGTTATGCAACACTATCCATTTTTAATTAATAACATAAATACATACATTACCTTTTATAACAAAAAGGTTCATCAATTCCAACATCCACACATATTCAGTATGCCCATAGTCTTTTGGAAAGTTATAGTTATATTTACAAGTTGGGGGAAACAGGGGTGTTACACCTAATCAAAGATTGAAATTAAATAAACCATTTTAAATAGTTTCACCCTTTAATTTGTGTGCATACTTCTTTTAAGAGTATGGATTTCCTAAGGAATTGAAGAAATTATAGGTGGACCTCTAGGAGAAGTAAATATAATGATTAAGATGGAAATTCCTAGGCAACAAGAGATGAGAAAATATCTAAAGGCAGGTAATAAGTTCTCTTATTTAATGATTGTAGAAAGTGGATTTAGCAATAAAAGCATGACTATTAAGATTTTTTTGGTGAGAGTTATCTTCAGAATTTTTTGGAATATCCACAGTTATTGTTTGTTTGTCGACGTTTTGGATCCATCTTCAGACACAAAACCGAAGAGAAAAGATGAGAGGAACAACAATAAATAACAAATAATTAAAGGAAAAATGAAAACAATACGTCGGCTCTTTGGAGGGAAAAACAAAAGGAAAATTATATAAAACCCTAAAAATAAAAGATAATCTTTTTTTCAGTGCCAATACCTTCAATTAATGAACTTTAAAAACCCATAACATTCATATCCAACCTCTGATTGGTGAACAACTTTTTGTTGTGTGTAAAGGAGAGTACAGGATTTCTAATAGATGGTTGTGTGCTTAGCTTCAAGTCCATCTTTGTCTCTTTTATAACTTATGACGTTTCTACTATCGTGTTGGCCAAAGGGACCTTGAATACATGTTTTCATCCTTTGCAAAATCAGAATTAATTTCCAATAGTTGCATTGCAATCTCTAGAAAGGTATAAACATCCATTTTTAGTACTCCATATGTCAACTTGGCTAATACCAAAATTATATGCAACAACATTTTTTAAATAAAAGTCTAGGCCCCATTTAAAATGGTGTTCTACCCAAATGGGGTTTTGTTAGCTCATCATGCATCTTATTTTGTAGGCTTTCAAGGTGCTATCTAAAACTGTTGTGATTCTTAACCCACTGAAAGATTTTAATCCATGAAAACTGCCAACTATTATCTAGAAAGCCTAGCACTCGATACTTGGTGATAACGTAGATTGATTCAGAAAAATACTTCTGAGTTATTCAATGGTGCACAAATGACTTAATAAGCATGGAAAAGGATTCTATTTCTTCAACACAAGTTAGATCCATTCAAATCTAAGGGACACAGGAGAAAAGAATTTATGATACATGGAATACGATGAATGCAAAATCAATGAATCTGAGCTATAAAGTGACTTAATAAAGAAGATTTCAAAGATCAGTATGAGGGGGAAAATCAAAAATGCATTCAATGAAAAAAAATCCAGTCATCATCCGGTAATCATTCATCAAGCTCAAAAGAATAAGGTCTAAAGAAAAATGAAGCATAATTTTGAAAAGGTTAGATTTCAAAATTTAAATGGGGGCCCCCCAAGTCGATAGACTTGGGAGCTATTGAGGCCTCAACATAACCTTTTAATATGATTTAGCCTTACTACCCCATAATATCCATAGTATTTCTCTCCTTTTATCTTTTGGAATATGCATAAGAAGAGTGCCTTTATTTTTCAACATAATGTACTATTAGGTTAGGGTTTAAAACGTGTCATCCACTGTTACGAGTAGAAGTCATGGAATCAATAAGATAAATTGTACACAATTAGAAGGGATTGGTACCATATGGAATAGGTCATATTATACAAAGTTTCCTTAAACACTTAAAACATCTCATAGTAGAAAATAAATCTTTCTCGAAGTCAGAGAGGGAGCCAAGGAGAAAGGGGACCAACCTAGTATGAGTTTGTTATGATCCAATGCCTTAAAAATGATAAGAAGTCAAAATTACAATCCACTTCCAGGGGGGCCTCTTTTTACAATATATCCAATTCAGAATACAATATGAGATGAGATAAGATCATCCTTAGATTTCCTTAGTATATATAATATAGGAGATGAAGGGTACAATTATAATGAAAATGTCACTACAAGGAGAATAACTTCTAGCAGAGGTATTTGTGGAGGTTTTTAGTGCAACAAAACTTGGAAAAACTTTCAAAAAAACCTCCACTACAACCTCCTCTATTGGCTATGAAGGTTTGAGAGAATGTTCTATATAACTAAAAAAAATTGGGTGGGCGAAGGTTGTAGCGGAGGTTTTTTTTTCGGTGTGTTTCTTGTCAAAATGCACTGGTGCAGTACTGAAAAACTCACACTTGTATATTAATATAATAAAATGCATCGGAATAGTAATATAATAAAAATGCCCTGTATCTGAATATAATAAAAAACACCCTAGTGAGTTTATAACTATTGCACACGGGCTCCGTCTTTTTCGTTGTATGTAGATGATCAAAATCTGGACCAGGGGTCAAATTTTAGCTCAAAATTCAACATTCTCGGAATTGCCTCAAAACGAACGTGAGCGTAGCCCTCGTCGTTGCGAACCCAACGTAACTCGTTTCATCTCAAACGGACATCGGGAGCGAGAGATATCGTGATCTGTTCGAATCGCCAAACAGGGAAAAATGGACGCTGACTGTGCAGTCCGTACAGTCCGTACGGATGCTGACGTGGCATGATCGTACGCTGACGTGGAAGAGGTGATGTGGCAGAGCTGAGTTGACATGCTGACATGGCAGTTTCGAATTGGCTGACAGTTGGACGAATCATGTTGTGACACGTGGCATGGTTTGGGAAAATTATGAGGTGCCACGTGGCACCATGGCATTGGTTGTTTGTTCAAAATTTTATTAAGTCCACCGGAATCGAACTCCAGACCTCCACCATAGGCTGAGCGTTTTGGCAATGGCCTCCCAACCGACGTTCCATGCATTGGTCCTTGTTTAAACTATGGGTTTAATTTTATTTGAAATGCATTGCAATGTGTAATGGGGCGCGTCCGGGCTGGGGCTTAGCCCCAGCCCCGGTTGCATGCTTTTATATATGTGACCACTTACCATACGGTGCGCGTGCGGGAGTATAATTCAAATGGAGCCCCCGGTCACGCACTTTATATGCCATATGACCCCAATATAATGGTTGGTGCACGTTTTAATTTATGGTTTGAACGGTTTCAAACGACCCGCCACTTGTCACACATTTATTTGCCAATGTAACTCAGCCCTTTTCCTAGTTGTGCATGGTCGTATGGAGGATCTTGTGACCGTGGCCTAGGCGGTTAGGGGTTGGGCTCGCCCTTAACTATTCAACGGTTTGCACCGCTTTTGGGTTATGCGCGGTGCTGGGTTTAAACACGCGTTTTGGAGCCTGTTCTGGGTTCAAGCACACAGAGGTGTGTTTTGGCGAACCAGAGCTAGCAAGCTTGAAGGAAGAGGATGGCAGGAGGCCTATCTTTCTCATTTTTTGGCCGATTGAGGTGTCGTAAAAGCCCAGCTAGGGGTTTTTGGACGTCCTGAATCCATTGGCACTGTTATCAAGGCCATTTGAAGACTAATTTTGTAGGTTTTTAGCCATTGAAGTTTCAGCAAGCTCCAGGGAGCTTGAATCCCTCATTGATTGAGGACATGTTTTGGTGAGCCTATGTTTGTTTTTTGTGATTGAATAATCATTTTTGGCTAATTGTTATGCTTTGAACACATTGGGATAGGTTTCAGAGGATTTTGAGGACTTTTACAAGTGTTTTTTTCCATAGAGAAGCTCAGGGAAGCTTAAGGCCACATGTAGAAGAGGTCATGCCCGGATGAGCCATGATCCGTTTTCAGAGTTTTATTAGTCATTTTTGGGGTTTTTATGTGTTCTGATCCCAATGGTACAGTCTATTTTTCCATTGGAGTTGAGCAACAGTTTGTAAAAGAACTTTTGTCAAATTAATCCCAGAGAGCCAAGTCCATTGATGGAGGCTCGAGGAGATGTAGCCCAGAGAGGGGTGAACTCCTTTATCATGTTGTTCTTGTTGTGAGTTTGATGGTTATTTTTCTGCAGGTTATGTTGCTGCGTATTTTTTTGAAAGTACATATTTAACCATTTAAAAGAACATATCCTCACACATAAGCATTTACAAGAAGATACATAAATTTGGCACATAAACTATCTTACATATTTTAACACATGAAGCAAGGTCCTGTAAAGTTTATTTTAATGAAGTAGAGGGTGCTTGCATAGCATAACAAGTTATCCTTCTATTTTCAAATCAGGTGGTATCAGAGCATAGTTTGTTTTGCTCATGTTTTTTCCATTAATAGCTTGAGATTTAGTTGTTGGTATTTGTGCAAGTTTTGTGTTGAAGTTTGATATCTTGCAAGGATGGAGGAAGCTTCAAACATTGGTAGTTCTCATACATCTTCAAAATCCAAGTTCTTTGACAAAGATATGGTGAAGGAGATTCTAACCATGAGAGATTTGATGTGTGAAGACAGAAATGAGAGCATTGCCCTTGAAGAGCAGTTGATTTCCATGAAGAAGGAGAAAGACCAGCTTCTTCAAAGGTTGCATGAGATGGAGATTCAACTCCATGAGGAAAAGGAAACCCTTACCAAGTACATGCATGAACATGAGGTATGCAATGTTAGTTTATCTTCTAATTCCTCTCAAGATGAATGTTTTGGTGGTTTTGAAAATCACACAAGAGGAATAGGGTCCAAGTTATTGTTAAAAATGGGCT
>ML798008.1:0-57226 GCA_009831015.1 Picea engelmannii | reverse complement strand
CCCTCTCCTCCAATTATTATTTTAATTAAAAATTTAACTTTAGATGGCAATGAGTGGTTAGAGGCTCTCAGAAACATGTCCCTCGCCACAAGTCCCACACAGAACATTGCTAGACCTCTAGATTCCTCTATGATTTATTTTTCTCCGAAAGACTCCCCTATCCCAAAGAGGCTTTGCAATGCCAAGGATGACTCATCTTCGTTGTCCTTCGAGAACTTGTTTGCTCACTATTTTCTTAGATCCCAAAAGAAGCTTGCTTCCTCGGGAGGTTTGGAAAAGGAAGTGATAACGATGTTGGATAGAGGTGGTCGAGGGAGGAAATTATTGATTTCAAAAGCACAAACCAAAGCCAAGAGTGATCTTTTGGCAGGGAAACAATAGTCGATTGAACGTGTGCTTAGAGTAGTGCAGACCCGGGGAAAGGGTTCTAGATGAAGTGCATCTCTTTCAACTGCAGGGGTCTGGCTAGTCCCCTTAAAAGACCAGCATTGAAAAGGGTGATAAGCTCCAAACACCCTGATCTTTTGATGTTACAGGAGACTTTGGGGGAAGGGAAGGAGGTAAAAACTAGACTGCAAATTATACTTCCTAGATGGGAGTTTGAAACTTTAGATGCCTTGGGAAGATCTGGGGACTTGGCACTAGGATGAAACACACAGACTATCCAAGCATCAAATGCTTGGGGTATGGAATCTGGGCTAGGCATAACTATTTATGTACCGGAGTTAGAGGAATATATCCACATTCTTAACGTCTATGGTCCTTATCAGAATAGAATCCCATTCTGGGACACTCTTTTCAGCAAGTATTTTATGAAAGACCACTTGGTTATCTTAGGGGGAGATTTAATTTTTTCCTTGGGACTTTCTAAAGTTTGGGGTCTACATGCAATATTTGATCCTTTGGCAGGATACTTCGGCCAAAAACTTATGGATTGCAAACCAATTGATCTCAAACCCACCTTGCTCAAACCAACTTGGAGAAACAACAGGGTGGGGGAGGACGGAGTAGCAAAAAGGTTGGATCATTTTTTGATAGCTGACTCTTTTATAGAAAAGAAAATGATAATGGAATATTGTATTGGCAGTGGGGGAATCTCTAACCATTACCCAATCTTCTTTGAGATTAGACAAGGTCCAAAAAAGCCAGCTAGTCCTTTTAAATTTAAAAATACATGGCTAGAGGATGAATCGCTTATTAATATTGTTAAAGAGAATTGGATACCCTTTCACCAAGATAGCCATCAGTTGGTAACCTTTCACTTTGCTAAAAACTTAAAAAGGATCAAAGATAAAGTAAAGTGGGGCGATATGCTACTCATGAGTCCAAGACATCACTACTTCGATTAGAACATAGGGGGAATAAGTTACTAAAGTAAAAGGAAGAATCGTGGAGATTGAAAAGAAGAGTTACTTGGCTGGAAAGTGGAGATGAGAATACAAAGTTCTTCCAATAATATGCCAAAGGCAGGAGGTGTTCCAATACCATTTGGCATCTGAGATATCAAGAAGGAAATCTGGAGAACTCTTTTGAGGGAATGTTAAGATTGGGGAAAAGCACTTTCAAGAGCTCTTTAAAGCAGAGAATCAAGAAACAATAGAAGATGTGGTTCGAATGGCCCAACTCTTTCCAAGTTTTGTTGATGAAGAGGATAATAGAATTTTGATGGAAGAAGTAATAGAAGAATAATTAAAAGATGTCCTTCACATATTTCAAAAAGACAAAATCCCAGGTCCATATGGTTGGACTATTGAATTCTTTCTAGGTTTGTATGAGCTCCTAGGACAGGATTTGCTAAAGTTGGTAGAGGACACCAGAGTTACATAACGAATCCATTAAATCTTAAACTCTACCTTCATAGCTTTAATTCCAAAAACTGACATTCTGGTGTCCTCTGATTATTTTTGTCCAATTTCCCTTTGTAATTGTTTCTATAAAATTGTATCAAAAGTAATAGCAAGAAGGTTGAAAAGAATACTTTCAGAAAGAATTTCGAGTGAGAAGTTTGGTTTCTTGGAAGGCAGACAAATTCATGAAGCAATAGGGGTAGCACAAGAAGGACTTCACAGTATGAAATCTAGAAAATTGAAGGGTGCAGTGCTAAAAATCGATCTCTCCATAGCCTATGACTGATTAAGTTGGCTTTTTATTCATTTATTTCTAACTCACTTGGGATTTGCAGTTTCCTTCATCAAGTGGGTCATGAACTATCTCACAACTGTATCATTTCCAGTGCTTATTAATGGCTATGTCTCACATTTTTTTCCTTTAGAAAGAGGTTTAACGCAGGGTTGCCCTCTCTCTCCACTGCTTTTTCTCTTAGTCATTGAAGGACTTAGTAGAGCAATTTTGGAATCAAAAAGGTTAGGATCCTTCTTGGGAATCAAATTTACTCAAACTATGCAACTTACACATCTACTCTGCATAGATGATGTGCTAATTTTCAGCATGGGCTCCAAATGGGATGTAGAAACTTTAAAAAATATTCTAAGTCTTTTGTCAAAAGCAATAGGCATGAAAATTAATGAAGGAAAATCATCCCTCACAACAAATTTACTTACTGAAGAAGAGCGACTTGCCTTTAGGCATCTCTTTCCTTTTGAGGAAAAGAAGCTTGATGATGGATTGAAATATCTGGGGTTCTGTTTAAAACCAAACGACTATAGAAAGGAAGACCGGAAGTGGCTTCTAAAGAAATTGGATAAAAGATTAAATACTTGGAGCCATAGGTGGCTTTCACGTGCAGGCAGACTTGTTCTAGTCAAGACGATACTGGAAGCAATTCCAGTTTACTGGATGTCACTCTCATGGATCCCAAAAGGAATTTTGGAAGCAGCAAGAAAACTCACCTTTAGATTTCTATGGAGTGGCAAGAAAGAATCGCATGTGACTCCTTGGGTTCGTTGGGAAAGGATCATTGTTCCCAAGGCTCTTGGAGGATGGGGTTTGAAAAATATCTTTCTCTTTTCCAAATCATTGGCAGCGAAAGTAGGTTGGCGACTTTTAAACCCTTCCAGTCTCTGGACAAGGGTAGTGGTGCAAAAATATATAGAGCCATATTCTTTGGAGACTTGGATTAGGAATCCACAAAAATATTTGAAAGGTTCTTCGGTGATTTGGAAGGTGGTTATCAAATCTTTCATGGTCATTGGGGATGGCCTTCCATGGAAGATAGGGAATGGACAACGGTTTCGACTGGGCACAAATCCTTGGTCGGGGTGTGAGGGACAGCACATTCTCTTTGAACAGCTTATCAATCATTTGAGAACTCATGGGTTCGATACTTAAATAAACTTGCAGAGACGAGACTAACTACCATCTGGTCTCAAGGATGGAAGCCGAAAAATTTGATGGGTTTAGAAGAGAAGTTATAGAGTTGAAAAGGTATATAACAATTTTTAAAATATCACAGATCAGGCTCAGGGATAGTGAGGATGAACTCATTTGGGATACGGCTCCTTCAGGGATCTACACACCCAAGTTTGGTTATATTAAATTAAATTTAGACTTGTATCAACGAGAGCCATTTTGGTGGTGGAAAAATATTTGGAAACTGAATCATCCATCCAAAACAAGATTATTCATGTGGAATGTCTTATCAAACAAGGTGTCGACCTGGGAAATACTACAAAAGAGAAATAATCATGGACCAGGAAGGTGCTCACTCTGTAAATCTGAAGGAGAAACAACACTTCATATTTTTCTAGAGTGTTGATTCATCAAAGAAGTATGGAGTGAAGTGACGAGACTCTTGGATCTCCATTGTAGCTAGAATGGTCCTTCTTTGGAACAAGCATGGAAAAACTGGTGATCAAATAGAAATTACAGGGGTTTCAAAGCCTTAACACTTTTGGTAATCTGGGGAGTTTGGATAACCCGGAACTCCCTCATATTTAAAGGAGTGTCATTGGTTCCAGAGGTTACAGCGGCCAAGAGTATTGCCATACTTTTATCTCTTTCCACTTATGTTGAAAGAGTCAGAACAAGACAATTTCAGGAGGAAGTTATTGACAAAACGAAACCCTAGGGATTTTTTGATGCAGCTTCACAAAACAATAATTGTGGGGGGGGATTCTCTTTTTCTCAGATTCTCACTACTTTTCCTTGACCTTTGGCTTAGGGAGGGGAACAAACAATTATGCAGAACTAATGAGCCTCAAACTCCTCACTGCTTTTTCCATAGAAAAGGATTGTCACTCTTTAAATGTTTTTGGAGATTCCATGAATGTCATAAACTGGATTAGAGGCACTCAAAGATGTATAAACACTAGACTTGTTATTATAGTCGAAGACATCAAATTCTTACAGACCTCTTTTGATTCTCTTACTTTCCAACATGTCTACAGGGAAAGGAATAAGGAAGCGGACAGGAGGTTGAAAGAGGGGATTCATTTGGCTCTGGGCCAATGGAAAGTAACAGAAGTACATAATGAACATGTGCAGGAATATCTACATCAACCTTTTTTGGAATGACTACAATAGACAGAATATGCACAGCTCTATATAAGAAGCTTTTTGTTTTAAGCCTCATAATATGTAAACTCCATGTGGACTCTATAATGCTACAGTCCCATACAGGAGGGATTTTTTTAGCTACATATTACTATACAGACACAACAGTGGACCAGGAATACACTTTGAAAGTGTATATGAAGAATGTAATTTTGTTCACATCTGATGATATAAAATTATGCTTTTTTCCTTGGAAAAAAAAATAAAAGTACTGCACCGGTACGAAAAAAAAAATTAGCACCCCGGTTAACATTTCAAACATGAGCACCGTACAATTTTGAAATGATAAATATTGTTGTACGTTATATCGTTTACGGAACGGTGTGTTTTCTCAATAGTATGTATCGGTGCGTTATTATAATTAATATCTACCGATGTGTTATTATAATTAGTATGTACTGGTGCGTATGACTCCTCAAAAAGCACCGATGTTTATATTATGGCACGCATTGTCTAGTGAGTTCAAAAGAATACAATGCACTAATATGTATATATTTTAATTCATTGGTTTTTACAAATTTTCAATTAATTATTTCAAAACCAAATATTTGTTTATAATAATATTGTTTTATATTTATGTTATCGCATTTCAATATAATGATCGCATTAATGCATTATACAACCAATTAAACCTCTATTATTTGTAACAATGTAAATCATCCACATATTATTTATTCAGGAACGCAACATTTTACAACATTCGACAATGCAATGAAATAAGAAACTCATTTTATTATATATGAATAAGAGATGCATTGTCATACAAAAGGGACAACATAAAGGTCTAGTACAATAATCAAATTGCAGTGAATGTGTAATTGTTACACTTATTGGTAACATGTCCTCATGCAATTGGGACAATATGTCGAATACATTAAACAAAATCCTTGATTTTCAGAGACAAATATTCCAAAACATGCAACTTGTAGTAACATTCAATTATATTGATTGTCATTCGTCAGTTGCACTGTTGTCATTGCTCGAGTTGTGTGCATGCCTCATTTCTTCATCATTTGTAGGTGATATTGTACTTTGTTTTTTTAACATAATGTTTTCTTGTTGATCGGCTTGTTTTTTATGTTATGCCCCTTCATCTTCCATCTACAAACATAGAAATAAAGTGTAATAAGTATATCTACATTTATATATAGTAGAATATACATGATTTTGTAAATCAAAAAACATACATTAGCACCAAATATTTCATAAAGAATACACATTCTTTCGAAGCCATGCTTCATGAATTCTCTCAAAATCTCTTATGATGTCTTCATTCCACACTTTGTTTCTTGCATGTTTAATATGACATGACAAAACATAGTTGATATAATCAATAATTTTTTTCTTGTTTTTTCATTAGTTATGAAACAAGGAAAGTTTAACAACATAGCTACTTACAAATTGTTCAATTAAACTTTCATTGTTAAATATATACTCGCAAGCCATACTTAACCTAACTTTTATCAATTCATGGGTTGGATCCTCTTTGTATGTTAGCACCAAGTAGAAAACATCCATAGACAAGTGTAAATTAATTATTTAAATATAAAGATCACAACAAACATGAAATCTTAAGAAAGGTCGAAAATGTAAATACTCACAAATTTTGTGATCAACCATTTGATTCCCTGTTGTCATATCTTATGTCATGAATGGATTCTATTTGTTTTTCTTTTCTACAAGAAAACAATTGAAAAATAGTATTTCACGCAATACTAAAATTCGATGTACATAAAAGAATAAAAAAATGATTACATACCTCGTATGTACATTGTAGTTGGGATCGCTCCTCTTGCGACGAAATTATGTTCATTTATTTTAACATCTTCCTATACACTTTTTTGGACATCCCTATCGACATGTCTTTGTTTTCCCCTTGTTTGTCCCTTAGAATTTTCGAAATCTCCCTGGGAAAAAAAAAATATATATCAAAATAATATTTAAAAAAAAAAAAATAGATCACGGTGCATATATTAAGATAATTCACACCAGGGCATCAACAATACTTATATGCATCGGTGCACACACACACACACACACACACACACACACATATATATATATATTGGCCTATATCTCTCACTTCTACTCTTGGTTTGACCCAAGTTCATATCTGAACAGGTTTCCAACAAAACCCGCTAAAACTATCAACCCCTAGTAGTAAACTAGAAGGCAACATAGCACATAGAGTGCACTGCACAGTCTCACCCAAGATAGCTTTATGGGTGACTGCAATGCTCAAGTGCTTGCAGTCTAGGAATGAGTGGGGATATGGGATTGTATTTTATCTTCTTCATGCATTGATATGATTATTCATCCTATTATTCCTAGGATTCATTCATCTTTTAATCTCATGCATGCATTATAATGTATCTATCTTAACCATTCATTAATAAAATAACCATTAACAGAAAGTAAACATAAAAGAAAAATCACGGATAACACATGTTTTAGCATGGTTCACCCCCCTCCTGGGCTACATCCACAAAGATCTGGCTTCTCTGCTCTTTTATTTGGGTTGTTGCAAAATATGGCGTTGCATGCACTACATCTCCCATCGTACAATCATAAAAAGGTTCAATAACCTTTGTGAGGTGGACTAGATCACACCAAGATCCTCAGCCTATGATCTAACCCTCAAAATATGTCATACTTAACTCTTCTACAGCTCAACAGCTTTACAACAATAGTTTAACTACAATCATCAAACCACAAAACTAGAACAATAATTGAATAAGCCCCGACCTAGACCTCCTAGGTTCTTATTTATATTATTTTACAGGATTATAGTCATTACAATCTTTACCAAAATCTTAACACTAACATGGTTAGGTTTGCATGTCTTCTCACCTTGCATGTTGCTACTCTTGCATGTTGCTTTTCGCCACATGTGTTGCTTTTCCTGCCAGCTATTCTTCCCCAAAATTAGGCTTTTCCTTTCAAAATTAGGTCTTTCCTCAAAATAGGCATGCACCCAACAGGCCCCCAACACTAACATGTGGCTTGTCCCGAGCCACTCAAGTTGTGCATGCTCCCTGAACAACCTCTTCCAAGCTGTGGAATTTTCCTTCTAGCTCTTCCCCTTCAGCTCTGCCATGTGCAGCTTGTTATGTGAGCTCTTCCACCCTCTACGTTGTGATGTGCTCCTTGAGAGATTATGTGCTCTCAACATGGTCATGTGCCATTCTCGTCTTTTCCTTCTCTAGTTTCGCAATGATTTGTGTTGCTTTCTCTTGGAGAGGTTCTAACTGGGATAGCCTTGCCTGCTTGTTGTTATGTGCAGCCTTATGTTCTGCCTACAAGGTCTTCATCTCCTGCACACCCTTCACTCATTATATGATGCTCATGGACTTTTTCCTTTGCTTCAGCACTTGGATTGCAATGTTGATTACTTCCTCTTGTTGATATAGTTGTTGGATTGTATCATCTTCTTCCAGCATTGTCCATATATGCATGGTCTTGTCAAACAATTATGTGATCCTTTTAGCTTCTTCTTGCATCACTTCTACTTGCAGAACCAATTATTGTTCCATTTTGGCTAGAACTTTCGGAGGAGTAGTTGGAGTTAATTTTTCTTTGAGTTCCTCGATCTCCTTCTTGTAGTTCTCGAGCATCTGCGTGATGATTTGGATATGTTCTTCTGCATTTCTCATGGCTACATGTGCATTGTCTAGAATCCTTATACAAACTTCCTTCAGCTTATGCTCTAGATTATCCATGTGTTGTTTCTCCTCTCTTGTCTCAAGCTTTAATTTCTCGACTACCAGTTCCAGGGCATCCTTGCCATTCTTAGTTCCTGCAATTCCATTGCATTTTTCCTTACACGTGATTACACTTCCTGCGCGACATTGACTTGCAGTTTGTACAGTGCCTTGGTTGGTATCTTTGTGTGTACCAAATGTACATGTGCTAGATCCTTAAGTGGTGTTTAGGCTATGGCCTCATCCATCTAGAGCATGTCTGGTGTGACTTGGAAGCTTGGACTCACCTACGCTATGGTTTGGATGGTATGTTCTTCGCTCGGCACGGTTCTTTCCTCTGCTTCTGTCATTGAGGGGAAGGGTTATGTTCCCCTTTCATGCCTTTTCACTCCTTGTGTTTTTTCTAGGACCTACTTGATTCCTGCCAACTCATTATGTATACTACCCCTTTGGTGCTTGGCCTCTTCAAGTTCATCGGTTATGCGATCTTGTACTCTCTCTGCGATAAGATCGGCATTGTCCTTAGTGATTGTGTACTCTGGTATTTTCTTATGCACCTTGGCCTTCTTGTGCGGCCCCTCTATATGTATGATTGGTTGCTTGGATGGACCTATTTCTTGTGGAGTGGTTGTCGAAGGGGTTTCTTTTGTCACTGTGTCCCCCCTTCCTTATTCTTCCTGCGTCGGGGTAGTGTCCTTCTTCCCTAACTGCGCATCCTTCTTTGGAGCACTGTCCTTCTTGTATTGCGCTAGCTTATGATTGGGATTCCCCTACTATGTTGGCTTTTTGGGCGCAATGCTATCTCCTACAGGTGTCTTGAACAACCCTTCTTATACTTCCTTTCCCTTTGGCATTTCCTTGGTGATGACCAGGATCTTCCAGTCATCCTGCCAGTCTCGCATCACCATTTCAAGTACCACAAGCCGGTATGGAAAGTGAATGTAGATCTAGTCCTCTTCCTTCAAATGGTAAACTGAGTAAAGCTTCTTTCAATGATATTGTGAAGAGTATCTCATGTTCACCTCGTCCTCCCATTTAGGAGGCTCCAACCATAATTATTCCCATAGTGAAAGTTGTTGTAACCTAGGCGGCCTTCTACTGTACCAATGGTCATGTTTGTTATTTCAACGGTCTCTAGCCTCATTTAATAGATCTACACAAATGGATTTTGGACTCCTAGAAACCTCAATCAAAAGAGGGGACTTTTATTTACCCATGTGGAAAGGGTTTCTTCATTCTTGAATTTGATCTTGTTGAAGATGTGGATTTTATTTTGAACTTTGGACCTTGTTTCTAGGGAAACTCCAAATTGTGTATGAAACCATGGACATATTCCCTTTCCTCGACTCTTAAGTGGGTTAGACATTCAAATATACCTTTGCAATTTTAGGGTCCTGACTCTCTTCGATCCATTGGCAAATCCCTTGGAATTTACTATCACAAAAGTTATGAAACAAAGAAATGAAGCACCTTTACATATGCATGTGTATGTGTGTAAATGGACTTCGGCAAAGGGTTTCCAACTAAAATAATTATGAAAGGTGAAAACTACTCTTGGACACAAAGTCTTGATTGTGAACATGTTTCTTTCCATTGTAGAGGTTGCTTTGAAATGGGGCATTTAGCTGCAAATTTCCCAAAAGAACCAAGACAAGTTAAGAAGCATAAACAAAATCCAACCTAGAGGGTTGGAGCCAAGGGAGAACATCAATTGATTACCAAGGAAGATCCACCTAAATTGGATGCTCCCATGGAAGAGACAAAAGTGCATACAAAGGAAACTAAGGACACATCAATGGAATCAGAGTAAAATAGGGATACTCCTTCAAAATAAGACCCTCCATCTCAACAAGAATTGGCACATCAAGGTTTGGTGGAAGAGGAACCTAGTTTTCAATCAAATTACGTTCAAGATGCAAATCCCCCTAATGTCAGCAGATCAAATCAAGTTGTAATGTCCTTGGCCACTCTATGCCAGAGAAATCTTACGTTCTCTCTGTGGAACATACTGTAACATACCCAACATCTAACTGAGATATGCCACATAAATTTTTCGAACTGCATGCAATTAAAATACATATGCACACAGAACTCCTGCAAAAGAATATATATATATAAATGTAGACAGACAAATACATTATGTAAATGCACAGATTCATACTAAAATGATAGTAAACATATACAGGAAATACCCATAAATTTACAGACAGTTATAAACACACATAGATAAACCCATAAATATAAGCACGTAAATAACAATGCAGCATGTAAATTTATCACACAATTGACACTTATATTTGTGAGAATATCACTAATTGTGTGTAGACCTTCCATGAACCTCCTAGCCTTAGACTACACTGTTCATCACTCTCAACAGTGAGTCACCCCCAAGCTAGGACTAAACTCCACTCGGGTAAAGGGATTCCTAACCAGGCTAAAGGCTCATAGACAACAGGAAGGATTATGTCTCAAGTGCCAACTCAAACTAACAACCCACATTCCCACATTCCCCACATGCCTATCCCACCAAGGAAGTGTGCCCCTTCTCTGCTTAACAGTCCTTCGGTTGCCCCACTTCCTTTTCGGGCTTCAGCAACAGGCTGGACAAGAAGTCTCAAAGAACTGTAGTTGCAGTTCAGCACCTTCAGGAAATCAATCCCCAACAATTCTCTCACCCAAAGAATTCCTCACGGGCCTGAAAACCCGCTTCTTCAGTCCAGCTCCCAAGCTAGCCAAACACACCAACACAAATGGCTATGGATACGGGTTCAGGTACTGTCCTCAAGATATAAAAGATAGCTCAATGGTGTGTGAATACTCATGGATTATTGACTAGATAATAGGAATGATGGATGAATGATGGAAATATCCCCATAAATGAACTAAATCCCAACGATATGTATGCATGTCCTAAAATTGACACTTGTCATGTTGGGAGCTACTTTGGCCCACTTGTACCCAACTTTAGAACTTAGGATAAAATAATTATCCATACTTTATGATTTAAGAAATATTAATATAATATTCCTTTTTGGCTTAAGCTCCCTAGCTTATCCCCTTTCCTTAACTTAGCCCCTCCCTTTCCCTAACCAGTGGATTTTAGTCCCCCATCTCTTTTATCGTGGTCGGTCTGCGCGTAGCGATGTATTTTATATTAATTATGAGACGTATACAAAAATAGGTGCACTTGCCTTTAACATCTAGGCTCTCCAGCCTAATCAAACATAAGCATCCTAGCTTATAATAACTGGCTCACTAACCTATAAAACATACCATATACACAAAGTCTCGCTAGCCTCACAATCATGTGCACTTAAGATGTTGCGTGCAGTATCCTGGAATGTGCACACTTCATCATTGCACTACGCAGTACATGCGCGCACTATGCCATGAAATATGTATACAAAATGATATCAAAATAGCTCACCAGCTTAAGTACATTTTCATCTACATTACAATTGGGCACGGCCTACGGATATTACAATTCCCTCCCCTTATTTATGCACTGTCATCAGTGCATCATGTACCCATATACATCGAAATCTCAAAAATCCTCAAAACTATGTGGGTATTCTGCCCACATTGCATCCTCATGCTCCCAAGTAGCGTCTTAAGGATCGTACCAAGTCCATTGGACTTTTACAAGACCTATGGCTCGATTCCGAAGCTGTTTGATTTTCCGGTCCATAATGCGCACCGGATGCACTTGAAAAGTGTCTTCTTGCTCCACCTGGATCACATTCCAATCAATAACATGATTAGAATCAGGTATATATTTCTTTAGCAATGACACATGGAATACATTATGAACAAACATAGATGCAGGCAATGCAATCATATAAGCAATTGGACCAATCCTCTCTAGGATTTCAAACGGCCCACAGTAACGAGTTGCCAACTTTGAACAGTTTCCCAACTTCAGGGAACTTCTGTTGGCTTTCACTTTCAAGAACACATGGTCACCCACTTTAAATTCCCAGTGAGTTCTATCCTTATCAGCATAAAAATTTTGCCTGTCCTGGACAACCTTTAAATTTTGCTTTATTTTTATCATTTACTCCTCCATTTACCTAAGCAAATCTGGCCCAACCATTGCTCTATCTGTGGGGATATCCCAACTTACTGGTGTGTTGCACTTTCTGCCATAAAGTGCCTCAAATGGGATCATCTTTAGAGATGCTTGGTACCCATTGTTATAAGAAAACTTTACCAAGTGTAGGTAGTCTTCCCATTTTGATGGTTTATCCATCACATACATTCTTAACATGTCTTCAATCACTTGGTTCACCCTCTCTATTTGTCCATCTGATTTTGGATGATACGTTGTACTAAAATTCAAATTTGTTCCAAATCCATTAAATAATCCTTTCCAAAATTTTGAGGTAAATTTTGGATCTCTATCAGACACAATTGTCTTGGGTATGCCATGTAATCTAGCATTTTCCCTCATATAAACATCAGCAATGTTCACTGCCTTGTGAGTGATCTTAACTGGAATAACATGGGAAGCTTTAGTAAGCTTATCCACCACTACCATGATGGAATCATGTTGTTTGTTTGTTCTGGGCAGTTTGGTGATGAAATCCATTGTTACAACTTCCCATTTCCACTCAGGAATGGGTAATGGTTGTAGCAAACTAGCTGGGTGTCTATGCTCAGCCTTTACCTTTTGACATTCCAAACATCTGGCAATAAAATCAGCAACTTCTTTCTTCATGCCTGGCCAATAATATTGGCTCCTGACATCTGCAACCGTTTTCTGATATCCTGGGTGCCCAGCATAAGGCACATTATGCATTTCTCTCAATATTAGATTTTTCAATTCATTAGAATTTGGTACATAAACTATGCCCCTGTACATGAGAATTTCATCATTATTTAGCTTGTATTCCTCAATTTTCTACTGCAAAATGACTTGTTGTAATTTTGTCACTAATTCCTTGTAATGCAAATCTAATTTGCAACCTCTATAATTATGTCTTTCAAGTCTGATTGGTACATGCTAATGGTTGTAGCATGCAATTCATGTACTCTTTTGTTGAGTGCATCAGCCACTTTGTTCTATTTTCCCTTGATATGCTTTATATCAAAGTCATATTCACTTAGAAATTCTAACCATCTGGTTTGCCTAGTATTTAGAGTTGGTTGATCAAATAAATATTTCAGACCATTATGGTCTATTCTTAACTCAAACATTTTCCCCACGAGGTAGTGTCTCCATTTCCTCAAGGCATGCACTATGGCTGCCAACTCCAAATCATAAGTGGCATAGTGTCTTTCATGCTCCTTCAACTTCCTTGATTCATAACATATAACAAACCCATTTTGACTGAGGACTCCACCAAGTCCTTCTTTTACATGCATCTGTTCATACAATTAAGTCTTCATTTGGGTCTGCAGTCCTTAGTATTGGATCACTTGCTAATAATTGTTTCAAGTGTTGCAAACTCCTTTCACAATCCAATGTCAGCTGAAACTTCACACCCTTTCTTTGCAAGGAAGTGATTGGGTGTGCAATTATTGAAAATCATTCAATAAATCTCCTATAGTAGCCTGCAAGACCCATAAATGATCTCACCTCTGTCACATTCTTTGGCACTGACCATTCTCTAATGGCTTCTATCTTCTCAAAATCCACTGTTATACCATCCTTTGAAATGATATGCCCCAAATAATGAATTTTCTTCTAATAAAATGAGCACTTTCTCAACTTGGCATACAACTAATGCTCCCTTAATACTTGCAACACCATCCTCAAATGATGTTCGTGTTCTTCCTCTGACTTAGACTATATAAGAATGTCATCCAAAAAGACCATGACAAACTTGTCTAAATATTCTCGGAAAACACCATTCATTAAGCACATGAAAACAACTGGTGCATTTGACAACCCAAATGGCACCACTGTGAACTCACAATGACCATACCTTGTTCTGAAGGCGGTCTTGTTGGTATCTTCCTCCTTAATCCTTACCTGATGGTATCCTGACCTGAGATCTATCTTTCAAAATATATTTGCATCCTTCAATTGATCAAAAAGATCATCAATCCTTGGCAGAGGTTACGTGTTCTTAACAGTCACTTTATTCAACTGTCTGAAATCAATGCACAATCTTAATGTTCCACCCTTTTTCTTTACAAACAAGACTAGGGCACCCCAAGGTGACACACTTGGGTGTATATACCCCTTCTTCAGAATCTCTTCAAGTTGCATTTGCAACTTCTTCAGCTCTGGTGTACTCATTCTGTACGGAGTCTTTGAAACTGGAGCTGCTCCCGGCATTAAATTTATAGAGAAATCAATATCTCAATTTGGGGGTAGTCATGGTACCTCCATGAACACATCTTCAAACTCGTTTAGGACTGCATAATCTTCCAAATTTGGAACCTTATCTCTAGGTGTCTCTTCCATATGTGCTGCAAATATTTGACACCCTTTCCTGTAATATTTCTTCAGCTGCAATGATGAAATTTCTCTTATGGTTACTGCCATGGGAATTCTTTGCACTTTCCTTTGGTTCCCTTCCTCATCCAAGCAAGTAAATGCTTTGTTATGACAGTCTAAGAGAGCATGATGTTGGTCCAACCAATCCATCCCAATTAGATAGTCATAGGAACCTAAAGGCAAGATGTTCAAATCTGCCTTGGTGTTCAACCCATTCATGTCCATACGACATGACTTAACCATCTCATTAACTTTTCTTTTGGCTCATGTTGCCAGTTGCACCAACCAAGATTTTCCATGCTTGCTTCTTGGAAAATGCAAACTTTCCACCATCTTAGGATCTATATAACTATGACTAGATCCTGAATCAATTAACATAGAAATGGTTTGGTTGTTGATCATACCTTCCACTTCAATCATATGTGACTGATACTCTGCTTTCTTGTTGTCCAGGACTGCATATATCATAGGCACATTTCTGCCCATGTCCTCCACTGTTTCAACTTGTTGTACATTGTGAACAGTTCTCCCTTTTTCACCTCTGTGAGGACAATCTTTGTACATGTGATCTCCTTTACAACCCCAACATTGAATAGGTGGTTGCCTTGGCCTTTGACCTCCTGCCTCAATCGTTCTAGGTTCTATAGAAGTTGGTTGTCCCTGTGGATTATTTCTAAAGAATGGTGGCTTATATCCCTTCTTCCTTTGATCCATCTTGAATTTCTTTTTGTCTTCCCAAGATTTTTGGAAAGTTGCCCTTGCTTTTTTTTGTTCATAAAGGCATTTAGCTCGCCTTATGGTCTCCTCCAATGTCTTTGGATCATCATATTGTATTTTGTCACTAATGAAGGAGGCAATCCACTCAAATACCTTTGAATTTTGCCTATCTCATCCTTGATGAAAGAGACATACTTCAACAATTCTAGAAACCTTTTATCATATTCATCTATTGCCATACTCTCAAGCTTGAGTTCAAAGAACTCTTTCATTTTCTTGTCATAGTATCTCTTAGTCAAGTATTTATTCTCAAAATACTTCTTGAATTCCCTCGAAGTAACACTTTGTTCTTTAATGTATTGCACCTGCACAAGATGATCCCAACACATGGATGCCTTTCCCTTGAGTTGATAGATGTAAATTCTACCTTCTGCATGAGAAGAATAATTATGCAATTGAAAATACTTTCTCATGCCCGGCAACCATGTTTCTGCATCTTCATCCTTTTTGTGCTCACCATCAAATGTAGGAGGCTTGATTTTGTTCATTTATCCTCGTAGTTTATCCACCCCAGACCTCTCATGCTTTCTGACAGGGGATGGCCTTGAGTTGTTGTGTGCTCTCTTATTGGAATGCCTCGGGGAGTGGTGGTGATTCTTGCTGTTATAACCCTAATTTGCACCAGACATGCTTACCTGGCATCAGGCCATCTCAGATTCCTTCTTTTCCAAAACACTGTTGAACAACTATTTAAAAAACCTTTTTTATAAGGGCCCACGTGCCCTACTCCATTACTGCACGCGTGTACACATTAGCTGACCTAAAACAGCCCACGTTTACCTACAAAAGCACGAAAAAAGAAAAGTTGTCGATGGAACACACAGCTTTGGGTGAGTTAACTGAAACTCTCGGCCATGCATGGTCGAGGGTTTGACCAAATACCTACCTCCTTCTAGCCTATAAAAGAAGGGGTAGGGGTCCCATTTGAGGGAGGAGAATAATAGTAAAGAAACTCTACCCAATTGCACATTCCCATTGTCCCAACCCTTTAGCCATCCTTGTGCAAGAAGAGATACAGAGAAAAGAAGTTGGAGGACACTTGAAGAGGAGCCCAGGATCAGGTTCGCGGAGGGGTGGCCGGTCTCGACATTTTAATTTGATTCATTAAAGTTAATAAAGAAATGTTTTTCCCATCCCACTATATGAGTTCTTCATAGTTTATTGAATATATGTTTGAATCTCTAACCCATTAATATGTAGGTAAAATGCATGTATAGTTTGTTGCTTGTTTTGTATGCAGGTCATCCTTGGGAAGAGAGCTACCAACAAGCGATCAAGCGTGAATAAGGATCGACATTGAACGCCCGAAACAAGGTATGTTCATTTAACCATGCATTTTCTTAAAAGAAATAGGGATTAGGTCTGGGACAACGGTAGAAAGTAGGATTCTTTCAGTCTCATGTGCATGCATAATATAACCCTAAATGCTAGTCCGTAGGGGGATTTCCCACCACAAAAGAATTGGCGACCATACTAGGGAAGTCTCTACGGTTCCTGGGAATATTTTTGGGTATTTAAAAAAAAAAAAAAAAAAACTGGTTTCCTTTCATGTTTTTGAAGTTTCTGCAAAGTCTGAGCTAACAGAGATTCTAGTCTTCCATACCAGTCATCTTATTTTCTTTGTTGGACTGTAATTTTTTTTTCGAGACCCACAGAGCTACACGCGGTCTGTATAAGGTCTGCACGTGTGTACCCACGCCCTACATTCTTACAGCCCACGTGTAAATGCTAGCTGAAGAAGTAACAGTAGCATGTATGATTCCATAAAAAATTTGGGGCAGTCATCCTCTTCCCTGTCAGAATTAGTCATTCTCAGGGGTTTTATGGAACTCTTTCTAGTCTTTGTTGTTTGCAGTCTATAGCTTAGGTTTCACCTCAGATTGTTTTGTTCTACGAATTTTTCCTTGCATTGTTTTATTTTTGTTGTTAAAGAAAGTGTCTAAGCCTTCAAGAGATCCTAATTCTCAGTATCAGTGGTCTCTTCCTGGTTTAGATTGTTGTCTTTTATTTGTCTCAGAGTTTCAGAGATACACGCGGCATGTATAAGGCCAACACGCGTGTACACGCCCTCTGACTCTACACAGCTCGCGTGCACACGCTTGCTGTGGAACTGTCAGCAATGTGCTTGTAGAGGATAGTTTTTGTTGAAGGTGAGACAGTCATCCTTTCCCTTGACAAGAGTTATACCTCTCAGGTTTTTGAGTCTCTGTCATACCAGTCACTAGCTTAGGTTTGATCTCAGCCATAGCTTTCTTTTTCATTTAGAAGTTTTCATGAAAATTTTCTTTTGAAGGGTTTTTAGAAAAGTGTGAGAGTCCATTTTTAAGTTACTGGTGTGTGATTTTTAAAGAGATTCTTTGCTAGTTGTGCTTAGGCCAGAAGTTTTTCTTGGTTTTGACTTGTTGATATTTTTCCTTTTTGCTTTATGAGCATTCAAATAAAAAATAATAAAAATCTTTTATTTCTTTGATTGATTGAAAAGTGTTGTTTGGCATGAGTAACCAGGGAAAAGTCTTTGCTTTCATAAGTTCTTGGTAGTTTACTTAGATCGTAAGTAGCTTGTAGTTGAGTGAAATCTTGCTTTGAGTTTGTCGTTCAAAGATCCTAGGAAAAAAAATTTAAATTTGAAAAGTTGTTTAAAATTTGCGTTAAGTGAAGGTTTTTGTTTCCAGCTTTCTGTTTCTTTTTTTTTACTTTCGTCTTCAAACATCACTAGTTTCACTTTCATAACCTCTGACATAAGACAAGCCATAAAATTAACGCTAAATATAAAATTCATTAGACTTTTATGTTTGTAGGGTCAACCAACTAGTTCAGGATTAGGGCCTTGGATTAGGTTGGAGAGGAAACTCTTCAAGGCCATTAAAATCAAACATTGGAGTCTAAGTTAGGGAGTGTCCAAGTCCAGTATTGTGAAAGTTATTTGGGACCCCCCTCTAACACAGGGGATAAACACGAGGTCGTGTACAGAAAGGTAGCGGAGATAACCCCTCCAAAGTTGGACCAATCGTAGTGGAGAACACATATAGAGGGTTTGTCTTAGGATTTTGTCGATTGCATTTGCCACGGAGCTTCGTGGGTCTCGAATCCGTTCGAGGTCCTCAGTTGTCTTCAGGACCACTTGCTCTCGATACCCTTGACAGGTTTCGGACTCGATACCCTGCTCATTGTGGTCTACCCGACTTTCGACTATACCGGCCTGGTGATTGTTCTCGCGCTGGCAACCCAATTGCCTATCTTTTTTAGGGACATACACAGGTGACTGCGGGGGTATACCGCGATACCTAGGAAAAAAATCGGGCCATGCTTTGCAGAGTATACCTGGAGGGTGCTTCCATGTTTGAGTTGCACTTGCACCAGTAAGTTTCTCTAGTGTTGGTTGTTGTAACTGTTCTTCCAATTAATTTAGTGTTTGTCTGTATTATCTTATAGGGACCTTTTTAGTGTGTGTTGTTTTTGAACGACTAGAACGCCCTAGAGTGTCTTTGATCTTCTCACACAGTGGAGGATCATGAGCTCCGCCAGTCACGAAGGCTTCTTGGCCTGTCGCCGGTTACATTGGAGCCACCCCCGCCACCACTAAGGCGAAAGCTAGACAAACAAGGGTCTTTTGAAGCGACGGGGTCACAAGAAATTGTGTCCGACCCACATCTGGAGGAATCGACCATTTTAGACCTTGGAGTGAAAGCTTTTGGTCTAGTTGAAACCTCCACCACTAATATTTCGACACCCACCATCGTATTGATTCATCCTTACGAGTGCCAAACAGTGTCACACACAGCAATGGAAACAAATGTTGTTACTCCTTCTAGGAATTCTTCAATTCCCACTACAGTTGTCACCACAGGGGAGTTTCCACCTCCTAGCCCACCGTCACCGGTTTGGGCCACCATGGTCCCGACCACCTCTACATCACACAGTGGTCCGATCCCATCTCTGGCGGCAGCCACAACCCCTTTCCCACTAAGTGCGACAGGCCCTCCATTCTCATATGGGATGCCTAGTTTAGGTACAAGTCCTGTACTTTCCTACTCCACTTCACAGACTTCAGGTCTGGGGGCAGGGAGCTCTAACACTCCTCTGCAAGGCCACATGGGGGGCACTCCTGCTCCTTTTAACACTTTCCCTTACGGGGGAGGTCATATACCTCCTTCGTCCCCTTCGCTTGGTGGCATGCATCAGCAATCCGCCAGGCCACCTGCACGCCATAGTTTACTTGGAGCAGGGAGTCAAGGACCACCTTCACATAATATGTCGGTAGGTTTGACATTGTTTTCTTTGTTCAGAGCATTTGGTAACAACACCTTTTCATCAACTACTTTCCTGACTAGGGGCAACCCCGGTTTCGGACAACCTATTCCTATGCAGGGTACTATTCCTACACAGGGGGCAAACCCAGCAACTTCTTCTGCATCAGGACCTTGGAATTCTTGGCAGAGATCTATTCCTTCGTCAAGAATGTCGATCTGGGGCAATTCTTTCCATAATCAATGGAACCCCAAACAAAGTACTATGCCCATCCCTACGGGATTAGCATGGGGCAACCCTTCCCAAAGTCCTTCGCATGTAATGCATGCCCATCCATCTACGTCCTATTTTGGGAATCAGTCGATGATGTCTCCTCACACGCAAAATCTGTATGCTGGTCATGGACATGGTTTTTACTAGAACCCAAGCTAGTATCCAAACTTTTCCTGGAAACCTGGTGCCAATCAAACTCCAGGCCCCTTTTTCCCAGGTTATCACCAACAACCCAAACTACCTTTCCTGGCAACCTTGCATTTGCCAGACTTGACAAGGTTGTTGAATGACCCTATCTGTCACGATCTGCGTTGGCCTCCTATGCTGACGAAGTTGCCTTCGAACATACAAAAGTTCGAAGCCAAGCCTAACGAAGATCCAGGTGATCATGTGACTACCTTCCACCTTTGGTGCTCATCTAACTCTTTGAAATATGACTCCGTACAGTTGTGATTGTTTCAACGTACTCTCATTGGGAGTGCCGTGAAATGGTACATTGAGCTCGACCACTCAAGATATTCTTCCTTCGGAAAATTGGCAATGGCCTTCCTAAACCATTTCCAATTACCTATGAGATACAACATTGGAAGAGTTTAATTAAGGTACCAGTCCCACCAACATTCCTGCTCAAACAAATCCTTAAGTCTTTGGTCCCGCAGTTATCCAAAGGCGTCGCCACTTCAGGAGTGTTCTCCGAAGAAGACGCCATCATGAGAGCTCAACAGCTTGAGCTCATCTATTCTCAGTCTGGTTTATTATACAAGATCTTGCAAGATGCGCCATGTTGATAAAACCAGACAAAGAGTTGGACCACATGTCGATGGTATTGTTGGTTCAGCACAAACAAAGCCCATTGAGAAATTGATGAAGCAGTTGCAGCAATTGTCTATACAACACACAGCGGCTAGCCAAACTACTGTTTTGGCTCCTCCCCCTACTAAAACGTTGAATGTACACTCAGTGCAATTGACAAATCCAAAGGCCACCCAACAGCCTGAAGGAAATAAAAAACAATGAAAGAAGGGTAAGGGGGATAAGAAGCCCACTAATAATGCTGGCGGGGGCAACACTGAGAAATGGAAGGTGAGGTATCTGTGCAAACTGTGCGTGGAAGAGCACCCGAACCACCTATGTCCTCGGCTTGCAGAGGCCCAAAACTTTGTGACACAGCAACAGCCTGTTGTGTTAACAAATCCATTTCAACATGGACAAAACCTAACCCAAGCCTCTACAAGTGTAGAAGGGGGCAATCAAGGACCATCTCCATCTTCAAACAATCCTGCATCCGCGAATGTATATATGATGAAGGGTGATGCTTTCATATCCACTGGAGCGCATGACTACAGTAAACCAAGCACTTCTAAGAAGGGCAAAGAAGTCGAACTCCCACCTCTTCCTCTACAAATTGAAAAGAATTTGGGCAAAACAATGACACACATCCCAAAAGGCACGTTCAAAAAATCTTCTCACAACCCAAACGCAAGGGCCACCCAGAACTATTATGTGGTGGAAGACTTGTCTCAAACCCCTTGTGCGATGTTCACTTTGGAGGTCCTCCAAAGCTTCCCTTCCCAGAGGAAAGCTTTGTTAACCTCTATAGGCTCTACCAAGACTTATAATCCATGTACCATCATGCTAGATACAACCGACTTAAAACCTCGTCTACCGTACCACGTAGCATTTCAGATAGTAGTGGCTCACCCCACGAAAACTTTTACTCAAAATATTTTCCGCACGGTGGTTGATGAGGGTGCCTCGACATGCATTATGTCCTTGGCATGTTGGAAGTCCATTGGCCAGCCCGTTTTGTCTTCATCGCCCACTCTTCTCACTTCTTTCGATGGTCGTTCATTTCGACCACATGGTATCATTCCCTCTTTTCCCGTGCAATTGGGAGGGAAGACCGTGTGCGTTGAGGTAGAGGTAGTCAACGCATCTCTCGACTACAATATTTTGTTAGGAAGGAGTTGGGCGTATGCCATGCAAGCAATGGTTGCTACAGTTTTCCGGGTCTTGTTGTTTCCACACGAAGACCGAATTGTAACCATTGATCAATTGTCTTTCTCCAGACCTGACCCTTCATTGGGGGTATCCGCAGTCCCGATGATCGATAATCCTCAACCAGGCATAGTCAACGTAGGGGTTGGTTTGTGCCCATCTTCGATGAGTACCTTCAATTACCCGCCCCCTCAAGGCGATGTCAAGTTCATATCCGACCACCATAAGGTTGAGATTTTCCAAGTTTCGTCGTTTTGCATGACTTACTTCACCGATCCATGGATACTTCCTTCCCCATCGGCCATGACGGAGGAGACAGGGCATTCGGGCATGTCCATGCCCTTGTCTGTAGCTGAAGTAGCGTACTCTTTAGTCCAGCAAGCTTCAACCAACCCAGATCCAACTCCTCCATAAGAGTTAGATACGCTTCTAGAGCCTATTTAGGCTCAAGGTTCTCTCGCTAACACTGATTCGTTAGACTTAGTCTTGCCTTTCGACGAAGCAGTAATTGAAGAAATGACTAGTCCAGACAAACCCTGGGATGATCTTCATCACAGATCATACTTCCTCCCAGAGTTAAGCAGAATCAAAGCAGGGGAATTCACTTTGACTATGACTAGAGATAGGTCTTTTCCTATCAATCCTTTGGCTACTCGTGTTGTTTATGTTGAGGGTAATATGGCAAGTATCGTTGAAACGGTACCTATAAATCTCTCCAGAACCCATGGCGTCGTAGACAATGTTTTCATGGGAGCATACTGCTCCCCCAAGGAGATACCCAGCATCGACCCACAAAGTGTTGATCATGAGCTAACTTTGCTGATTTTCAAGCTCGCTTTGAGATCCGAACGCAACATCCGGTGAGACTGCAATTATGCTTTTCGATCTCGTCCAGATTAACTGAGAAAAGTAACCTCTACGGGTCTTCTTTTAAGCCCTTTTCAGACCAACTAAACATGAAAATATTGTCGAGCGATCTTGTGGCCTTTCACGCTCGTTAAACTGAAATTTGAAGTCACGTATGTCCGGCGGTAGTTTACCCCTTTTTTAGTCTGGACGGTCAACTGTACGAACAAAGGTATACTCTATGGAACTTCAGTTCTCTAGAAGAGTACCCTCACATATCATTTTACCCCTTTTTCGGGCCTGAGGGACTAAACTTACGAAAAAGGAACCCCCTCGGAGTCCATAGTTAAGCTCTTTTCAGACTCCCTAAAATTGAAAAGATCGTCGAGTGACCTTATTCTTTCACACTCGTTAAACTGGTCTAGAAGAACATTCCTGACAGAGTCCATAGTTAATCTTTTTTCAGACTCCTTAAAAATGAAAAAATGGCTGAGTGATCTTGTCCTTATCACACTCGTTAAAATGGTTTTGAATAGACGTCTTGTCGGTGCTAGTTTACCCCTTTTTCGGACCGACTAGACTACCTTCGAAAAAGGTACCCCAATGGAGTCTCCTTTTACGTTTTTTCAGACTCTCTAAATATGAAAAATCGTCAAGCTTACCTTCTTTGGGCTCGTTAAACTTACATTGAAGGACGTTACCATTGTGTGTTTTGTTAATCGCATTTGCATACCCGCGTCTTTGGCCTAATGTCGGCTCCATGTTGCTCTCAAACTGAACCATCTGAAGCATGCCTTATACGCAAGCCCTGTAGCATTTTGCCTCTACGTCTTGACACCTTTGGCCCCTGGAGGATTTTTCCCGAGTGTCCTTTTCTTGCATATGTCTCTTTGTCCTGAACATCCCTGTGTTCCATGCACTTGGAACTAGTATGTTTGCGACACTCGATTCTCCTTTGTAACATAACATTCTTTTATTCTTTTTCCAAAATTATTGAAAAAAGACAAAAAAAAATCAAATATACCCCAAAAAGAGGAAGGGAAAAGTATTTTTTTTATTGGCAGCATAATGAGTTGCCCTTGGATAAAGCACATCTGTTTGTTTGTTCATCAAACCCTGGGATTTAATATGACCTTAGGAAGCTTTTCTCGCTACATAGAGTTGTTTCCTCCTCCATTTGGTTATTCTTCCAAACATATAGAGAGTTTGTGTTGCCTCCTACCTCGTAAACTTATGTTAATGCCATGTTGCCTAAGTCTTATCATTTGTCATGTTGTTTTCCAAGCGAAGTTTGTCACCAAGCCTGAGTCGGCCCCTCTGCAGTTTGTCTCTTGCCCTCATACCCGGCCATCCTAAATGTCCAATCAAGTCCTTGTTCGAAATCAATGAAGCCTTCAGTCTGATCATCAAGATTATCTAGTCCATGACCGATGAGCCATCGAAGACCTTTCGGTAGTGTAGTTGTACACTCATATTACACTCCTACCTTGAGGTTTGAAGATTTTGAAGTTGTTTCTCGAGCTCTGAAGACCTCATCTCCAGCCATCAGGCCGTATCAACTTCTAGAAGATGGGTACTTTATATGTATATCTTTTTGATTTCGAGATGTAGCTCCATTGTGTATTGTTCGCGGCTACTCTTTATAGAGTTATAAGACATGGATCTACAGTGTATTTGATTGGTATCCATGATTCTAGCTTATCCCGAGCATGGGTATGCCCGCCTCGGTGAGACAATTTTTATTTTGCAAACGGCACCTCCCGGTTCCTGATCCCTGGGCTCAATTGTTCGGCACATCAGTGAAGATTGTTAATGTATTTCGGCCATCAAATTCTCTTCTGACCTCACACATTAGGGGGCATCTGTTATAACCCTAATTTGCACCAAACATGCTTACCTAGCATCAGGCCATCTCAGATTCCTTCTTTGCCCAAACATTGTTGAACAACTCTTTAAAAAACCTCTTTTATAAGGGCCCATGCGCCCTACTCCATTATTGCACGCGTGTACATGCTAGCTAACCTAAAATAGCCCATGTGTACCTACAAAAGCACAAAAAAAGGAAAGTTTCCGACGAAACACACAGCTTTGGGTGAGTTAACTGAAACTCTCAGCCATGCATGGCCAAGAGTTTGACCAAATACCTAGCTCCTTCTAGCCTATAAAAGAAGGGGTAGGGGTCCCATTTGAGGGAGGAGAATAATAGTAAAGAAACTCTACCCAATTGCACATTCCCATTGTCCCAGCCCTTTAGCCATCCTTGTGAGAGAAGAGATACAAAGCAAAGAAGTTGGAGGACACTTGAAGAGGAGCCCAGGATCAGGTTTGCAGAGCGGTGGCCGGTCTCGACATTGTAAGTTGATTCATTAAAATTAATAAAGAAATGATTTTCCCGTCCCACTATATGAGTTCTTCGTAGTTTATTGAATATATGTTTGAATCTCTAACCCATTAATCTGTAGGTAAAATGCATGTATAGTTTGTTGCTTGTTTTGTATGCAGGTCATCCTTGGGAGGAGAGTTGCCAACAAGCGATCAAGCGTGAAGAAGGATCGACATCGAACGCCCGAAACAAGGTATGTTCGTCTAACCATGCATTTGCTTAAAAGAAATAGGGATTAGGTCTGGGACGACGGTAGAAAGTAGGATTATTTCGATCTCATCTGCATGCATAATATAACCCTAAATGTTAGTCCATAGGGGTATTTACCACCACAACACGTTCTAACACTTCTTGCTTTTTGTTTCTCATCAAAAGGCCCGTGACTTCCTGATTTGCTTGAGCCACTCTCCTTGTCCAATTTCTTTTCTATTGTGTTCAAGCTCTCCAATAAATTCATGTTGAAGTCATCCTGCTACTCCTTGGCTCTCATAAGCCTTTAATTATCATATTTATGGCTTTGTACATCCTTCTGCAAATTTTTAATGGTCTCTGCCATATTCATGTTTTCATCACTTCCTTCTCCATGTCCATTAGAGTTTGTTCCTTCAATGCCCAAATGGACATCCATCCATTTGCTCTCATCTTGCTGACTGTAAGTCCCCTGTGCCTCTTCCATTCCTATGGACTCTACATTGATCTTGATCTGATATAGTTTTTGTTAACTCTGCAAAATATGCAGCCAACAAAACTTTGTCACACTAACTGTTTCAGCAATTTCATGAAAAATATGAACCATTTTGGTTCAATAATATATCAGAATCCTTTCTTATGATTTCATGAAAGTTTGAATGCCCATATCATTTTATGGTTGGATAATTAGATTCCATTTTTCAATACCTTTCCAACGCCTACTCACATGCTCAATTCCGAGTCTGGAGCAGAAAGTTATGGTCATTTGAAATTTCCCCAATAATTTTTCTATTCGTTTTTCAACTTAACGCAACTTTGCGCTGTAAATATGCAATTTTGCACCTACTCCATTGAAATTTTCATATGATCTCAATTGTTTTTATGCATGAACATATTATGGACATTATGTCCAAGTTTCACCTTATTCTTGATTCTAGGCTGCTAGTTACAGCCTGCTGAAGTTCTCAGCCAATTTGTGTTTTTGGTCTGGAATGTTACAGGCACCTTATTTTCCATATTAAACACCTTTAACATGCCCAAAAATTTAATTCATCTTGGGGATTGTCTTCTATGGTATAATATCTTTCCATTGACTGCTCATGTGCCTCAATCCGATTCCAGAGCAGAAATTTATGGCCCTTTGAAGTTAGTTGGGTCATAAAATTTACCCTCCATTGTTTAAGTTGTAACTTTCTCATAAAATCTTTGTTTGACGAACGGTTTACACCATTAGAAATATCTCTCCAAGTTCTTTCATTTCAGTTGTAGATACAAAACGCTCTTAAGGCCCTCAAAAACGCGTTGCAAAAAGATGACGTTCAAATGATATAAAACGTCGCAGAAAATCATTGGTTTTCTGTTGTTATTCACCTTCCAAACGACTCCGCGCGCACAAATTTCAACCTGTAACCCATATTTACCATGTGTAGCAACAACACAAGGGAAATCGTGCTTTGTGCACTTTAAAACCACTATGTATCACTTCTTTTTCGCGCCACTAACTTGCGCACACTACTTTTATATCGCGCGCCAATATCCACCGCGCGCAATTTTTGTACCACGCGCTGGTATCCACCGCACACAGTTTTTGTACCGTGCACTGATATTCCATGCGCATTTCAATCAACGCGCTGCACCATGCCAGAATTGAGTATGTCTCCACTGCGCACCAAAACTTTGTGTGCACCGTTAACAAAACTATCGCGCGACAACATATACTCACATTGCGCACGCAGCTACCAAACTCCACTGCACTATGTCAATATTGCATGCACCACGTGCACCATTATTATTGTGTGTGTGCACCGTGCACACCTTTTATGCATACGCACACTACGCAATGCTAAATTTAGCGCACGCATCCACACACCAACATTTTTCCGCGCGACGTCAAAATTTAGCGCACGCACCAACACGCCAACATTTTTTCGCGCGGTGCCCAAATTTACACATATCATAAGCCTTTTACTGCGCATCCTGCATTTTTATTATGCTCATATGTGTGCCTTCATTTTTATACGCATCAATTTCCTCGTGAATTCCGCTACCGAAATTGGGGATTTTTCCTAACTTTTTCCCCAATTTACCATAGACATTCTGCAACCACGAAATTCGTTTGATTTCACCCCGATAACACCAATTCAACCTCTGCAATAACAAATCACCGTGGGTTGACATTTATGGAATGAATTCACCCAAAATCAATTCACAAATTGGGAATTTTAATTATGAATTCTGCTCCATCTGTCATGGCTTTACTATAACTTTAAATTCAACCAATTCCGGATTTGAATTTGCTAGAACAGATATTAAATCAATAATATCTTACCATGTGGCCGAATTTCTCAATTTCCCCATGAATTTACCAACCGAAATTGGGGATTTTTCCCAATTTTCGTACCATATTGTAGTTGGACACTCTGCAACTTGAAATTTGGCCACTTTGAAATAAATCCTCTATGAAATTTCGCTTCAAATCAACTTGTTCGGCCCATCCAGGCTCAGTGTTGAAAAATGTAGCTCTGATACCAATTTGTAATGTCCCTGGCCATCCATGTCGGCCACGCTACACCAGAGAACTCTTACGTTCTCTCTGTGGAACATACTGTAACATACCCAGCATCTAACTGAGCTATGCCACATAAATTTTTCAAACTGCATGCAATTAAAACACATATGCACACAGAACTCTTGTAGAAGCATATATATATAAAAACGTAGACAGAAAAATATGTTATGTAAATGCACGGATTCATACTAAAATGACAGTAAACATATACATGCAACATATACAGGAAATACCCATAAATTTACAGACAATTATAAACACACATAGATAAACCCATAAATATAAGCACGTAAATAACAATGCAGCATGTAAATTTATCACGCAATTGACACTTATCTTTGTGAGAATATCACCAAATGCGTGCAGACTTTTCACGAACCTCCCAGCCTTAGACTACATTGTTCATCACTCTCAACAGTGAGTCACCCCTGAGCTGGGACTAAACTCCACCCGGGTAAAGGGATTCCTAACCAGGCTAAAGGCTCATAGACAACAGGAAGGATTATGTCTCAGGTGCCAACTCAAACTAACAACCCACAGTCCCTCATTCCCCACATGCATGTCCCACCAAGGAAGTGTGCCCCTTCTCTGCTCAACAGTCCTTCGGCTGCCCCACTTCCTTTTCGGGCTTCAGCAACAGGTCGGACAAGAAGTCTCAGAGCACTATAGCTAAAGTTCAGCACCTTCAGGAAATCAATCCCCAACAATTCTCTCACCCAGAGAATTGCTCACGGGCCTAACAACCCGCTTCTTCAGTCCAGCTCCCAAGCTAACCAGACACACAAACACAAATGGCTATAGATACGGGTTCAGTAACTGTCCTCAAGATACGAAAGATAGCTCAATGGTGTGTGAATACTCATGGATGATTGACTAGATAGTAGGAATGATGGTCAGAATGATGGATGAATGATGGAAAGATCCCCGAAAATGAACTAAGTCCCAACAATATGTATGCATGTCCCCAACTTGACACTTGTCATGTTGGGAGCTACTTTGGCCCACTTGTACCCAACTTTAGAACTTAGGATAAAATAATTATCCATACTTTATGATTTAAGAAATATTAATATAATATTCCTTTTTGGCTTAAGCTCCCTAGCTTAGCCCATTTCCTTAACTTAGCCCCTCCCTTTCCCTAACCAGTGGAGTTTAGTCCCCCATCACTTTTATCGTGTTCAGTCTAGGTGCAGCGATGTATTTTATATTAATTATGAGACATATACAAAAATAAGCGCACTGGCCTTTAACATCTAGGCTCTCCGGCCTAATCAAACATAAGCATCCTAGATTATAATAACTGGCTCACCAGCCTATAAAACATACCATATACACAAAGGCTCATTGGCCTCACAATCGTACGCACTTAAGATGTTGCACGCGGTATCCTGGAATGTGCACACTTCATCATTCCACTACGCAGTACATGCACACACTATGCCATGAAATGTGTATACGAAATGATATCAAAACAACTCACCAGCTTAAGTACATTTTCATATACATTACAATTGGGTGTGTCCTAGGGATATTACAAAGCTAAAGAATATGAGATACAAGAACAATTAGAACCTCCATATCAAGACAAATCATGAATGGTAGGAATTGTAATGTACCCATTCCTAGGCAAAAATGAAAATACTCTGATACCCATTAAAAAAATTGTGCACAACATGATAAAAATGATCATGCAACTGCTATTAATTTAAATTTGTGAATGCATTCTATTTATCCATACACGACATTCAAAAATGCATAGTAAAATCCACTAGCTAATCACAGCATTAACACAGTAAATAAAAATAGTGACCAAAACACTAATCTCATAAGAAAATGTCACCAACTAGTTGTATACGAGGGACAATCCTCCCAACCATAAGATTTGTTGTTCCATTTTCAATGGTCCACCCTCGAGTTGGATCTATGAGTTTACAAGAAAGGAATGGCTCCTATGGTTTTCTATTGTCCACACAATATCCCAATACCCATAATGCTAACTCCTATAGCAATTCCAATCCACCAACTCTCTTTCTTCTCAATTTGCAAAACCCAAGGAATGGGATTCCCTTCTCTGCTACGCAGTCCCTCAAGCTATCACACTTCCCTCTAGGGCTCCAGAAAAAGTTGGCTAGGAAATATCTGAGCTAGGGACTCCATGAATCTCAGTTATAACAACAGTGCTCATGGAATCCTTCTCAAGGCTCTTGAGCAATTTCCTCAACAAAATACTCATTTATTGGTATAACAGCCTAATTCTCCATGAAATTTCCAACTCCAACAAGTTGTCTTCAATATCCACTATGGATTCCTTCCATTTCCAGCACCAAGCTCTCCTTTTCCTCCCCTCTTGTTATCCCCGAAATCTGTCTTCTTCCTCTTGTGTATGTTGGTGGTAGCATCAGACAAGTATTTCCACACATGTCTATGTGTCTAGATGTGTGGAAATCGTCAAAAGCCTTCTACTCTTGAATTTACTTTAATTATAGGAATTATTAAAGTAAATTGTACTTATTAATTAATTATGTAGTTAGTTAATTGAGTTATTTAGGGAACATGCTAAAAGTACTTAGCATGCAGCATGTAATCTAAATCTCAAGTGAGTATGAGAAGTAATCTCAACCATAGATCACTTTGGATATTAGAAATAGATTGCAACTCGTGATTATAAAAGCAAGGATAGGACAAGGAGAAAAAAAACATCACATAGATAGCAAAGGAGGACCTTTGCTAGTGTGGAGTCTCCAACCTCACACTCAGGAGTAGAGAAGGACCTTTGCTCGAGTACTTGGATCATGAAGGACGATGATTCAAGAGGACCAAAGATGACACTTGATAGGTGTTGAGGGAGTCGACACAAAGTATTAGATCATGAAGGAATGTGGTTCAAGATCTTGGATAGGTGAAGAAGGACCTTCATCTAGAAATCATGCAGGTCAAGGAGAGGAGAGAACAGAGGCATACACAGGTGTGTTTCAACAAAAGGAAGCCACATGAGAGTGTTGGAGCGTATGAATCTTTTCGTACAATTTTTATGTACACATCTGTGGGCTACAAAGGAGATAGTTGCGGACATCCATGGATCACAATGGGGACAGTCGCAGATATTCATGGGTCACAGAAGAGACAATCGTGAATGCCTATAAAATTGTGCCAGAATTGATTGTACAGTAGGTCAACCCTTGCCGGATTAGTTTGCAGTTATATTTCTCTCAGTGGCTCATTATCCTTGTTACGTGACCCCTTATTTTAGCATAATAAAATCATTCTCAGCATTGATTTTCCCTCCAGGGTTTTTCCAGGAGTATTTACCCAAAAAAATTGGTGTTCATGTGTGCTTGATTTGGTTTCCTAGTTTATGCTTCCACTGCATGATATTGATTTGAATATTTTAGTAGTGTATTATTGTTTTTGTGAACTGCTAATCTGATTGTAGTAAGGAAATCACTAGATAATAAAGTACCTAGGTGTTGGAGTAAGAATTTCTACACCTCTACTCGAATTTCCTTTTCTTCCATGCATGCTTGACTATCACATTTACCCAAAATTGGTTTTACTCATCTTGTGCTATCATAAATAGGTGAGATGACTTTCCCAACAACATATTACATGAGTGTACTTATCCCATACCTCAATATCTAAGTCAGATGACTTTCCCACTAACCTCTTACATGTATTCAATGATTGGATCAATAAGTGAAAGGAGGTCAATATTAATAACAAAATGATTTAGAAAAGTGGTTTGGATTATTAGGCATGTGGAATTTCCCCTTGGACCCCCCTTCATTCCCCCTCTCTTATGGAATCATATTCCCCCAACACTATCATCCCTCTTGTATTGCAACGAATGATGTATTTTTATTTAATCAATGTATATATAGATTGCAACACTAGGCTCTCTAGACTTGGATCACTACAGTCTCTCTAACCTAAAAACATCCTAACTCACTGGCCTATTAAAACATATGCACAATTACATTACAATTCACAAGTATTAAATATGACATGTTACATCCCCTCCCCCTTATTTTTACATTATCCTCAATGAAAATCACCATACATGTGTGTGTGTGTGTGTGTGTGTGTGTGTGTGCATCCCCTCCCCCTTATTTTTTCATTATCCTCAATGCACAACACCATACAAGTGTGTGTGTGTGTGTGTGTGTGTGTCGATTTTTTACATCGATATACTCAACAATTCAACAGTTTAATGGCTCTTGCAACAATTCCGATCAACAATATCGCATTCCCCTTAGCCTATGAAACCCAAATAAGTGTACCCCCTTATTTTCTCCACAATCCCTCAGGTTGTCCCACTTCCCTTCCAGGGCTCCAGCACAAGCTGGCCAAGAAATCTCAAAGTTGTGGCTCCATGAACTCTAGTTGTGATTCTAACCAACAATCTCTCATTCCCCTTAGTCGGCACAACCCAAGGGATGAGATTTCCTTCTCTACACCATAATCCCTCAGACAATCTCCATCCCCTCTAGGGATCTAGTGCATATCAGCCAGGAAGTCTCTGATTTGTTGCTTCAGGGACTCGACCTACAATAACGGAGTCTCCAAATTTTCAAAATAGTTGCAAGTACACCTTCTTCATTGCATATTCCATCTACCACTTTTCTTTTTGCAAGCTATAACAAGTCCATAGGATTTTACTTGTCCTTTGCCCTTGTTCTTGAGCTCAATTTCCTTTTGGTGTTCTTCTTTTTGGGTACTCAATTCATGTCTTCATTCTTCAATTGTTCCTATAACAACCATCAAGAAAACATACAGGTTATAACCATTATCATGCAAAAATTATCTTATCCATAAGAGTTCTCAACTCCAAAATGTAATCATGTATTCAAAAATAAGTTTGCCAACATAATCCAACACTTATCTATGTGGTTGTTTATGTTCTTCACAAAGATGCCACGAGCAAGGATTCGGCCTCTGAAACTCCCTCAAGATTTCAGCCATGTGAATTCTTCAGTTGCCTATTCCTTGATATACTCACCCTCCAATGCCAGGAATCCCCTTCGCTACTACACAATCCCTCGGGCAATCCATCATTTTCCAAGGTTTTCATGTGCAAAGAGAGAACTAACTACTACCAGACATCCATCGTAGCCATTAATCAATAATTTGTGGCAATTATAGGGTCCAATGTCATCACAGTGGCCTTCTTCTCAAGCTTTCTAGCTTCAACAACCATCATCTTCCCCTTATCATATACATATATTTTCCATGATACATCATCAAAATAATTCACATTATAAACTTCAAATTTATTTCATAAGAGAGTCAGATTTCCCAAGTACGATATTCCTTCTCATAATGTTTGGCTTTTGCATGTGGTAGCACCTAGTCTTCATTATGGACTTACACTCACTGCCATATATGAGACCATTATACCTGCAATTTATCTAAACTTTCAATAAACCAAACAAATTGTGGGTGTGCATGCACATCATCCTTTTATTGCAACATTTACAACAACCCATGAAGTGAACTCATAATTATAACATATTAACAATTCAATCACTTTTAGTGGTTAATTATATCAAATGGAATGAAACTGCCATTTATTATATATGAATTACTTAGGACACCAAGCATTTCGTGGTGTAATCAAATATTTTTTCCAATAAACCAATGTGACAATACTCATGGTCACATCTACGCAATGCATCTCTACATTGATTGTGGAATACCACATATCTATATCATGTATTCCACCATGGTGAGTTGAAAGGTCTAGCCAACAACTCAACACATCATCCAAACTCTTCCCTATTACTTTTTTGACCATTTGGATACCTTCCTCTTCAACCCAAACACAACACCAAGAATACAATCCTTTAGCATTCTTTAGTGTCGGCAAAGAGGTTGCAATTCAAAACATTAATTATATGTAGGAAGACCATTGGACACTTGTGTTCGACAAAAGGTATTCCAACAGAGGATGAACACCTTCAGTAACCAATCACACAACTAGATCAAAGACCAACACACCGATGTTTTCACGTGGTAAAACCCCTATGGGGAAACATCCACGGCATCGGCCAACGTGGCCACTTGGACCAATTTATTAATGCAAAAAAAAATTATTACAAAGATATTTACAAGAGAGTTTCTCACATTTGATCACCGACAAATGACCCTCCATGCTCTTTAAATAGAGATCATGGACCAATCAGGTGTTAAGACATGGATCAATGTAGGTGTCTGCATATGGATAGTTGTCATATGCAGTAACATCATCAATAATTCAGGCATGCTATAAACCTATTTCTTGGATACATAACCAATCATTAGTCGCTTTTAACTATCATAATATCATTAATTTATATATATATATATATATATATATAAGTCGACCACTCTTAGTCTATAAGCATGTTATATGTATGCTCAAGCATTTCCATATGCACTAATGCATATCTTTATGCACCAAGCATTCACTCTTAGCATGCCTACTAATACATATTCATTATGTCTTTCCTATATGCATTTTGTATCACTTTCCAGTATGCACTCTAGTGCATATTTGTTCTAGATTCTTGTGTTATATGTGGTTGTCCTTAAATCCCTCTAGATTCTTATAGCCTCATGTGCTCTCACTCTACTCATTTGTGCATTGTTGATTCTTATCTAAACACATTCTAGCCAAGTCCAACTTGGTCATCTTGCAATCCCAATGCATATATCCTATTGGTACTACAACCCCATTAGCAACTACCTTTAGTTAGGCAATCATGTCCCGACTTTATCTTGCCTAAACCTTCTAGCGCATCATAAGGTTGTACTTTATGCTAGCCTATCTCCTTTGCAACAATGCCAAATGTAAATATTGTTTTCTTCTCTTGTGCCTTCTTAATATTTTCATTCTATAATCATTGCACTTTTCTTGCTACACCCTTGGCACCCTTTACAGTGAATGAACCATAAATCTTTCATCTCATGAGTGCTTTACACCTGAACCCCACTTCCACTATGAACTCTAATAACATAAGTGGTTTTCTTTCCCTAAATACTTTAGTCATAGTTGTCATTTCATAGTTGTCACCTCCTCTAAGTTCTCATATATTGGTCCTTGGAGATGATTTTCCCATCCCCATCACTCACCCATTACCTTAATAGGTCCATGTTCTTTTTGCAACATGCTTTGCAACCATCATTGCATTCATACCTTCAAGGTTGAGTTTTTCCTTACCTTCATGTGCCTATTAATTTCATTCTTCACCTACTGGCTTACTACATTCTTGTTCTTGTTGTGGTTTCATGGTTGTACAAAATAACCACGTGGATTAGTCATGATCCTCACAACTCTTTTATTCATGATTTCACCCTGGAATTAAATTCTAAAATAGACCCACACAATCTCCATTTATGATAAATGATCATCTTGTTAATAATCCCTTGACATAACACTCTCTTCTTGAGTGTTCCCCTACTCATTGATAATATATTGTTATTAAAACTCAGCCCTTCATCATTTTTAGGTTGTTACACTCCCAAATGTGTGTCCATATCATTACACATGCACCATCATGAAATATGGGTACCCTTACATGTTTAGCATTCACATCTACTATGCACCTCTATCCTATAGAAATTGTTTTCCAAAATAAAACTATTTTGGAGATCCACCACATTGATAGTTGCAATGTTCACAAAGTCTAGATATCATGTTACTGCAACTTTCCTAACACAACCAACTACATTTTTAAAACAATGAAACATTCTATCATTTTCTACTCTGGATTACCTTCCCAACATCTATACTCATGTCTTGGTATGAGTTCTCAGTTGAAAGTTATGGCCTTCTAAATATGTCATTTCTACTCAAGTTTTCCTTGTCCCCACTGGTACAATCTAGCTAAGAGGCCATCTTTTGCCAGTGATGGAGGAAAATCTATCAGGAATAAAGAAAAAAATTATGTAAGGTATGACAGTATTCCTGATTGCAAGTACCTAGCATTCTTTAGATTGGGAATCTGATGCCATGTTCAAATTCGTCATCAATCTATAATTGTCAACATTGTCCTTTTCACTTTTCCTCCAGATTTAGAATTTTTTAGCAAAAACTGATATCTCCCAAATAGAGAAAAAAATGGGAGAACTTAAATATAACAAAGTTGTCTGGATTTTTGAGAAGGTAATATCAAGTAAATAATTTTTTCTAGATTTCTTATATGGGGTCCCTTTTCCTCCTCCAAAAATGCCAAAAATCCCTAAAAAGTCTCCCGAGATAGTGGATTTTGGATTATTTCTACATCCCTATTCCAAACCCCTTAGAATTTAGCCAAAATATATATTGGATTTCATCATGTCTACTTCCCTTACTCACTATAAAAATTTCTTTAACAATGGGGCCTTTGTCAAGGAGTACCTCTGTATTATTCAAAAACCATTAGTTTGTATTTTTTGGAAAACTAGAACAAAATGGGCCAATGGCCCTCACTAATACTTTTTTAGTGCTCCTCACTTCAGACTTAACCCTGAAAGTTAACCTAGATATGATTTATTATGATCCTATTATGGCCAAAACAAGATTTTGGCTCTGGACCTTTTTTTATCTTCATATTTCTCTTTGTTGATGTGGCATGTCACCTTCCTCCTTTCCTTTCTTCAATGATAAGATTTCCGCTCATCCTTATCACATCGCATTGTCTTTATTTTATAGAGATAAAAGGAATTTTCGCTTCCTTTATCGCATCACCACAATCTTCTCTTCTACACTTTCTCGCATGGAAAAAAAAATAATAAACAAAAATCCCTTTCTTTGTCACACGCGAAAATTTTTGCCATGCAATGTGTCGCATGATTTTTTTATTCCATGCGATGTATCACAAGGCCCAAAAATTGACTCCTTACAGTGTATTACATCAATCTTTTCTATGGTGTGGTACACTGCATCACACAAAATATTTTTTTTGCAACACACAAGAATTCCTCAAAAAAATTCTAAGTCTGCTTTCTTCGTCTTAGAGTATCTATTTATGTCTCAGAAACTTTTCTCTTTTGTGATGTATCACATCATAAATATTTTATGGTGTGATACATCACACCCTTCAGCTTTCTTCATTCCACTAACTTCTCCTTTATTTATCACATCTCCTAAAACTTCTTTCCTTGTGGTGTATTGCACCAAATTTTTTATGGCATGATACATTGCATTGCGACAAACTTTCTTTCTCAATTTTTTTCTAAGTATTGAGTCCACTTCTCAGCGATAACATTGTGTCACACAAAAAATATTTTCATGTGATATACAATATATCGCGCAAAAAAAAAATTGTACTATACACAAAAACTTCCCCAAAAATCTAATTCTTGCGATGTATCACATTGAACTTTTCTTTGGTGCAATACACCACATCACAAAAAAATTATTTGTGTGTGATACACAAAATTCTTCAAAATTTTCAGGAAATTTATCTAAGTCTTATCCCATCCTCCTGGGCGAGAATGTTGTATCACATGAAAAATATTTTTATGTGATACACACTGTATTGCATGAAAAATATTTTCATGTGATATACACAAAATTTAAAAGTATTTTTGTGCTTAGTTGTTTTCCAAAAATTTGAACTCGTGACTATCATAGAACCCACAAACTCGGCCTTTTGAGTCGAGTTTGACGCTTTGACTGCCATATACACCTTGGTTCCCATGACTCTTGTTCCACTTCTCTAGATAACCCAATACAAAATCAAAATTTAGGGATTTCGACCATGATTCCTTATGCTAGGAAAAATCAATTTTCACCCCAAATCCCCTACACAGTTGCCATGGATTTGGAAATTTTCTCCTCCAAGACCAAACCTGCAGGTTTAAAACATACCCTAAACCTACCCATGTCAATTTTGGCCAAAATACACCAAGAAATTGGGGATTTTTTTCCATTTTACAATTTTCCCCCAATTTCAAAGTAGATTGAAACCCTGATGTTCTATAACAGGCCCATGAAAACCTCATGTTGAAACCAAGGCTCTAATACAAATATTAATGTACCCATTACCAAGAAATAGCGAAAATACTCTGATAGAAATTAAAAATAATTATGTGTGACATGATAAAAATGCTCATACAACTACCATTAATTTAAATTTGTGAATGTAGTTTATTTATCCATATACAACATTCAAAAACGCATCATGAAATATAGCAGTTAATCAAATATTAACACATTAAATATACTAGAACACTTATCTCGTAAGAAAATGTCACCAATTGGCTACATACAAGGGACGTTCCTCCTAGCCATAGGCTCTATTGTTCCATTTCCCTCAACAAAAGACCACCCCTGAGTTGGGGCTATCTACCATCCACACAATAGCCTAATACCCATAATTCCAAACCACTAGTTCTCTTTCCCCTCAACTTGCACAACCCAAGGAATGGGATCCCCTTCTCTGCCACGCAGTCCCTCGGGATATCACACTTTCCTCCAAGGATCTAGCACAAGTTGGTCAAGAAATATCATGGCTAGGGACTCCAAGAATCTCAATTGTCATAGGAGTGATCACATCATCCTTCTCAAGGCTCTTGAGCAATTTCCTCAACAAAATACTCACTTACAAGCATAAGAATGTAATTCTCCATGCAATTTCCAACTCCAGTAAGCTATCTTCAATATCCATTATGGTTTCCTTCTATTTCTAGCACCAAGTTCTCCTTTTCCTCCCCTCTTGTTGTCCCAAAAAATTGTCTTCTTCCTCTACTCGAATTTCCTTTCC
Source organism: Picea engelmannii (assembly GCA_009831015.1). Taxonomy (NCBI): domain Eukaryota; kingdom Viridiplantae; phylum Streptophyta; class Pinopsida; order Pinales; family Pinaceae; genus Picea; species Picea engelmannii. Next base: position 18,561 of record ML798008.1, on the reverse strand, counting down.
TTCCATGCATGCTTGACTCTAATATTTCCCCAAAAGTGGTTGTACTCAACCCATGTTGTCGTAAATCTATGAGATGACTTTTCCACCAACCTCTTACATGGGTGTACTTAACATGTACTTCAATATCTAGGTGATATGACTTTCCCACCAAACTCTTACATGGGTGTACTTAACATGTACTTCAATATCTAGGTGATATGACTTTCCCACCAACCTCTTATGTGCATTCAATGATTGGTTTGATAAGTCGAAGGAGGTAAATATTGATAATAAAATAATTTATAAAAGTGGCTTCGGTTATTGGACCCCCCTTTAGCCCCCCTCTCTTGTGGAATCATAGCCCCCCAACGTTATTGTCCCTCTCGTATCGCAGCCGGTGATATATTTTTATTTAATCAATGTATGTGTAGATTACAATGCTAGTCTATCCAATGTTTGATTAATACAAGCTCTATGGACCACAACATATTGACTCACTAGCCTATTTAACATATGCACATTTACATTACAATTCACGGGGATTAAAGTTGGGATGTTACAAGAATAGCTAGGACCTCATCAAAGACAATGGAAGCTTAGACAGTAGTAGTAAAGAAGAAAAACATCCTTCAATAGCACAACCATTGACAAGAAGTTGGGCTTGTAAGCCAACTTAATCATGCAGTATTTATGTTTTTTTATTGTGTCAACCATTTGTCAGAATTTATTCATGTAATAAATATTGGGATGAATCTTTTGTGGACATGCGTATTTTATGTATTTGGCAAACAAGGAGCTAGCATTTTTTCTTGAAATCCAAAGCCAACATTTTTTGTAATACCGCTATGAGCCTTGGTTATAGTTTTTACTAATATAAATATCTCTGAGTTACGGTTAAAAAAAAAACATTCAATCAATTTCACACCATGGAAGCAAAATCCACGTATATATAAACATGATGATGGGATTTTAAATTAAATTGTAAAAGAACCATGTAATTTTTTATACCTATAAACAATCAATGCATTGCCACCAGGGAAATGTCAACTTTATATACAACGTTATATGAAAAAATATGTACACATATTTAAAAAAATGAATCTGACATCGGAAGTTGATTGAACTATTGTTAGTGACTTCTTCATCTTCTAAAACCTCCTCATCCTCCCTCTATAAAAACATAATAAAAGAACATGAGCTTAATAAAATAAAACAAAAATGTTAACATTTAAAGATGTAATAAAAAACATATAAGTTGCACAATTGTCAATACCCTATGATTCCTTCGAGTCACCCTCATTGTCATTAGTCTAGAAGATTATAATAAATTTTAATTAATCAATAAATAATTCCAACTATATATAAGCTAAAAAATAAATCATAATTAACAATTAATTATGTTGGGCATGGGTTGCATATCGTCCACTATTCTTTTCTAACCCTTCCATAGGGCATACTTCAGTTCTTCATCACTGAGCTAATGACTATAGTCATTTCATAGTATGTAATAAGATAAAACCATATTTAGTAATCACATATATTAAGCTAGTATGTTAACATAATAAATGAGATTATATTAATAAACTTACAAAGTACCCTCTATTCGCAAGCCTCTCGACTTGACCCAAAGAATGTCTAACAGATAATTTCTTTGTATCCATTCATGCATGTACATAAGAAAAGATAAGATTAGTTAAGTTAATCAATGTCTGATAAATGACCACAAAAGTATGTCAATTGATAAATGACCACAAAAGTATGTCAATGGTACTACAAGATTAAATCATAGAAAAATAACAAGTTAAAAACGTATCAAAATAAATAACTTCAAGTATATCAAAATCAATAACTACAAGCATGTATTATATATTATTTATTATCTTTGTGGATTTTTGCAATGGTGTCCTAGGGTCCACTCCTACATGCTTATTGGCACTACTTATTTATGCCCACTTTTTGTGGTATTCTTTCAACCACTCTCTCTTGACGATGTCAAAATTTTCATCATGGACAATTATTGTACCACTACCAAATTTTAAAACCTCCCCTTTAGCGGTAACTTGTTTATTGTCATAATTGAATGCATTTTATTTATCTTCTACTGATGAAACAGATACTCATCTCTACTCATCCTCATTTATACAATCCATGCTCAAACATTAATATGCAGGTCATGGAGCGAATAAGTGCCATGAAAAATGTAGTATATTGGATTTGTTTACATTCTAAATTTCTTTGAAAAATGTAGGACAAATTGTACCATGGATAACATGCTTAGAGCAATTGTGAGTAAGATCCCTGGAACTTTCTCCCGTTGCATCAAATATAAGTAATCCATATCTAAGTGTCGTCTCTCTTTTTTGGTTATGTTATTTAGAAATTATGTACGCTTTTTTACAAGCTTTTCTACAACATAAAACAAATGAAAATAAGTAACGACTAGAATTATAAATGCAACTTTTTGTAAAATAAATACACATTTTCAATATTATAGAATAATCATAAATGACACAATTATAACTCATTGGGGTCTTATTGTTGTTGTTTCCTTCATCGTTTGCACTTTTTTACCTTTTCTTCTCTCGTGTTCCTCTCTTTCTATGTGTCTAGTGTCATCATCTGACAAATCTCCACCGAAAGTCATGTGACCTGTAGATATATTACAATGACACACTAACAAGCTAAATATATAAAATCTATGGAATAAAACATATGCATAATTTGACATGAACATTGAAAATATACAAGCATAAAATCAACATATAGAGAGTTGTAGACACTAACCCTTTAACTCAAAGCCATATGCATAGACTAACACTTTAACTCTCTAACCCACTCACCAACGTCAAACTGCTCTTTTTGTTAGCCTAGTTTGTTTGAGCTATATTTTGGTATGAGGAATTCATGGCATGGAGGGTTTAAATTAGGATATTAATCATGAGTGAGATGCTTTGCAAGGAATAACAACAATGTGAAAATTGTATACATTTCAATGTATTTCAGGTTGTGTTAGTGTGTCATCTTGACTACATTTGATGAACACAACTTAAAATGAATTGGAATTGTGTTTCCCTTACCTTGGTTGACCAGGTGACATAGATTGTGCATCCATGGAAGGACAAGGAGAGGATGCATGAGGCCAATGATTGAAGGGGGACAATTTAATGTCAGATAGAATTGTAGTGTTTGGTTAGAAACATTTGTTTTTTGGGTTGAAGAATTGCTTCTGTAGCATTGTTGGTTCACCAAGAGTTATTGACAAACAACTTATTAGCATTTTTTGTTAGCATTACTTAATCAAATGACTTGGATTAACCTCCTATAGAATGAACATGTCGGAGTGGTAGTTTCAAATGTATACAAGGTAGTCAAGGAAACGTTCATTAAAGATGTTGTATCCATGGTAAGGAGTGAGTTATGGGGTGCTCTTCAATCAAAGATTGAATATGAGGTCAAGGAAACCTTGAAGGTTTTCCTCTTGTTCCTACTTGCACCAATCCATTGGAGTTAGTTACTGTTGAGCTTGACACTATTGGTACTCAAGTCTGGAAACTAGTAAAACTTTTGTTATACAATATGTGTTTTGTTATGCATGGATTCCTAACTTGTCTTGTAGGGGAAACTTGTTAAATATTTAACCTTTGTTTCCTATAAAACAACACTACAACATCTCTCCATTCATAATTTTGGGTTGATTTTAGTGATATTTTTTAATCCTAATTATAAGTATGCATTCAATGTATACAAAAGTAATGCAATTAACCAAATATGATGTACTATGGTCAAAGACTCTAATATCTTGGGTAACTATGGATTTGGTAGTTTTGAAATTCAGCATATGTAAGGCATGGAAAATGTCATTTTCATTTAGCTCCTTGTAGTAAATAGTATAGGCTCGAATACATTTAGGTATTTTACACTTTAATTTACAAAACATTACAACCTATCTCTTCTCATGCTTCGTGGTGAGTTTATTGAATTCAACATCTGTAGCTATGAAGTAATTCTTATTGATGTTTGTAGTTGTAGAGAAGGTTGTGTAAGATGTAAATGGTGGATAAATTAGGGTTGTGAGAAAATTTGATACTATCATGTGAAGTTGGACCTATGGGGATAGGGAAATAGAGCACTATCAGGATGAATACTTTAGATGCTACATACCTTTATCACTTCCTTTCAATCTCAATGAGGATGAAAAAAAGGGTGACAAAGAACTAAGGACACAATCCCTCATACAATGCTCTCTTAAGCTTAGATACCCTTTGTTTTTTCCACATATTCCATAAGTGTATATAAAAGGGCCATTGTTATCCCATCATTTGAAATTGTAAATGTGGATTCAAATGGCCATAAGGAATCCTCATAACAATAAAGAAAAAACACAATTGTCAAGTAGCACAGGTTAACATGCATTGTATTTTCCACACTTATTGTATATGTGTGATGTTGCCTCCTCTCATTGTTATACTTGACTCATAAACCCCAACTTCTTGAGAGGCTTTAGATTATTCTTACTTGCTTGTTTTGTGCAGAATTTGGATGGCTAGGGTGTGCTCCAATTAAATCACCTACAAACAATAATATTGTAAATAAATCCCTCTTTGTGTAACCATCCACTTGTCTTTTTACCAAAATCTTTTTTTGTTTCCTCCCCTATGTTGGCTCCTTGTGTGTAAGCCAAATCAATGAAGCAAAATGTGAAATCCCAAATTATTGAGAGGGAAACAATGTTGGGTCCTCTTGTTGTTCTACTTAACTCAAAAACTCCAACTTGTCTCATTGCATGTAAGCCAAACAAGCCAATCAAAGGAAATGCCATGTGCCATTGTTGCATCATGTTACTCATGTTAGCCATAGTCTTTCACCTTAACACCATATATGTGAACTAATTTTAAGTCAAATTGTTTTGGGCTTATGCACGCAACTCAACTCTTATATTTGTTGGTTGGGTTTTTCTAAGAGAGGAAGAGATGAACAAGCATTAATAAGGGTGTAAGGGCAATGCTAATAAGGGTAAAAAGTATATCTAAACACGATGCTACAAACATGTAATTATTTCATTCTTGGCATGCTCATTTTAGTCAATAAAAGAATCATAAGGAAATCCTATTTAAAATTGATTTGACTATAGTGGTAGGCAATTATCCAATAGAAATTATGGAACTTATGAGACTATAGTGAGAGAGGACGAGAAAAGAAAGAGGGGGATGAAGGATAAGAGAACAAGGAAAAGGAAGAGTGGGGGGAGAATAAAAAGAAGAGAAGTGGGGAATAAAAAGAGGAAGGGGAGAGGGGAAGAGGAAGAGGGAGGGAAAGAGGGAAAGGAAGAGAGAGAGAAGGAGGGAAGGAGAAGAGGGAGAGAATGAGAGGAAGAGGAGGGAGAGGAGAGAAGGGGAAGGGGGAATAAAAGAGGAGTGGGAAAGGGGAAGAGAAAAATAAGAAAAGGGAGAATGAGTGGAAGGAGAGGAAGAGGAAGAGGAACAGAGGCAGAGGAAGGAGAGGAAGAGGAAGGGGAACAAAGGCAGAGGAAGGAGAGGGAGCGAAAGAGAAGGGGAGGGAGAGAATTGGGAGAAGATGAAGGAAGACCCAAAACCCATCTCCAAAACACATCTCTAAAACACAAAACCCAAATCCCATCTTCAAAACCCATATCAGATTTTGTTTTAAATATGCAAAATTAAAAATAAAAATAAAAAGGGGCAAATGACAAAGAACTTACATATGAATCTAAGAGATCCGATGATGACCCGCAAAAGTCCTTTGCTTGCTCCTATTGAGTGCCCCTGCAAGTCCCTTCCAGCTCTAGGAATCTCTACCCCACACCCTCATGTGAAAATGAAATGAGGGGACCCCTACTTTTTTCAGCTTATAATTGAAATGGACAGTGAGAGTGATGAAAAGATTGTTTTTCCATTGATTTTTGTTGTTGCTTGGATGATTGTGTCAACCTTGTGTTGTGTTTGTGTTGATCGTTACAATTTTGAGATCAAGCATGCATCGTCTTAGTGTTGCAAACATGTCACCATTGCATCCTCTCGCTTTTTTATAGCGTCATTCCACATTGTGTAATACAATTCTAAAACAAAAAAACATGTCACCTTTGCATCATGGAGGAAAAATTGTTATTAGTATTAAAATATACAATTAAAATTGTTGTTATTATTATTAATATTATTTAAAAATATTGTAATAATTATTATTATTATAATTATTAATAATTATTATTATTATAATTATTAATAATTATAATTAAAAATCCATTCGACCATGAGACATTCCCATTCTATGGAATCTTTGGCTTAGGACTAGTCATGTCCCTAATTCAAAGGTTTAGCACACTAAGGGTGGTTCTCCTCGCCAAATACATGCTTCACCAAGATAAATTGGTGCATTAAGAATTGTGCACTATCGTTAGGACATAATGTGTAGTAGCAATCCACAGTCTTAGTCCCTGCACACTACTTTTATGGCTCATTAGCCATGAAAAGGCCCTAGGCCACAACATATGAAATCTAGTGGGAATCTTTGGGCAAAAATGGGATATGAACTTGATTCTAAGGTTTGGAACACCAAACACATCTCCTAGACCTTTACATTAATTGAGGCAAAAAAACTAGGGGATTAAGCTCTAATGATCCTTATATGGCTCATGATCTATGCACATATTCATAAACAATGATACATGCTCACCATAAGATATTTGTTTCCTATGAATCTCCTAGCCCAAGGCATGCTTCAAGGCCCAAAACATGGACTTAGACCCTATAAAAACCTTCTAGGGCCTTTGGACAATGCATAAGTCTATGGAGCACTACAAAATACCTTTGGAAGTGATCTTTTCCCCAAAAGTGAGACAGAATAAGCTATATTCTTTGGTTTATCACACTAACAATGGGTCTCATGGCCAAATAAATACTTTACTGTTAAAATAAAGAAGATTGGGCCATAAATGCCTCATATAAGGAACATAGGCCATGCATGAGGCCTTAGATCATGGGATAATCCCTCTAGAAAAAGTCGTTGGCGTTTTTCCCAATATTGGGATACAAGACCATTTCAAAGTTTTAGCATGTGAGTGATTGGTCAAAGCACAAATGACATGGTTCATGGCCAAATTTCATTGCTTTAGACATTATACCTTACTTATAGGGCCTATGGGTTATGCATGGCCCCCCTTAACATGATAAATTCTTTATGGAATGATTATTTAACTCAAAATCACATATGGACCTAGTTTTTAGGATCGACGCACTAAATATGTGTCTCTTCATTAACAACATGATTAGTGGGAAAAAATCAGGAGCTTAGGCCCTATACACTATGTTTAGGGCTCATAATAAAATCACAGGGCCTAAACCCGAAACAACACCTCCATAAGGAATCTTTGTTCAATGAGTGGCATATAGGTTTGATATTAAGGTTTTGTGAACCAACAATAGGTCTTCTAGCCCATAACATCATTCAGGGATAAAACTTACATGCTTAGGTCCTAAACAATACTGAAGCCCTAAACAAGCACTTTTAAAGGAATCTTTATTTCATGAGTGTGATATTATCCCAACTCCAAAATTTGGTACACCAAAGATGAGTCTCCCAGCCAAAGACATGTTTCAAGGTTGAAAATAAGGGCCTTGGTCCCTAGATCCAAAGAGTAGTTTATAAGTCTAATTTAGTGGTTTCATACATAAGGGATAAAATGGTTTCATACATAAGGGGTAGTTCTCTTCACCCAAAACATGCTTCAAGGGAAAATTGCAGGGACTTGAACTTAAATGGTCTATTTCTAAATAACATTGGCCATGAATAGGGGAACAAATCATGAGACATGCCCTTTGGATTGCATCTTTGGTGCATATGTGAGATATATGCATGGTTATGAGGTTTGGTAAACCAAGGAAGGTTCTTGTTATCCAATATACTCTCAAAATTAGATGGCTTGGGCCATGATGAGACCATCCTAAGGAATTTCATCCATGCATGTGGACTTAGACCATGAGACATGTCCTTTGGATAGATTATTTGATCTAGGAGTGGGACATGGACCCAATTAAAAGGTTTGTCACACCATGGGTGGGAATTTTGGCTTAAGACGTGCTTCAAAGATAAAATATAGTGGCTTAGGCACTATAAACTACTTCTAAGAAATTGTGCAAGGTTGAAAACCAAGGTTGTAGGCCATTTGTTTTTCTTCTATGTCTTGTGGTCCACGAACAAGGCTCTATACCATGACAAGTGCACTTTGGTAGGAATATTTGACCTAAAAGTGGGATACAAAAATGATTCCAAGGTTTGGCACACTAAGGACGTGTCTTTGAGACCAAGATGGTGGTTGTAGAAAAACATTGGGGACTTAGGTCCTAAATAATGCTTTCATGGATTTTATATCATGTACAAGGCCCTAGACCATGCTGTAAGCCCTCCATAAGGTATCTTTTTCCCAAGAAGGGTATACAAGACCAACTTCAAATTTTGGTGTATGATGGAAAAACATCCTAGCCTAGAACATGGTATGAAGCCAAAAATATAGGTATTTAGGCCCTATACAAAACTTCTAAAGAACTTGACCCATGCATAAGTCCCTAAACCATGACACTAGCTCTTTAAAGTAATTTTTGTCCCAAGAGTGGGAAATTGGCTCAATTTTGAGATTTGGTGCACCAAGGATGGGTTCACTACCCCAAGATGTCGGTGCTATAAACTAAGGTCTTGGGTCATAAATGATAGATCTAAGGCACGTGGACCAAGCATGGGGCCCTAGACCACAAGATGGACCTATAAAATAAACTATTTGGCCTAAGAGTGAGATAGAGTCCCAATTGTAAGGTTTAACACACTAGGGATGGGCCATCTTGCTAAGGACATGGCTCAAGGAATTAAAGTATTTCCTTGGCCTATACACCACTTACAGGCATTGTGGGCCATACATGGGAGTGTTGACTATGACAAGGCCCCTCTAGAATAAATATTTATCCAAAAAATACATTTAATCTATGTTTGCTATGAAATCACATGCAAGCATTTCCCTTTTGTTGCTTTGTAGTGGATATCAAGCCATAAATCACTATAGTGAACTAAAAGGAGGAGAGTAGGCAACTCAGGTAAGCCCACATGATTCCAACAATAAAAAATCACATAGTAATCCTCCTCTATATTTAATGGATAGAAATCACAAAATCAAGTTAGGGGAGAGAGCAACTGTAAACATGTCAAGCACAAAATTACTAATGGTAAGACGAAGTGTAGGAGACATGCAACTTCCATACTTTGTATATTGGGCACACGAACTCATAATTGGTCAAATGAGGGATTTTTTAAAAGCTTAATTAGAGAATTATAGGGTATAGCCATTGGATATAAAAAAAATTATCAAAATCCATTCTCATTTTGTGCAAGAATCAGCTCACACAGAGCTCGCGTAGTGACCAATGAAAGGGGTCAAAGTTGATTTTGTGTAAATTGTGCTTACATTTGATTAAATATGACTTAATCATATTAGACATGTACTTTGATAATATATGAATATATTAGAACTCAAAAATAAGAAAGGCATGGGCTCCCTAAAGGCCAAAAGATATGGAGCTTGGAATAAGCCAAATAAGGTTGGATTGAATTTGTGTGCCGATAAGATCTTGTTGGACGCTATGGCCTTAATGGATGCCATGGATGAAATATTTTACCTGCCAATTTAGACTTTATGTTGTTTGGTCAAAGGAGAGGGCACATACCTATTAATAAGGTTTTGTTGTTAAAACAAGCATAACAGATTCCATCTTTGTAGATCATGGTAAAGATAAATAAATCTGTAAAATGATAGAAGGGAGTGTAAATCAAATACAATGTGAAGGGTTTTAGTATTTGTGAGATTTTTGGCTTCCTTATTAGAGAAATGAAAATGATAATATGATGAATGTGAAAAAATATGTGGAAGCCATGCATGTAGGTGTTATATCTAATATCTTTACACCAAGGTTGTAAAGTCAATATCTAGTTGACTGGTGTTATCTTGCTTTATTCGATGGTTGGGAAGGCTCCATTATTCTAGCAAGGAATTTGTTTTAACTAAGTTATTTGTATAAGCATCTAACAATATTAGTTAACAAATATGCTAAAGAAAGTGTTCTTTTACGCTCCAAAAATCATGAATATGGTACTTCTAAAGGGTATCCCTTATAGATGAAGGTATTTTGGAAATGTAGCATTGTATTGCACATTGGTTGGAATTTCTTTATCATTTTTTTAATTTATATCATAATTTATGTATTGCTACCATGTTTTCCACCAAGTGTGGAAATTATCATTTGTGTTTATAAGTTTGGAATCTTAATGAATATTGCACTATTTGATAATAGACAATGTTGATTGGAAAAAGTTTTTCATTTTATTTAGTATATCAATCATGGTTGACATTTAAATTTGCACAATATTTGTATCTACTGATTTTTCACCACATTTAACAAATCATCCAAGTAGAGGTGGAAATGGCTATGAGCATGAATCAGAGCAACTTTGTAATCATAAAGTCACATTGAATGAAATAGTTGTATTAGTGTCTCCTTCCCCATTATTTCATGATATGTTCTACATTTATATATGTGTCATATGTTGTAATCTCCACAGTCATAACATTTCAAGAGAAATTACATTAATTTGTAGTTTTACCTATTTTGTTAAGTTGCGATGTATGATATGTGGTAATGATATTAAGTGAAATATTCACCAAGACTTTACTATTTTTATAATTCAGTGAAAGATTCACTAAGAATTTACAAAATGTTATAATTCAATGAAAGATCCACCAAAAAATATATATATACATATTACATTATTGATAAAAGATGTTGTCTAGTTGTTCTACGAAATGGTTTTTTTCGTCAGAATGAGACAACATAAATCTGCATGAAATCATTATTTTTTGTTGTTTAAAAACCATTTATGAATGCAGAAATGGATTCAGCATGCTAAAAAACTTTTGGGGCACTTGGATTATACAAAAATAAGCACTCAAATATGTGGAACTAACAATTTCTTGTCGGATTTCGAGCAAATGTCCCCGGAAAAAATCGCCAAAGAACATTCATTTTGTAGAACGTTTAGACTACGTCTTGATAAAATAGACTTCAAATTTTCATACGTATGTATCATGGGGATTCACCCATTTTTTATACTTATATACTTAGTGGTGGTTCTTAAAAAAAAAGTATCTAAAAGTAACAACAATGGTTCCAATCACCACATTTAACAACACAAATAGCATAATGAGAGTGAATTAGCAGAGCATAGTGAACCACATATGAGGTAGAGCTTCTATAATTGTCCCCAACATTATTTCTACTCTACAATATACAAATTGTAGGCAAAAGAAAACCATTCTTGCACTGGATTCCAAATCCCACAATGCCCCTCCTAGTCAACCAAAAACAAAATAAATCTATATAACTTACTATAATCCTTACATTTGATACATCTATTCATAAATTAGAATAAAAATTATGAGCCATTATATCTCCATAAAAATACCATGAATTATATGGAGATCATCCCATAGAAGAAGGATGGAGACAATTAGGAAGGGGTGTCAAAGGGTGCGAGCAAGAAAGAAGGGGGGATTAGAAGCATGGTGGTGAGTTGAAAAAGGATGGTGGAGAAAAAAAAAAGGGAGAAGGGGATGATGATAAGAAGGTAGTGATGAATCCAAAGGTGATGGTGAAGATAAGAAGGGTGAACTAATCTCTAGATAAGTTGAAGGTTCTTAGTCTGTACAATAGATATGGGTTTCCTTTGAGGCCCCTTTTGGTCTTGTTATTTTGGTGCATTCTAGAAGTAACATCAATGGTTCCAATCACAACATTCAACAACAAGAATAACATAATGGGAGTGAATCAATTAAGGATAACAAACCACATTGTTACGAGGAAAATCTTTCTATGGCATGGGGTAAACCACAATAGACGGAATGACACACAAAAATCAACTATAATCCCAAATATGTTATATAAATGAAATGCTAACAAGACAAGGCCAAGAGCTTGCCTCGTCCAAACGTTCAATGGAGAACATCGTTGAGCAAGCAACTCAAAATTTTATACTTGCAACTTTTCCTCAACAACCAAGATACGCAAGCATACGGTGATAATATATAATGTTAGCATATAGATTAGCATAATCCATTAACATACATGAAAAATATGCCCATGGAATAATAATTCAAATAATTGCAAGATATCAATTGGACGAGAAAAGAGTATTTCTATTAAAATAATCAACAGAAGTGCATAGGTGACAAACTTTTGTAACGGCACATATCGGAACCAAGAAACTAAGTCCCTCCATCTGGGCCTCCACCACTTCAATCCTCCACCAAAGGCAAACTCATATAAATGATTCAATAAGGTTCTCCATCACAAAGAAGGAAGAGCTTGGGGGTTGAACAAGGAGTTCAGACTTTCGGGGACAAAGGGATGCAGACTCAATACGAAGTGAAATTTCTCCAAAGTATATTTTCTTTCAAAGTTGAAATGTTGAATCTCTCCAAGGCTTGGATATGGCTCAATTTATAGCCTTCAAATGGAATTGAAGGGCCGAGTCAGAGCGTTTCTCATATATGGAAGGTCAGGGATCATGGATCTCGTGACATGGCATGGAAACCCGACATTATTTTTAATTTTGAGCACCAAATTTGATGTACGTGGGATGTAGTAGAGAAACCTGCGTATACACTTGTTGTATAACTGATAGGGAGCGTATATTTGGAAAAGTATGATTTTTTGGCTCTGGAAGGTACAAAAGGGGACTTCAAGTCTGCATAGGGAAATGGAAATGTCATCCAAGAAAGTTGCATGGGGTGAGGAAAAATTTGTTGTAATAGATGCCCCATAATGTGTGAGGTCAGAGGAGTATTTGCAATGGATGAAATACATTATAATTCCCAGAAGTGGAGTAATGGAGACTCAATTGGAAGTACTAGTTGCTCATGAGAATATTACATTCCATAATGACTTTGTACACATGGTTGCCAATCTTAATTACACTGCAGGTCCATGTGGAAATATATCAAATAATTGTTCATGGCCATGAATAGGCAATACAAAGCGGACATATTCCATAGGCTATCATAGTCACGAACAAGGCACAGTGGAATCCAGTCTCAAAATCAATTTGAAGATATATGTATACAATGAAGTACAATCTGATCTCCCATGATCATTGAAGTCATATAGGTACTACTCCAATGAAAGACAGCAACAGATTAGGAATGTTGCTACTGTAAGCTGGAGGTCTTCTACACTATACGTCGAAGGTGTAAGTCTACATCATGTGAATAGAGAGCTTGAGGTCGAACATAATGAGACTTCGTTTGATTACCGGTCATTAAGGTATGTTGTTAACAAACGCGAGATGACCTACCAATAATGAAAGTAGGTAACAAGGCACCAAGTACATTCTACAAGTGTGAATAAGGGTGTTGAGGTTGAACACTTGAAGAAGCCATCAATCAGAAGACATTGATGTATTCCCAATTGTCGATGGCGGGAGAACCTGCCACTGATGACTACAAGCCTCTAGGTACTCATAGGACTCTAGGTCTCACTTCCCGAATATATGATCTAAAGTCGATGGAAGGAGACTCTCTGAAAGGAGAGAATTGGGGCATCTCTCATCAGTCAACACGAGGTACAAAGCAATATCTTGATGATTAGGAGGATCTCGGATGAATAGGATGTCCATGAACCAATGACCCTATGCATCTCTCTCATGCACCAGATGCAAGTAGTGCACAAAATAGACCCTCTGAATAGCAGCCAATAAGAAAAATTGTCCAAAAAGGCGAGGAAACCACCAATAAGGCTAATGGAATCTAAGACACTGCATGAATCCCAATGTGTGAATAGATTTCTTACTGTCGAACACAAGGGAAAACCCCTAGTCAGTGACCAATGAGTAGATGTCAATTGTTGGGTTCACGGTTACCTACCCATAATTAAAGTAGGACCAGGGTGCATGGTAGGACTACAGATTCATGTGACTCTGGGATACACTTAGGGTATGGCCGACGTGCAAAGTCAAGAGTTATGAGAAATGGTTGACACATGCTTATAGACTTCCTCTGAACAAGATCATGAGACATATGGATAACCCAGGCAACATAGACTTGATGATAAAACTTCGTGATGTAAGAGGCATCAACAAACTCTCCATAGGGACTGGAAGAATAACCAGTCGAAGGAGTAATATGTAAGTAACAATCTCAACTTCCTAAGGTCATGCTAAACCCAAACTTTGGATGAAAAAGGACTCAAAAGTTTGTGCTTTATTCAAAGGCGACACGATTGTTGTCGATATGAGATAATATTCTTTTCTCGCCCGTCTTTTTTTGTTTTTTCATAGGCAAAGAAATGATATGATATAGGAGAGGAAATGGGTTTCGTGAGTAAGCAACTAGCTCCAAACAGTGGAACATACCTATGCTCAATGTAGGAAGTGCATGTGGGGCATGGACACTCAAGGGGATGTTTCGTCTTAGGGTACAGGGTGTCAAGATGCAAAAGATATATAAAAGGCTCTACTTGGCTAGTGATGAAAATTGTTGAGGTAAGACGCTTATAACGAGAAATTGGAAACTGACAATAGGCTCAATACTACAAGAAAGATTATGGAATGTGATTACATCTTAACTCCAAAGAATGCCTTTTTTCGTAGATTTAGTCTCATAGGCCTGAAAAAGTATAAAATAATACCTAGGAGAACTCTTTTAGCCAATGGTGACTAGAGTATTCCTTTTTCATAAGTAGTCTACTTGGTCCGAAAAAAGGGTTAAACTTACACCAAATAAACATCCTTTCAAATCCATTTAACAAGTGTGAAAGAGACAAGTTCACACGAAAATATTTTCATTTTTTAGAGAGTCGGAAAATAGCTTAACCAAGACTCGGGGGGAGTCCCATAGGTAATGGTTAGAATGCTTATGAGTAATAATATGGGGTTCAAACGCAAAGTCATATCGAAACTATAAGGAACTTTCGATCCTATGGAATAACTTTTGCATGGGCACCAATTGGCACAAAAGTTCTAACTAGGGCACCCATGTTTGGTAAGCCTCTACCACTTAATAACGACACTTCTAGTAGTAGTAAGAAGGTTTTGTGTCACTAATAAATGGGTTCATACCTACGGTGTATGGATCACGGGCATAGGATGATCCAAGGGTGCAAAACGGAGTGACAACCTATCCTATATGCCAGTGAAAGAATATACTTGCCGAAGGCATGAACGGGTGGTATGACATTGGAAACCGCAAAAACTCTTGGACAAAACCACCAAAAACTAAATCTTTCCACTGCATTATTAGTCCATAAGGTCAAAAATTAGCTCAAACTATAAGAAGTGGGTAAAAAACTTTCTACTAATAGTAAAAATAGACCATTTTACCATAGCATTTGAGTTTTTCACCCACATAGTGCATTTTAGACCATTTTGCCCACGATCTTCAAGTGTCGATTGTGGGAGCTACGATCAACGGAATCAGCAACCGGCTGGACCAAGTAAGTGCTCATCCCCTCTACTTCAATTTCAATGGTTTCAATTTCAATTTTAGGTCCCATTTTTTTAGTATTAGAGGGCGTAATATGGAAATTAGGGCGTACGTGGGTGATAGTTCATCGGGTCACGTATGCGACCCCATATACGCGGGCAAAGCAAAGCCTACACGTGTATATGAAGCCCTATACGCGACTATTACCAAGTCAACCCCCGTATGTAACATGAAAATTGTTATTCACTAGAGAAATGAATATTTATGAATATTGATATTTGATTGATAATGATAAAGATGATTACAATACCCTCATGACGGTTTTCTATATAACATTGACTGGTCACGAGGTGAGGATATACGTGCCTCTTGATTTAATTAAATGATTTTATTTATTATTACAATTATTATATTTATTATCATTTTTATTATGTTTGTAACATTGCCACCCTCTTAAGATTTTGCTTTGTCCTCAAAGAAAGGGTAGTGATGGGTATTGTCGGAGGAATTGTTCGGACTCCCATGATGAATCTTCTTTTGGAAGGTTTCTCCATTTGATAAGATATTCCTTTATGGTTCTGGAACGTAACACCTTTTCCTTAGTGGCAAGAATACCTTTTGGTTCTAAAATAATTTTTCCTTCGTCGTCGAATTCAAGGATTTTTGTTTGCACTGGTTGAGCTTGCCCAAGCACTTTTTTGAGACAAGAAACATGCAAGACATTGTGGATGCAACAATTGTCTCGCAACTCCAATCTATAAGCTATGTGGCTAATTTTTTTGTTAATTTGAAAGGGTCCATAGAATTTTGGGACCAATTTGTTCTTCCCTTGTTGCTTAAGGGATAATTGTTTATAGGGTTGGAGTCATACAAACACTCAATCGCCTTCTTCAAATTCTCTTTCTGACCTATGTTGGTTTGCTAGTTGTTTCATTCGATTACGAGTTGTTTCTAGGTTTTCTTTTAATATTTGTATGGTTTTTTGTTCTTCCTCTACCTTATTCCTTACTTCTTGGACCTTAGTATTAATTAGTGCAAACTCTTTCCATTTAGGTGGTTCATAACCATATAAGGCTTAGAAAGGAGTCATTTTAGCGGAAGTGTGATATGTAGAGTTTTACCATCATTCGGCTAAAGGTAACCATTGAGACCATTTATTTTGCTTATCTGTCCCAAAGCACCGTAGGTACGTTTCTAAGAATTTATTTACAATTTATGTTTGACCATTTGTTTGTGGATGATAGGCAGAGCTCATATTAAGAGATATCCGTGTATGCTTGCAAAATTCTTTCCAGAAATTTCCTTTAAATTTTGCATCCTCTAATCTTACTCGAATCTGGTAGTACCCTGATCTTAGATCCAATTTTGAGAAGTATTTAGCTCCATGGAGTTCGTCTAGCCACTCATCTATGAAGGGTATAGGAAATTTGTTTTTTATAGTTATTTTATTTAACCCTCAATAGTCTATACATAGTCTGAAAGATCCATCCTTTTTCCGAACCAGTATTACGGGGGTTGCATATGGGCTCTCGCTTATCATAATAACCCCACATTTCAATAGGTATTGAATTATCCTCTCTATTTCCATCTTATGGTGGTGTGGATATCGATAAGGTTTAATATTAACTAGTAATGAATCTGGATTAAGCTCGATTATATGTTATATGTTTCTTTTAGGTGGTAACTTCATAGGTAAGTCTTGGAATACCTTGTCGTATTTTTGGATTAATGTTTGAATCTATGGATGTTGATATTTGACTATTTATGTTGTTAATAACTCCATCTGATGATAGTGTGCCACGTAAGTTGGTGCTACTTTTCGAATTAGTTTCTCCATTTGTTGTGACGATATAATTTGGGTGGGAGGTGGTTGGAATCCGTATAATTTCTATCATCTTCCTTCCCATTTGAATTTTATAAATTGTTTTTGGTGATTTGCAGAATAGGTCCCTAGAATTTGTAACCATTGAATTCCCAAGATAGCACCTACTCCTCCCAAGGGTATGGTGTAGAATCCAGATTCAAATTTGAAATCTGCTACTTGAAGCTTGATCTTGTGGTATTTTCCTACGCCATCAATTTTTTTGTCATCTGCCACCATTACTCTTATATCTGTGGTTGGATATATGAATAGGTTTAATTTCTTTGTAACATTTACATCTATGAAATTATGGGTGTTCCCTTTGTCGACTAGAATGGTTACATGTTCTTTTTTATGTGCCCTTTTAGTTTTAACGTTTGCAGTTGTGTTATTCATGTTATTGCAACCAGGGATATCTTGGGCATGGCCTCATCGGGTTATGTATTGGGGGCCTCACCTTCCTCTTCACTTTCGTTACCTGAATCACTGTTAGATGTGCTTGATTATTTCTCTGCTTCACAAGAATATAATTTTGTATTGTTGCATTTGTGCCCAATTGACCATTTGTCTCCACAATATTGACATTTTCTTTCCCATTTTTATTTGAGTCTTGATGATTGGCTTGACCTTCCCTCAAATGAGGTGGTAAATACTCGTTAGGTTTTTTGTAGTGTATTTCTTCATTCTATCATCTGAATATTTATTCAACCTTTCTGTACTTGTGAATGTTGGTTTATTGAACTTGTTTTTTTGTTCTATTAGCCTTGTTGCGTGTCTAGAATCCTCAATTGTTTTAGGATTCCATAGTTTAATTTCACTACGAATGTAATATTTTAGGCCACACATGTACATTCTGATGAGATGCTCATCCATGAATCTGCATTGCCTTGTTTCTAGAACCTCCCATTCGTGAGTATAATCATTTATGTTTCCCTTCTGTTTGAGATGCACGAACTTGTTATACTGGTCGTCATCCTCTTCGTCATGAAATATTTTAAGTAGGTTTATTCTAAAATTCTTCCAGTGGAAGGAACGAGCATCACATTTCATGGACCACCAAAGGTACAAATCATAAGCTTCTCCTTCTAGACTATTAGAGGTTGTCATTACCTTCTCTCGTTCACCTAGTGGGGGGTTTGATTCAAAATTTCCATCCATTTTGTTTATCCAAATAACAACTCCTCTATGGTCC